>OZ012735.1:32372256-32972256 GCA_963859935.3 Lathyrus sativus
AACGTGTTAATAAATCACATCCTAGTTTCTTGAACTCTTCTTACTCCTTATAATCTTTAGCAGTGCATCAATCAGTACAGGTATGCAAATAACCTTAGAAACATCCTTTTCTTGTACTTTGCTGCCATTCGAACAAGAACCATTTTCTCGTATCCTGTTCCTTTCTTCAAACCTTAACGACTTGGGGAAATACAGCCGTCCTCTCTCATCTGTCCTGAACCCAATCAGCTGTGCAAGTGACACACTTCTGTCTTGGAAGAAAGACGCTGTAGACTGGTTGTTGCAACAGAATAAACCGTAATCAGCCGACAAAAGTTTCTCGAGCAATTTCATATTTTTAACTGAGAAAGGAAAAAGAAAACCAAACCTCCGTATCAAGATTAGAGGTTGAAAATGAAGAGAAGCTGGTAGATGGTATGTGCAATTGGTATGGTGGTTCCACCGAAGAAGAAGAAGCTGCTGCTGGAAGCGATTCCACAACTCTGAGTCTCGTATTCAAGAAGCTAAGTCCAAGTGGCCATCCAGTAACCATTTCTTCATTCTGACATGACAGTAAATTTTTTATCAAAACACAAAACACTCAGAATACTGTCATTGTCATCTACTATAAACATATGCTATAAACTATCAACTATCAATTATCAGCTAGTTTATCAGCGATAAACTATAAATTATCGGTCATCAGTTATAAACTATCAATCATCAACCGAACTACCAAAACCAAAATTTTCAAATAATGAACATCTAGATAGGGGACCATTGTTATTTTCACCCATTTTTGCAGTACAATAAGAAAAAGGACATGTTGATATTATTGGGATTGAGATGTGAATTTACATTCATAGAACTAATGTCAAATCATTTGATTACTGATTTAACAACAACTAGTACTATTATTATTATTATGATCCTAACAAATCATAACACTAATGAGATATTTTCTTTTATGTCGGTCATTGAAAAATATTACAAAAATCATATTAATGTTAACATTTCCTAAAATCTAGCATGCAATACTAACAATCATCTAGGATCTGTGTCTCACATATTTAACCGATTATTCTTATAGATAAAAATAAATGAAAAGATTAATTTTCTTTCCACTTTAAACACTATGGTAGTTCAAGAAAATTGACATTTATGTATCAATAGCATTAAACAACAGACACAAAAATTTCTTAATCTTTCATTGACAAAACAAGAGAATAGTGATGGAGAATATGGCAAAAGAAAGTGTGAAAAAGAAAAGTCAAGGATGGAATTATTATTACCTCTGCAACCATGGTGTGTGTGTCTCTGGCTTCAAGAGAAAGAGAGGGGGAAATGATGATCAAAGAGCTGAAACAAATGTTTTGGAGAAACCGACGGTGAATTTATTTACGTGTCTCCTTATTTAAACATTTTACATTTAAGAGTATGGTCCCACTTCAACTACAATACTAGTTTTTGTTTTTGCCACCAATGATTCAAATTTTGATTATGTAAAGTTGAGAATAACTCATGATTAAGAGATATATGAGTGTGATACTCTTATTATTAGAGAAGGGCTGTTACTCTTTATTGAACATTAGAGCATGTATGTTTCTTTTCAAAATATATTATCTCTATGTTAAAAGTCAAATTAGAAAAAAAAAAAGTCTTTTTTATTTTTTAGTATAGTTTTTTTCTATTTTTTACAATTGCTCTATAATTAATACTAAGGTTAAATATTTTTTAATTCCATTAAAATTATTGTAAGTTATGTAAGTTTTAGTCAAATGGACAACAAGAATGATTATGAATGGAGAAAGTTAGAGCATCCACATTTATTAGACTTGTTTGAGTTCTTTAAATGAATCCATGCTTATTTTTATATATTATTTTACAATTTTTAATGATTTAAAATACTCACTTTTTAATTATTTAAAATATTCAATTATGTTTTTTAAATATTCATATGTTGAGTTTATAATTTCTTGTATCGAAAGTAGTGTAGTTTGACAGAAATAAGGATTAGTCAAATTAACTTAATCTGTTAGTGTCTCGAGTTGCTTAGTGTGTAGAACTGTCGAAGCAGGTTGCTTCACACATGATTTTGACTTAGACCTATTTTAATAATGTTAACTATTTTGAGTTTTTATAGTTTTGTACTTTGACTTGGGGTGTAAGCTAACCTAAATCTATAAATAGGGAGAAACCCTTATTTTGTAAACAACTCATCATATTTTGTAATTCACAGTTTGCAGTTGCAAGTGAAATAACAAAATTTTCACAGTTTGTGGGCAGAGAGTTCTCTGCAGAAAATTGTTCATTTTCTTCTTCTTCGACGTTTACTTTCTTTCTTTCTAAATCTTTTCATCGTCATTACGTGAGTGAGAATAATCTTGAGATTAAGATTAATTGAGTGGAATTTTCCATAGGTTGTGGTTGAATTTCCAACATCTGATATCAAAGCTCTAGTTACGATTCAAGAAAGGAAAATCGTGATGACGATGAATCATTCAAGCAGGCACTTTCCGGCGAATCTTCCAATTCTCAATAAAGATAACTATGAGAGTTGGTGCAAGCAGATTAAGGTGGTTTTCTGTTATCAAGATCTTTGGGATCTTGTGAAGGGAGGAGTAACACCGCTTGCAGAAAACGCGATGGATCAAGAAAAGGTGGCATTCAAAGAATTGAAGAAGAAAGATTATAAAGCTCTCTTTATAATCCATCAATGTGTAGATCCAGATATTTTTGAAAAGGTTGGTGATGTAGAATCAGCAAAGGAAGCGTGGGAGATTCTTGAAAAGTCATTTAGAGGCGCAGAAAAGGTGAAAGAGGTGAGGTTACAAACTCACAAGAGAACCTATGAATTGCTTTAGATGGAAGAAAGTGAAAGTATAACAGATTTCTTCACTAGAGTTACAAAGCTGGTGAATCAAATCAATGTATGTGGAAAAGTGTTGACATCAAGATCAGTTGTTGCAAAGATCTTGAGGTCGTTGGCTCCAAAGTTCGACCACGTGGTAGTAGCCATATAAGAGTCGAAAAACTTTTCGACATTGACGAAGAAAGAGCTTCAAGGGACGCTTGAGTCTCATGAACAAAGGATGATTGAGAGACTTGTAAGAAAGTCGAAGAGTGATATGGCTTTGCAGGCGCAGTCATAAAAGAAAAGGAAAGACAAAGGAAGTTGGAATGACAACAAAGGTAGAAGAGGCTACAACAATTCAATTGATTGAAATCAGCAGGAAGACAACTAGCCGAATCAAAGAAAACCCTGGAACCAAGGCAACCAAAGAGGTGGTATGCAGGTAGAGGAATAGGTGGTGGAGGAAAGCCTGAAAAAAGTCACATTCAGTGTTTCAATTGTCAGAAGTATGGTCACTATTTTAGTGAATGTCGAGAAAAGAAAAAGAGTCAAGAAACTGATCCAAAGATGGCGAAGCATGAAGAAGAAGAGATATTGCTAATGGTCACAACAAGAGACGAAGAGAGATTCCAGGACCAGTGGTACTTGGACTCGGGATGCTCATCACACATGACTGGAAGGAAATATTGGTTTGTCAACATGAAGCCCTCGTCGAAGAACATGGTGAAATTTGCAAATGACAATACTGTAGCAGCTGAAGGTATTGACAATTTTTTGATTATGAGAAAAGATGGCAAGAGATCAACAATTTTCAATGTGTTGTACATACCAGGCATGAAAAGTAATTTCCTCTGTATAGGGTAGCTAGTCAAAAAGAACTACAAGATGTCGATCAAAGACAAGACGATGAGAGTTCTCGACGCAGGTGGTAGGTTGATCTTGAAGGCTCCAATGTCTCAGAATAGGACCTTCAAGATTGAACTCAATGTGATGGAGCACAACTTCCTAACAACTGCAACCAGCAGAGATGAGTGGTTATGGCATTTTTACTAGGTCGTCTTAACTTCAATGACATCAGAGAGTTAAAGAGAAGAAATATGGCTTCAGGATTACCTAAAATCAACATTCCAAGTAAAGTCTTTCAAGAGTGTGTTCAGTCAAAACAACACAAGAATAGGTTCAACAAGGATGCAGGAAGGAAGTCGAAGGCAATTTTGGAAGTCATATACTCTGATGTATGTGGTCCAATCCAGGTGGATTTGATTGCAGACAACATATACTTTGTCACGTTCATAGATAATTACAGTCGAAAACTATGGACTTACCTCATCAAGAAGAAAAGTGAATGGATCGAGGTATTTTCCAGACTCAAATATATGGTCGAAAGACAAAGTGGTTGAAAGCTGAAAATTCTGAGGACTGATGGTGGTGGAGAGTGTGGCAAGGAAATTTGTAAGTGTAAGTTATTGATTAACTTAACTCAAAATGCAAGAGTCGCCACCACACTTTTATTTTATCCAAAAGGAAAGGAAAAAAAGCGAACAAAATATAAAGAGTTCTAAAACATGAACAGATAAACAGAGACTGAGTAAGGGTGTTGGTTACACGATGGAAAGGTGTTAGCACCCAAAACCTCTATAGTACTCTATAGGAACCTCTTTTAAATATCTACACTTTTTGGTTTGAAAAGGTTTGTTTGAAAAGTGATTGGGGAGATGAGAAGAGAAATATTTTGAAGATTTTTGTGTTTGGAAAGACTTATCGCCTCATGCCTACGTACCCGCAAAGTGCAATATAGGATCAAAAATCCGTAGTTCGTGGTACAAATAATAAAAAAATTGTTGGTTATGATTTATTTTTAAATGTAAAGACAAATCATCATTTTAAGGAGAAAAGTACGACTAGTCACCCATGAGCATAAGACAACATTTGCATCACCTAAAGATGGAGGATTTTGCTTGGATTAACATCAACAAGTCTATCACTCAACATCTAAGTGGAAAATGTCAACATCTTAAATACTATGGGGAATAGGAGAATTACATCTCAACTATGAAAATGACTCGTGTCTAAACTTTATGAAAAGTTTTAAATGAAAAAGTGCACGAAGGCACAAAAAGTTTGAATGAGGTGAAGTGTTTTTTATATCTTTTTGAAATTAGTCAAAGTATGATTAACATTGATTGACATTTATTAAAGAAAACAGAGTTTGAAAATCACTTGATAAAAGTCAATGTTTTATTGTGAAAGCGGTTTTAAGTTTGAAAACAAGAAGGTTTTTGAAAAAGGGAGAAGATTTTGAAAATTTAAGAAGGGGAGGAGATGAAGTGACTACCCTAGAAAGCAAAATAAAATCTAGAGATAAGAAATATCTAACCAAAAGATAGCAAACTCCATAGCAAGCGAAATAAGAATTCCATCTGTCTTGAAGCATAAACAAATGAGAAAGGCAAAGATCCATAATACTCCAATCATAGGGAAATAGACTTAATTCTAAGTGCAAGGGTCCAAGAATAGTCCAAGAGGTCTAAGGTCTAAGTCCATCCATGAGCATAACCATAAAATTAAGAGCACCAAGTTTTTTTAGAGGTTTAATCTTTTATTAGTGTTTTAAACAAGATATGGTCCAAGTGGACAAAAGAAAAAAAAAAGAGTGGAAGCATAAACAAAAATATGATATGAGATGATAATAGTGGAGCATAAAAATAAAAGAGAGATAGGGAGCGAGAAAGAAACATAAATAAAATTAGTATAATGATATTGTTAGTGAGTTAGTGATTAGTTGTTAGAACAAATTATCAACGATGGTTAAATGATGCACTTAAGTAAAGTTAATGAAGACTCATTGGAGGATTGATAAAATCAAAGCCTTCTAACAACAAGTTTCATAGGTAATGGACCTAAGACAAATAATCAACCATATTTGGACTTTCAAACATAAGTTTAAGCCACGAATGATCATTTTCAAGATCAAGTGGTGATTAGAGAAGGTGTATGGCGGGAATCAATTATGATGAGGTAGGGGAATTAAAGTGATCTAGAATACTCTCATGATGAAATATTTGAATTTGGTGCCAAAAATGCTGCAGAATTTGAATTTGGCAAATTTTCACAAAAGCGCATAGGATAATTGATTACCTTAATACTGGTAATCAATTACCACAGGCAAAAGTTGTGAAAAAGGTTTTTAATGTGTTGCCTTATGTTGCGGTGAGAATCGTGATGCCAAGCTATTGATTAACTTGAATCTTAATTCTTACAATTCACAACCGGACTTTAATTTATCCAAAAAGGAAAGGTTTAAAGAAAGAAAAACCTATAAAAATGCAAAGCAAAAAGCAAGGCTTAAAGCTAAGCAGTGGGAGATCTAAAGGTTCGGGGGTTGGTTATGCCTAGGGTAGGTATTTCACATCCTAAACATCTGTAGTACTCTACAGGAACCTCTTGTTAATATTTGTGTTTGCTAAAGTTTTCTTGCTAAAGGAAATGTGCTAGGGGTAAAGATATAAAGTATATACAAAGTTTGGTAAAGTTTGCTTGCGAAGACATCGCATCTCGTGCCTACGTATCCTGGCGGGAATGGAATCAGAGCAACCGTAGTTCCCTAACTAGGGGTGGAGAACTTTTGACTGTGATCAAGGTTCCAAAGGGAAAGTAAATGTCTGCGATGAGACACTTACATAGAGTGCAGCGACTCTAAACTAAAGTTAAGTTAGCAAAGAAGGGAATGTCCACGACTGAACGACTAAATAGAGCACGACGACTCCAATTCTAAGTTGTAAATGTTAATAGGAAGTTAGTTATTAGTGAGGGAGAAAGAAAATGTTAGTTGTTAGTTGGCTCGCTAAGACGTCGCATCTTATGCCTACGTATTCTCATCGAGAAATCAGAGCGTTCGTAGTTCCCCTAACTAAGGGGGGAGGAACTCTTGATTGTGGTCAAGGTTCCAGGGGGATATAAGCATTCATAGGGAAGTACTTACATGGAGTGCGGCGACTCTTGAATCTACGTTGAGATAGTTATGGTAAAGAGTGTCCACGGCGGGACGCTAAACATGAGTACGGCGACTCAGATCCTACGGTTAGGATAACGGGTAAAGGATGTCCACAACGGGACGCTAAATAGAGCACAGCGACTCCAATCCTAAGGTTAGGATAAAGGGATAAAGGGTGTCTACAGCGGGACGCTAAATAGAGCACGACGACTCTAATCCTAAGGTTAGGATAAAAGGTAAAGAACGTCCACGGAGGGAGGCTAAATAGAGCACGAAGACTCCAATCCTAAGGTTAGGATAAAGGGTAAAGGATGTCCACGGCGGGACGCTAAATAGAGCACGACGACTCCAATCCTAAGGTTAGGATAAAGGGGTAAAGATGTCCACGGCGGTACACTAAATAGAGCACGACGACTCCAATCCTAAGGTTAGGATAAAGGGTAAAGGATGTCCACGGTAGGATGCTAAATAGAGCACGGCGACTCTAATCCTAAGGTTAGGATAAAGGGTATCATACATAAACCAAAAATGTCACAACGATGTAAATAAAACAGTTCAAAATCCTCATGGGGATAATCAAAAGTTTTTAAAGGTGAACCACTTAGACGCATACGAACAAAGTTGAATTTCAAACTTAAATGTTCAAGGGAACCAACAATCCAAATTCAAGCCATCCTCGAATAAAACTCAAAGAAGAATAAAGTCCAAAGTTTTGAAATAAAGAAGGAAAGATAGGAGGGTGAAAACTCTAAAATGGGTTATAACTTGTTCATAATGCAAAGTGTTTCTAAAATAGGATTTTTAGAGTTCTTTAAACATTATATGGAAATATGTTACAACACAAGAATTTTGCAAAAAGAACCACTTAAAAATGATTTAAAATGGAGAAGTTATGTGGTTTTTAAGTTTGTGAACAAAACATAAAAATCTAAATGATAAAAAAAAATGCACATGGTAAGACAATGAATCAAACAAATTTGATTATTTAAACATGTTAACAAACATGTATAAATAATACAAGATCAATATCACAAGAAAAATCAAGTTACAAGTTGAAAAAGTTTAAGAACATCATGGTAAAAACCCTAAAAATAGTCATGGTAGCATGTGAAATGCAAATGGAAAGTTCACATTTATGAGTTTTAGGTTTACCTCTTGAAGAAAGATTAAGCAATAAGAAAACCATAGATCTTGAAATCTCTTCCAAGATCTTCAAATGTTCCTAGGATGATGAATAGATGCTCCAAACAACCTCCAAGCAAGCTAGTGGACGAAATGCCTTGTAAATGAAGGAAAATCTCCAAAATCCAAAGATTTCAAAGACCAACTCACTAGACCTTGTTACATAAATATGGAAGTGATTTGGATAGCTTCAATACATCATATTTGATGTGTTTTAAGTGTTTCTTGAGTTGGAAGAAGTTTGGAAATGGTTTTGAAAGGTGTTTTGCAAAAGTAGATTTTGAGGGATTTTGGAAACTTAATGAGATTTTGCAAGAACTTGTGATTGTGTAAGGAATGGAGTTCTAGCTGGTTTCTAGCATGAAACTTGTGTGTTTGTGATGTAGGAAGTGAGTTCTATTTATAGTCAAAGGCCTTGGATCAAGGTATGGGAAAAAGTGAAGCAAATTGTCAATTTTAACCTTCCATCATGAAAATCTTTGAGTTTTCCCATGCAATCTTCATCTTTGTCTTTAAACCACTCTACTAAGATATTATCCATGTCCCGTAGATTTTTTTCATCATGATTGATAGGATAGGAGGTGACTTGTTGAATTAAAGTTGATGATTTGACAAGGGTAGCCACCTTTTTTCTCTTTCTTCACTATTCACTTTTGCAACTTGCATTAAATTATGATTTCCTTTTATCTTTGTGCCATTTTCGTGGGAATTGATGTACAAATGTTCATTATCAATATAAACATCATAAATGAGGCTTAATATTTGATTAGCATCGATTTGGAATCAAAAAACCCATGCTGACCTGGTTTTGCCAATGCGAGTTTTTGCCAACTTGTGGACCTCGGTTCTCTCTAACCAGGAAGAGTTATGGAACAAAATTGTACTTTTTAGAAAGCCCCAATTAGGTACTACAATATTTATGTTTGTTTTAGGAACCCATTCCTCTTGAAACTAGGTCAAAAACCCTTGTGTGGTTAAGGAGTTATGGCTTTACCCTTTTCAAAACCTTAATTCCCCAACTTTTCGATTACTTCTCAATTCTTGATCAATTGGTCACAAAACTTCAAGATTAGATATTAAATGATGTTGGGAAAATATTTGGATTCAATTTTGGGTTAAAACTCTGTTGGTCAGTGGGTTGACTTTTCAGTCAGTAGAACCGAACGATCGAAAACCTCTGAATCGACTGTTGGTGTCGTGGGTCTTCTGAGGCCTTGAAACTTCTTTAGTGGACTTCCATAATCCATATGAGCTTCATGGACCACAACTCCATCATTGGAACACCTTTTAAATCAAAAGTCAACCTACATTTGACTTTTCTTGAATAGAAACCCTAATCGGGTGTCCTGGATTGCACTGTTCTTGATCTTTGGGTGACAAACTTAAATTGGACTCATACTTGACCCAATGTAGTATCTTTGATGATGTAGAGAATTGTTTTATGGAGAATAAATCCAATACATTGACTGATTAAAGTATCGAAATCTCAATTCCTGACTGTACGCAACCCTAATTCACCTGTATCTTAACAAAGACAAACTTGAAATAGGTTATGGTTAGATAAACAAATGAATATGATCCTAAACTGATGATGAAGATCTAAGGGGTCAAAATTTGGGGTGCAACACCTTAGCTTTGGCTCGATTATTTTTGCTTGTCAAAGAAGGCATGGAAATAAACACATGAACCTTGGAGTCTCTTGAATAATTATTAATTAAATATTGGAAACCCTTGATCAGATGATTTTGAATTGTTTATAGATCAACTTTGACTTTGTTAGGATGAAATTCATTCGAGCTGAGGGACTGGTTTTTGATATCCTTGATTCAAATTCTTCCTGAAAAAGTTAGTAAAGGAAAAACAAACACTTTATTTGGATTTTAAATAATGGTTAGTAAAGATAAACATAAACAAATATCAAACAAACAAGAAAATAAGGCCACCCGGTGATCTCTCAAGAATAAACACACAGAGGAAAACAAGAGAACCAAAGCTTGCAATCTTGTTTGTGGAATGAGATGCAAATGATATGTGGGATTTTAGGGGTAAAAATTAGGGTATTACAAAGAGTGTGTGTTGAAAGAGTTCGATGTATTATGTGAAAAAGAAGGAATTATGCATGAGGTGGTGCCACCCTACACTCCACAGCAAAATGGATTTGTATAAATAAATAATAGAACCATCATGAATATGGTGAGAAGTATGTTAAATGGAAAGCATCTACCCAAAGAATTATGGGGAGAAGCGGTTTCGACAACAACATACATATTAAACAGATGTTCAACGAAGAAGCTTGAAAGAATCACACCAGAAGAATGTTGGTCTGGTGTCAAGCCTAGCCTCAGTCACTTGATGGTGTTTGGATCTATAGCACATAGACATGTGTCAGATCAGTTGAGAAGGAAGCTTGATGATAAGTCAAATCAGATGATCGTGATAGGATATCATTCGACTGGAGGTTACAAGTTGTTCGACCCAGTGAATAAGCAGGGACATGATCATAAATGAACTTAAAAAATGAGATTAGACTGAGAATGTCAAGAGGAATTTTGTGAGAATCTCTTGTGAAGAACCATCCACTGAAGTCGAAAGAGAAGTTCGACAGGAACGAGTCAAAGATAAAGTTGGCCCAAGTAGACCTTGATGAACTAGACACATGCCTGCAAGGTTGCAAGAATGTGTGGTTAAATCAGATGATGTGGTCGATAAAGAGGGTGAGCTGGTACACTATGCTTTCTACGTAGAAGTTGAACCAGTCGATGCAGCTGAGACATTGAAAGATTCAAAGTGAGTGAAAGCAATGAATAAGGATTTAGACTCTATCGAAGTCAACAACACCTGGTCACTTGTTGATTTGCCTCAAGGCAAGAAGTAAATTAATGTGAAGTGGGTTTACAAGGTATTATACCCCAAATTTGTCCTACCTTTTTCAAAATTTTAATTCGCCCGACTTTATTTTTCAATTCGCATCGCTTGTATAGCGTAACATATTTTTCAGCAAAAATAAACTTTTTCACCTTTTTAGCCCAATGAATTTGCGCCACATGGCATCTTTTTATTTATTATTATTTATGTTTAGATAATGTTAATATAGTATAATTTTAATATTAATTAATTATTTAGTTTAGATTATGATAGAATTAGAACTTTTAGAATTAATTAATTAGTTTAAAATAGGATTAGAATTAGAATTAATTAGTTTTGAATTAGAAATTAGAATTTTCATTAGGTAATTAATTAGAATATAATTTAATTTAGATTCAGATTAGAATTTGAATTAGGATTTTAAATTAGAATAGAATTAAAAATTTTAGTTTTTTAATTAAAAATTAGATTAGTTTTAGAATTATAATTATAATTAAAAATTAAATTAGAATTAGAATTAAGAATTATGGTTAGAATTTAAATTAGTTATAGGATTAGAAATAGAATTATATTTTTTTAATATTAAGATTAGAAAATAGAATTAAGTTAGAAGTTAGATTTAGAAGTTAATTTGTTAAAAGAGTTGTTAATTAATTATAAGAAACAGAAAATTAATTAATTAAAGAAAATAAAGAAAAAAGAAAAAAGAATTGAAGAAAACACGGTTGGGAAATTAAGAGGATTTAGGGTTTGAAATTTGGGATAAATAAGGGGGAATTTAATGTTCACAATCTTCAACCCAATGGAGAAACCCTAGCCGCCAGTACCTCCCAAACCCATGAAACCCTAGCCGCCGAGCTTAATCTCATCATCTTTCGCCTCTCTTTATCTCCACCTTCCTTCTTCACCCTCAATCACCATCATTTTCATCGCAAAAGCCGACGAGATCCCTCACCTTCTCCATTCTTCCTCTTTCTGCCATTACCATTATCGTCACTCCCCCTTTCACCAACAAAACGACCATCATCTTCTTCCTCGTTTCACCCCCATCAAACCTTCCTCCGCTGCAAAACCGCGAAACCCAAACGAAACCCAAACCGTTCCTCTTCTTCTTTCCATCACCTTCGTCGTAAACTCTCACAACCTCTTCTCTCGCACTTCCCATCTTACCATCAAAGAGCCACCGAAACACCATAGCCTTCTCCTTCTCATTTAAGCTCACCCGTAAAACACCTTTTCACCCATCAAATCCTTTCATCTTCTTCCCATAAACCCTCTTCCGTAACTCCATAAAACACCACCATCATTTCTAATTTGTTTCCGGAAAGTTTCGTAAATTCTCGATCTTCCTCTGTTTTAAGCCAATAAACACGGGATGCGCAGAAGCTACTTGAAGAGATGCCACGATGTTGTGATGAATGTGTCAAGAGAGTTATCTCAACCAGACGATGTCGTTAAGGTAGCAACCTTCTACTGCTCCTCAAACACATAAGCTCGCGATTTTGCTCGCATCTCTACCACGAAGACAATGACTCTATAACATTCTGCAGCACTCGAACTCGATGATAATAACTTTCGCGTCATCTTCAATCTAACATACAACACGACACAAGTAACAAAACATCCCAACTCTTCATTTTGCAACAACCACAACGAGCTTGAAAATTTTCCGAATTGCGGCTTGTACAAGCTAGCGGTCTCGATTTACTTCGAGGTTATGAGTTGGGAATGATGGAGACAGAGTAAACGAGAGGAATGAATAGTTTATGTATACGCTTAGCTTTTTTCTTTGTTTTCAATTTTTGTCTTGGCTTCCTGTTCTGTTTGGGCTGTTAGTTTTCATGCAGGTTGCGACATCACTGAATTTCGACAGCATAAGTATGAAGTCAAGGTGTATAAAGCTGCAGCGATATTAACACAACAATTGCAGTTTGACTTTGTTTCGGGTTGGAGTTAAGCTGTTGTGATAAGCGTGATAACTGTTAGGTGTTTCCATAAAGTTGAAAGAGGGGGCCTGTTATGCGACTTTGCAACCATATCGTACTCATCGCTGTGAAGCATTTGAAAAACGAGCTCAACAGCTGCTCTTATCAACAGCGCACGACTTCGGGTTTGTCTCAAGAATAACGAAACTCCATGTTAGTATTAAGTTATACAGTATTGTTTTGTGTCTTGTTCTGTATTTGTGAATTTGGAAATCTAAATTGAGACATCATTAGATATTGTTAAAACCAATGACACTATGGTATGGCCTGGTTTCTGTCGAATATATAATCTGTTGCACCAGGATTGTGTTGGCTGTTTTTGTATGGATATTGGACCTTACATTGCAAATCTAATTTCGCTTTCATGAGTTAGTTAGTTAGCTGACAGCCTGAAGTTTCCACCTCTCTATGCGATGGGGACACCGTGAGGATGCCGATTGGATGAGCGTGTCGATACGAAGCTACTGCTCTGTGTGCTTCGCTTCAACTACTTGATTTCGGTAACAATTCAAGTCAAACCATGTGTTGCATTATTTGATGTTCTAGATGTATTAGCTCTTTCAATTTGTGCAAGCTTCCATGTCAGACTTGTATTTAGTTTCGATTCAGTTTTTCCGCATTTTTTTTTTGGTTTGGAAAATTTTGATAATCTTAAGTTTGATGCCAATTTGGATTAAATGTTAATTTATTTGGATTAATTAGATTTTTTAGAAATTAATTTTGATACTAAATTTAATGTTAACTTTTATTAAATTTTGATTACATTTTAGTTTTGATGTTGATTCTAACTTGATGTTAATTCTTGGTTAGCTTTTAATGTCGATATTATTCTTGATATTGATTTCTTTTAAATTGTGATTTGATTTTTAATTAACCTGATTTTGATTTAGATTAATTATATTTTTTAATTTGGATAATTAATTTTAAATAACCTAATTAAATAATTTAATCAAACTTTAGTCAATTAATTTTGTTAATTAAAGCTTGATCGCTTCATTTCACACCATGCTTTTGTGCATTTACATTCATTTTTGTTTATTGGGCTTGACTTATTTATTTCACTATCTCATATCCCCATTTGATAAAAATATATCCCGATTCCCCCAAAATGTAATATTTTTTATTGCTTTTGCCTTATTTATGCCTTAATACTTTAAACTTTTTTTAAAAAATAAATTCTCGATTTATCGAGCTATTTTCTACCCTTGTAAGTCGAGTGCTTTCAAATCCTCGCCATCAACCTTTGATCACTATACACAACATTTAAAGCTTACTCCTGAGCTTCCTTACAATGAGACCTATTTGATCAATTATTTATAGTTGGTCATTTAGAAGACTAGCCCACTTTGCTAGTATACACGTTTAAAATTTAATTTAAATCTCAATTCACATCGAGCATTTTCTACAAATCAAATTAAAACATTTAATAACTACTCAAATACAATTTTAATAAAAGATGAAAAAGAGGGAGTTCCAAGTCTTTGGTTCACTCTCCTAATTGTTTAGGTCTGAGAAGTCTTTCTTAAGCTCGAACGATTGTCTTCTAAAAATGATAAACAAATTCAAATCTATTTTCCTAAACACTTAGATGAAAAAGAGAGAGTTCTAAGTCTTTGGTTCACTCTCCCGATTACTTGGGTCCGAGAAGTCTTTCTTAAGCTTCGAGTAATCGTCATCCGATTAATTCACTCTAATTATATCAAACATCTTTCATAATATTAGATGAGAAAAGGAGAGAGCTCCAAGTTTTTGGTTCACTCTTTCGATTAATTAAGGTCCAAGAAGTCTTTCTTAAGCTTCAAGTAATCCTCATCTGTTAAAATACTTTAACCACATCCCATCGTTCAAAGCCTTCCAAACATAACCACTCTTTGGGATGAAAAAGAGAGAACTCCAAGTCTTTAGTTCACTCTCCCGATTACTTAGGTCCGAGAAGTCTTTCTTAAGCTTCAAGTAATCGTCATTCGATCCACTTACTCGAACCATATCCACTTCCTTTCTAGATGAAAAAGAGAAAGCTCCAAGTATTTGGTTCACTCTCCCAATTACTTGGGTCCGAGAAGTCTTTCTTAAGCTTCGAGTAATTGTCATCCGATCCACTTACTCGAACCATATCCACTTCCTTTCTAGATGAAAAAGAGAGAGCTTCAAGTCTTTGGTTCACTCTCCCGATTACTTGGGTCCGAGAAGTCTTTCTTAAGCTTCGAGTAATCGTCATCCGATTAACCTACTTGAACTACATCCTATCCTTTTGCAATCGAGGTTGAAAAAGAGAGAGCTCCAAGTCTTTGGTTCATTCTCCCGATTACTTGGGTCCGAGAAGTCTTTCTTAAGTTTCAAGTAATCTTCAACTCTAGCTAAACAACTAACCAACCTCGTTGTCTCGCCCCCATGTGACCATAACCTTAATAACCTATTCAAATCTATCCTCTTTTCCAAACCAAGACATCCCATACGATAAACGTAATTCCTCGCCCTCGCGCGATCCCTTCAACTCAAACAACTCTTCTACAAAGAACATTGTTTAGTCCCTTCTTCCGCACATATGAACTAGTGCTTCAGCCTCCCCTAGCGAGCAGACAAGCCAACCTTTAGTAGTTAGAATACGACATAAACTCTCTTTCGACTTAAACATACCTTTTACCAAGAACATTGTTTAGTACATTCTTCCACGCATATGAACTCGTGCTTCAGCCTCCCATAGTGAGTAGACAAGCCAATGTTTAGCAGTTAGAAAGTGACCTAAACACTCGTTCCATTTAAATACAACCTTGTTTTCATGATGAAAAAGAGAGATAGTCAAGTCTTTACTATGGTTTCAGTTTGATGGTGTTTAGAACGCAGATGGTGTAGAACAAGTTGGTTGTCTTAAAGTTTAAGCTTGCATTTGTGATTAAGGTTTTGGACTGATGGTTAATGCAGTCAGCAGTCTCTGTATGTCTAGGTGGGTTGTTTTGGCATTTGTAAGGTTGTATATAGGTCAGGGGAGGCTAGTAAGTTTTTCACTGTTGTCTTGCTTTGATGTAGTATGGAGTGGGCTGCTACTATAGACCTGCTAGGAGATGAAGACTCGGTAAGATTTCTTGGCCTGTTCGAGTTTGTACTGTCACTGTTGGGTTTTTAACTCAGGCCAGGGTTGTGACTTTTGGTTGATCAGGTGTTTAGGTTGGTTTAAGTGCTGTCAGGGATCTTTGCTATGGATGTCTACCAAAGCCTGTTTGTATTACTGATGTCATTTAAGAAGCTTAGGTAGCTTGTTTGAGCCTGAGTCATGCCATGCCCCTTTTGACTTAAGAAACCTCAGTTCGCATGAGTTTGTGATTAGAATGTAGGATGTATTACTGACAGATGGTAGCATCATGGTTAAATTCATAGTGGATTTGTTGCCAATTCATGAACAACTGTTAATTTAACCTATCACTTATAACCATGTTGTTTTTGCCTTATGTCTAAGTGTAGGATTGTTGAATAATGCTAGCACAATCATGTTGAATTTATAGTAATGCTTTTAGGATTGTACATAGTTCATGCACAACTGTTGCCATAATCCAAGCTGCTAGTCATGCCATTTGTGCCCTTTTTGCTGGTGGTAACAACATACCTTGTTTGACTGATGCTGATTAAGTCTTGGCTTGGATTTGCTATCAAGAATTCATCTTTGTAAAGGCTTGATCTTGAATTCATCTATGATTGTTGTAAGAAGCCTTGGATGCCAAGGGGCTGTTACATTAATTTATCTTGTCAATTCAATTTCATTATTGGCTTGCATGCTAGATGTGTATGGAACTCATGATTTGATGCAGTTTTAGATTAATAAGTTTGGCTTTGTCTTGGAGTCACTTAAACATTTATTCACAGGCCAAGTTTTGTTCTTAAGCTTTTTTCACTAATTGCAAGTCACTCATTGATTTTGTGTCCTTGTGATTTTTAGACAATAAATTTCGTTGAATTTCATCTTATATGGTATTTAGAGTATGAACAAACCCTTGCTGGTGCAAATTTGCAATTGATTTGGCCTTGGAGTTTCAAAGTGCATTTCAAAATCACATTTAGCATGAGCATTCGAATTTTTGTGTGTATGCATCTTTTGAAAATATGATTTGTACCATTGTAATCCTCATGAAAAATCAAGTGGTTTAGACTCAAATTTCACTGAATTTGGTTGAGATTTAAAGATGTTGAGATCAAACCGCTTTTCAATGTTTCACTTGAATTTTGCCTTGGAGTCAGCCCAGAAAACGCACATATTTTGGTATATGTTAAACTGGGATGGCTTGATACAATGGATGTATCGCCACCCCAGTGGTTAACGCCTTACCTTTAAGTATCTTGTAATGCCCAATGACCTGTGATTGAGCCTCAGTGAGGCCACTTTTTATTGATTTTGTGATTTTTTCATGATTTTAATATTTTATTCTCCTTTTCCATCATTATCTCACACGCTTCAGGTGGCTGAGTTGGTTTGGTTTTAGGCCTATGACCCCAAGGTCTTGGGTTCAAGCCTTGGGTGAGGCACTTCTATATTTTTTAAGCACTTGGTTTATTTATTTTATTTAAATTTCATTTAATTTTCAATTTACCATAACTTCTTCATTTTGACTCTTTTTTAAGTGGTTCTTTTTTCCAAATTCTTGTTTTAATGTGTATTTTTATAAAATGTTCAAAGAAATCTAAAATTTCCATTTTAAGAACACTTTACATTGTGATAGGATTGTAAATCATTTTAGGGTTTTCCCCTTATATCTCTCATTTTCAAACTTTTAGTTTATTCCTCTTTGAGTTTAATTTTAAGATGACATGAACTTGTATTGTTGGCTCCCTTGTGCATTTAAGTTTGAATTTCAATTTTGTTTGTGGTTCACCTTTAAAACTGTTGATTATCCCCATGAGGTTTTTAACCTTTTGTATACATTATTGTGACTTTGTTTGATGTTATCCTTTTCCCTTTATCCTAACCTTAGGATTTGAGTCGCCGTGCTCACTTTTAGCGTCCCGCCATGGACATCCTTTCCCTTTATCCTAACCTTAGGATTTGAGTCGCCATACTCATGTTTAGCGTTCCGCCGTGGACATTCTTTATCACAACAATCTCAACGTAGATTCAGGAGTCGCCGCACTCCATGTAAGTACTTCCTTATGAGTGCTTACATCCCTTTGGAACCTTGACCACAGTCAAGAGTTCCTCACCCCTAGTTAGGGGAACTACGGTTGCTCTGATTCCATTCCCGTCAGGATACGTAGGCACGAGATGCGATGTCTTCGTGAGCATACTTTACCAAACTTTATATAAACTTTAGATCTTTACCTTAGCACTTTTCCTTTAGCAAGAAAACTTTAGCAAACACAAATATTAACAAGAGGTTCCTGTAGAGTACTACGGATGTTTAGGATGTGAAATACCTACCCTAAGCATAACCAACCCCCGAACCTTTAGATCTCTCTTTGCTTAGCTTTAAGCCTTGCTTTTTTGCTTTGCATTTTTATAGGTTTTTCTTTCTTTAAACCTTTCCCTTTTGGATAAATTAAAGTCCGGTTGTGAATTTAAGAATTAAGTCTTATACCCGGACTTGAGTGCACTAATGATAGGAAGGTGGTATATTCAAGAAGGCTTATATGGAGTTGATTCCCGACCAAGCTGACTTGAGAAACCACCACTCAGTAGAGGCACTCTTGGGAGTATTTTTTTTTGAACGAGTATTCGTGAAAACATTACTACTTTCAACCTAGGAGCCTGTGACGCTGAGGACTTCTAGTTACCTTTTACCCCCACTTGGCCTTTTAGGACGTAGTGCGATGGCTATAAGGGAGTATTCCCGAAGTAGTTAATACGCGATACTACACTCAGACGAGACTCTCTTGAGAATATTATTGACTTCCAATTAGTCGGTGTGTCGATAATATCCGAAAGATGGGTCGAAGACTCTGGGAACTTTGTTAGAACCCGTTATGCAGGTGCTTTACCCATAATACATACCCTGTGGTTGGTTCTTTACCCATACCTCATGCTGTGATCTCAAACCTTTGATCCTGTTATGTGTGTTTTGCATCCAGTCTTGCATATCATTGCATTGCATTTGCATCTTTGCACAGTTTGTTGCATACCTCTACTTGTCCAGACGTTCATCTCCGGTTGTCTTCATCTTCTAGTGTGCCTTTGAGTCGTCAAGCTGATTCCTCGACACTGATATCGGACTAGAGCCAGCTATAAATGCAAGATGTCAGAGCAAGAAGTACACAACGCAGAAATCCGAGTGGAGATCGATGAGTTGAAATCAGGCGTGACTAAGCTCACAGAGATGCTTCAAGTCTTGATGGCCAGAGGAGAATCTCAAAGGACCGTCATTCAGGAAGTTTCAAGTGGTGACCCTGCTCCTGTTCAAATACCGCCTTCAACTTGGCCAGAGTTTGGTTTACCTCCCAACTACTCTCCACCCCTTGCATCTACCGCTATGATTGGTCAGACTGTCAGACCTATTTTTTAAGCTACCGTCTTTACAGAAGCCAGACTTGTGGTCCATACTGTTGCCCAGAATGGCCGAACTCCCTTGGAGACTCCTTTCTTTGACTACCATGCTGCCAGTGCTCAAGGGGAAGACCATGAAGATTTTATTGAGCCTGAGATTGTTCGTGAACAGTTTCAGAACATAGACAAGAGACTCAAGGTTGTCGAGGGTACATACTTCTTCAATGTTGATGCAAACAATATGTGCTTAGTTTCTGGCCTCGTTATGCCTACTAAGTTTAAGATTCCTGAGTTTGTGAAGTATAAGGGTCACTCATGTCCAAGAGCCCATCTGGTCATGTACTTCTGAAAGATGGCAGCCTACACCAACAATCAGAAGCTGCTCATCCACTGCTTTCAGCACAGCTTGAGTGGGGCTTCTCTCAAATGGTATATGAACTTAGAGCATAACAGTATCCACTGCTTCCAAGATCTCGCCAACGCTTTTATGAAGCAATACAAATATAATTTGGACATGGCTCCTGATCGCTGTCAACTTTAAAACATGTCTCAGAATGAAAAAGAGTCATTCAAAGAGTATGCTCAGCGATGGAGAGAGTTGGCTTCCCAGGTTGAACCGCCTCTAGCAAAGAAGGAGCTAACTGGAATGTTCATGGATACTCTGTCCCCTCTTTATTGGGAAAAGATGATTGGAAGTGTATCTTCAAGCTTTACAAATATGGTGACTATTGGTCAAAGGTTAGAAGAAGGACTGAAAAATGGTAAGGTATCCAAAGCTGCTGAATCTTCTAGTGGTGCGAAGAAATCCTTTGGGACCTTCCATAAGAAGAAAGAATAGCAAACCAACACTGTCATGGTTGAAGTGAGAAATCCTTGTCCCCAACCAAGGTAAAATCACTCTACTATTGCTGTCGTTACTGCTGCTGCTGCTCCACGACCAGCTCAGACTCCTCAACGTCCAACTGTTGGACAGAACCAGTATCGAAATAGGAATCAATTTGATCCTATTCCCATGACATACACAGAACTTTATCCTGACCTGGTTCAACAAGGGCTGATCACTACGAAGACTTTGCAACCTCCTCCTAATCCTCCTCCAGCTGGATTTAGAGTTGATCTCCATTGTGCTTTTCATGAGGGTGCCCTAGGCCACGACTTGGAGCATTGTTATGCCTTGAAAGCCAGAGTATGTGAGTTGGTTAGAACTGGAATCCTTGATTTTAAAGATTGCCATCCGAATGTTCAGAACAATCCATTGCCAGTGCATCAAAAGTGAAGCTTTGGTCGACTTCAGTAGACTATCTTTTTGAACGCCAGTGTCTCAAACAGAACATCTAATCTTTGTACCAATTTAGTCACTAGGCCTTTTGTTTCTCGTTGTTTGTACTTTCCTTCATTTTGTTTAAGCTGTTTGCTTTTAATTAGTGTTTGTACTTTCATATCAATGAAATGAGCATTGCAACTTTTGACTCAATTCATTTTGTCTAGTATTTGCATATTTATGCTTTATCTTTTAAAAATATGCACCTTTTGTTCAAACTTTTGAGGGAGGATGATGAAAACGTTATACCCATAACTGTTGTCAGTATGCTTTCAATCAAACTTTGTTGACGATGTAAGGCATTGTTTCAACTCCCAAACACAGGAGAAATAAGGAATATAATCCCTCGTTAACCCCTTCGAGCCTAGAAGTAAGAGTTTCTTTCTTTACAAAAAAAAACCGCAATCTTAACCTTGGGATGGGTAGTTCTCAGTTAACTCGGTTGTATGTTCATGCGAGACACCTTTCATATAAAGGTTGAATTCACAAGTTTTCCTTCGCACACAACAAACAAGTGTCGAAGATGTTTTTCAAGCCAAAAAGCCGATGATGGTTCACCGTAATCATTAAATCCAGACAGTCACTCTCTTTCTTTCAAAAAAAATCAATCAAAAGAAAAGCCCACTAAGTCAAAACCTATGAAGGAGACTTAGGCAAAGCTAGGGCATCCCACTGACTGTAATCTTCGCAAGAAACAATTCAGGCAAAAGTTAGGGATAATAAAAGAAGAGATCTTTAAATCTTTACCCTGAAAATCCTCAATGACAAAAAACAACCAAATGTTGTAAAGAAGCAGTGACTGCCGTCTTAAGAGTCCTTGGACTACTGAACCATCATCATGGTTATAATCAGTGAAATTCCTATAGGAACCTGAGTGTATATTCTGAGTTAACCGAGCATAGGACTGAAGATCATCACGTAGATTGGGTGGGCACAAATAAACTTTGAGCTTTTATCCTTTGTTTCTTAAACCGTGAACCAAGCCACGCTACAACCCTCAAAAGACCTAACTGAAACAAGGTTATTTTGAAAGCATACTACAACAAGGTTGCGTAAACTGACTCCAAAAGATCTTTGCAGATCATTTGTTTTGGCATCATACCTTTCTGCTTTACCTTTCACTTTTAAGTGTCTTGAACCACTGTGTTCTGACCAATGACTCATTTATTTTGCATCTTTCAAAATGATTTTGATTTCAAAAGTTGCATGAACTTTGCATTACCGTGTTGGTATGAACACTTTTGTTTGCAAACTGGCTTTCCTCTCAAGGAATTTTCAAACAGTTGAGAAACTTGGTCGGTGATCCTATCAGGGGCAAGTTCTTTTCACATCCTGTCGAAGAATCAGTTCAATATTTGTTCTAGGCAAGGTCTTCTCAAATAGGGTTTATCTAGAAGATATTTCAAGACTCAGACTGGGGAAAGCCTTCCAAGCACCCAGCGGATCAGTCATCTTCAACAAGCTAAAGCGATTATCAGTTCACCTACAATAGATAGCTAAACTGGGGCAGTTTACTTGAAGAATCCCCAAGCAACTCTTCATCCTTACTACAAGGATCATCAATTTGACACAGTTTACCAGTGTGGCAGAGATATGTTCAGCAGTAGCATCTTTGGTCCCTAAGCAGAATGAAAGTGATCTCCGTGTTGAGGAATCAGTCTTCCAGTCTTGTCTTCTCACCAAAAGAGTCGAGCCTTATCGTCGGCGTCTACATAATTCATATACATATGCATATCATGAGTGTTTTGTCCTCATTTTCATTTCTCCTAAGGTCGTGTTTTATCCACGTCTTACCTTGTGGTCAAAGTCCAACTCACTTGGCACCTACTAAACAGATTTTTGTGTCGTGTCTATCTGATGGTCTTCCAAATATGACATTTCTTATCCGATTGTTCTTCTGGATATGTCTGTTCCTATATACACCCAATACTATTCATTCAAAGCCATTATTGGATGTCTGGTTTCCTTTTATCCAACATTATTCTTGAATGTCATCTTTGTTCGTCTCTCTCTGATGTTTTTCCAGATTGAGTCTTTATTCTGATGTTTTTCCAGAACTTATCTGATGGTTTTCCAGATATTTACCTTGATTCTGATGTTTTTCCAGAATCTATCCAATGTTTTTCCGGATATGTTTCTCTCTCTGATGTTTTTCCAGATTGAGTCTTTGTTCTGATGTTCTTCCAGAACTTATCTGATGGTTTTCCAGATATTTACCTTGATTTTGATGTTTTTCCAGAATCTATCCGATGTTTTTCGGATATGTTTCTCTCTCTGATGTTTTTCCAGATTGAGTCTTTGTTCTGATGTTCTTCCAGAACTTATCTGATGGTTTTCCAGATATTTACCTTGATTATGATGTTTTTCCAGAATCTATCTGATGTTTTTCTGGATATATATATCTTTGTTCTGATGTTCTTCCAGAACTCCTTTGCTGTTTATTTGATGTTCTCCCAGATATGTCTTCAAACCTTTTCCCACACATTTAAATACCCTTCTAAAATGTTTCAGATGAACCTTCAAAATATATGTCTTCAATGTGCTTCTTTGATATGTTTCAGAGTTTATTCGATGTTTTTCCGAGTATCTCTGGTATATTTCAGAGTTCATTCGACGTTCTTCCGAATGTCTCTGATGTTTGTTTATGTGTCCCTGTTATATTTCTCCGATTTCTCCCCACCTTATTCATTGATATTTTGAATGTTGTGACTCTTTCCCATCCAGTTCCGTTCATGGATGATGTTTGTTTTTTTCCCTAGTGTGTCAGGTCCCCTGTGAGTAATTACTCGTCGTATTGTCGTTCTTTTATTTTTGCTCGTGTGTCTGCATTTGTCTTACATCATAAAGCATCATTTAGATTCATTGCATTTCAGCAGTTTTCCTTTTGCATACCATCCGATCTAAGGGACAAAATTTCTGGTTTGCTATATTTAAATACCTTTCACTATGATTCTATGAGGATTATCATCTCTCATTGCCATCTGGTGAAGATATTTAAATAGGGGCATCTGTTTCACCCCAAATTTTGACCCCTTAGATATTCATCATCATTCTAGTATCATGTTCATTTGATTATTTAACCTTAACCTTGTTCAAGTTTTTCTTTGTTAAGTTACAGGTGAACCAGGGTTCCGTACAGTCGGAAATCAAGGTTTCAACGATTTAATCAATCAAGGTATTGGATTGTTTCTCCATGAAACAAGTCTCAACTTCATAAAAGATACTACATTGGGTCAATCATGAGTCCAATTTTAGATTGTCACCCGAAGATCAGAAACAGTGCAGTTCAGGATCCCTGATTAGGGTTTCTAATCAGGAAAAGTCAACTGTGGTTTGACTTTTGATTTAAAAGGTGTTACAATGATGGAATTATAGTCCATGAAGCTCATATGACTTATTCAAGTCCCCTCAAGAAGTTTCAAGGCCTCAGAAGACCAAGAACAACAACAGTCGATCCGATCGTCATCGATCGATCGTTTTGTTGACCAAAAAAGTCAACTCTCAACCTATAAGGAATTTGACCTCAAAGCGTGAATCAAAAATGTTCCTAATGTCATATTACACCTATCCATAAAGTTTCATGACCATTGGATCAAGGATTGAGGAGTAATCGCAAAAATCGGGAATTAGGGTTTTGAAAAGGGCAAGACCATAACTTCCTAACCACACATCCAAATGATGTGGTTCAAAGCTTGTTTGAAAGGTCTTGACAATTCCTACAAAAGTCTCACATTGGTTCATGTGCAAAAAATGCATAGATTTGGAGTTATATCCAAAATCATCACAAGAGGGATATCCATGATGGCTTTCCAAAGAGTACTAGAACTCTTCCATAGCCCTTGTGAGCTGAGAGTTATGAAGTGAGAAAGTAAGGCCTGTGCACTAGTTTGTCAACTTGCCAAAACCCAACATGAACTTGGTTTCCAACTATGAACTTCATCTCTAACCATGGATTGACCTCTGATGAGATGCATTAGATTGCACAGTTTGGACTAAATAAGACAAGAATCCAAGCAAATCTCAAATGTTAGACAAGACACATTAGTTTAATAGGAAAAATGCAAAAAGTTACAACATGAGAGAGAGAGTATTGGTGGCTGTAGCAGGTAGGGGGTCTTGCTCACTCAAATGTCACTTATCACATCTCATTTATAGCTAGATTTTGAGGGCAAAACTCCTTGCAAGCAAGCTAAGTCAGCAGAACCAAAACCATTACATGGATTCATGAGATTTTCATTAAAAACCACCTTGAATCTCAAATTCCAAATTTGCCCAAACCCTTTCATGGCCTATAAATAGAGGTTTCCTCCCACTCTATTTTTCACACCAGAGCCATCCAAGAGAACAACAAACTCACAGCTCTCGTTTTTCCCTCCTTGCTTGAAAGTGAAGAAATTCACAAAATCACCATTTTCACCACTTTACACTTTTCACACCAGTCCTTGTTCCAAACACTAGAACACCACAAAAACCATATACACACCCTTAAAATGACCCTCTGAAGCTGTTTCCATCATCACATTCATCAAAAATCCCTAGATCAAAAATCAACTTTCACACCACTTAAGTTTGACTTTTATGCATGTTATGGACCAAATCACTACATAGATCCATTTCCATCATTTTGACACTTTAGAAACCTCATTTTAATGATATTCTAACTGTTCAAAACCTCAAACCACAACTGGAACTTTATTTGCTCCAACTGTCCACAAGATTGTATTCTTTTCTTCAAAAGGAAGTAACATCACAAGCTTGCTCAAAAGGAAGGTCCTCTGGTTTTCTTGGCTGCTAGCATAGTGAGGATTACAAGAGGTATGTCATCTTAAGGTCTTTCATTAATATTCATCATGTATATGTTGATTGGCCTACTAAGTGGTTTACACTTTGTCATGTTAAAATGGTTTGTTAACAAAGTTGTCAAAAGTTGTGTGAGATGTGAATTTGTCAATACCAGGTGCATTTGCTGTTAGGATGCCATTAGAATAATGTAGGTACATTGTTACTTTGGTGGAAGTATGATTTTGAAGTACATGGTAGGTTTAGGCTGTGACATTGTGATGCTGAGTTTATGTACATCAACACTAAAACTGTTGTGAATCTTAAAATCTGTCAATCATAAAGAGGCCTAGAGTTAGTGACTTAAACTTAACATTGTCATGTCTGTTGCTTATGAACCTCCATTTTTGTGCATACTTGTTTTAGTATTTGCTAATGTGTATAGGACTACCATTAGGTATAGGTTGTTCTAGAGCTTGTGGTAGGATTGGATATGTTGAATTTATAATGTGCATTATGAACTGTCTTTAGGTTCTTGCTTTAGAGGCTGCTGTCAGAGATGGTGTTTAGGTCTATCCTTCACCTTTGTTGAGTGTGCCTAAGATTCTTAACCCTTTAGGTTGGTTTTCATACGGCCTTGGATTTACAATGTTAGGTTCTTGACCCTACCTTGTGCCAGTTTGGTTCCTTCAGGCTGTTAGGACTTGGGTTGTTGGTTTAAGTCAGATTTTAACATGTTCAAGTTGTTCTTTGCTGTCAGTGTCTAAACTGAGTTGTTCAATTCATGGTTATTAAATTGGTTTCTTCTTCTAGGAGGCCCGTTTTTTGCTATGGTTTCAGTTTGAAGGTATTTAGAACACAGATGGTGTAGAACAGGTTGGTTGTCTTAAAGTTTAAGCTTGCATTTGTGATTAAGGTTTTGGACTGATGGTTAATGCAGTCAACATTCTCTGTATGTCTAGGTGGGTTATTTTGGCATTAGTCAGGTTGTAGATAGGACAGGGGAGGCTGGTAAGTTTTTCTCTGTTGTTTTGCTTTAATGTAGTATGGAGGGGGCTGCTACTATAGACCTGCTAGGAGATGAAGACTCAGTAGGATTTCTTGGCCTGTTCAAGTTTGTACTGCCACTTTTGGGTTGTTTAACTCAGGCCAGGGTTGTGACTTTTGGTTGATCAGGTGATCATCTTCTTCCTCGTTTCACCCCTATCAAACCTTCCTCCGCTGCAAAACCGCGAAACCCAAACGAAACCCAAACCCTTCCTCTTCTTCTTTCCATCACCTTCGCCGTAAACTCTCACAACCTCTTCTCTCGCACTTCCCGTCTTACCATCAAAGAGCCACCGAAACACCATAACCTTCTCCTTCTCATTTAATCTCACCCGTAAAGCTCCTTTTCACCCATCAAACCCTTTTGTCTTCTTCCCATAAACCCTCTTCCACAACTCCGCAAATCACCACCATCATTTCTAATTTGTTTCTGGCAAGTTTCGTAAATTCTCGATCTTCCTTTGTTTTAAGCCAATAAACACGGGATGCGGAGAATCTACTTGAAGAGATGCCACGATGTTGTGATGAATGTGTTAAGAGATTTATCGCAACCAGATGATGTCGTTAAGGCAGCAACCTTCTACTACTCCTCAAACACACAAGCCCGCGATTTTGCTTGCATCTCTACCACGAAGACAATGTGAACGAGAGGAATGAATAGTTTATGTATACGCTTAGCTTTTTTCTTTGTTTTCAATTTTTGTCTTGGCTTCCTGTTCTGTTTGGGCTATTAGTTTTCATGCAGGTTGCGACATCACTGAATTTCGACAACATAAGTATGAAGTCAAGGTGTATAAAGCTACAGCGATATTAACACAATAATTGCAGTTCGACTTTGCGTCGGGCTGGAGTTAAGTTGTTGTGATAAGCGTGATAACTGTTAGGTGTTGCCATAAAGTTGAAAGAGGGGCCTGTTATGCGACTTCGCAACCATATCGTACTCATCACGGTGAAGCATTTGAAAAACGAGCTCAGCAGCTGCTCTTATCAACAATGCACGACTTCAGGTTTGTCTCAAGAATAATGAAACTCCACATTAGTATTAAGTTATACAGTATTGTTTTGTGTCTTGTTCTGTATTTGTGAATTTGGAAATCTAAGTTGAGACATCATTAGATATTAATAAAACCAATGACACTATGGTATGGCCTGGTTTCTGTCGAATATATAATCTGTTGCACCAGGATTGTGTTGGCTGTTTTTGTGTGGATATTGGACCTTACATTGCAGATCTAATTTCGCGTTCATGAGTTAGTTAGTTAGCTGATAGCCTGAAGTTTCCACCTCTCTATGCGATGGGGACACCGTGAGGATGCCGATTGGATGAGCGTGCCGATATGAAGCCACTGCTCTGTGTGCTTCGCTTCAACTACTTGATTTCGGTAACAATTCAAGTCAAACCATGTGTTGGATTATTTGATGTTCTAGATGTATTAGCTCTTTCAATTTGTGCAAGCTTCCATGTCAGACTTGTATTTAGTTTCGATTCATTTTTTCCGCATTTTTTTTTGGTTTGGAAAATTTTGACAATCTTAAGTTTGATGCCAATTTGGATTAAATGTTAATTTATTTGGATTAATTAGATTTTTTAGAAATTAATTTTGATACTAACTTTAATTTTAAATTTTATTAAATTTTTATTACATTTTAGTTTTGATGTTGATTCTAACTTGATGTTAATTCTTGGTTAACTTTTAATGTCGATATTATTCTTGATATTGATTTCTTTTAAATTGTGATTTGATTTTTAATTAACCTGATTTTGATTTAAATTAATTAGATTTTTTAATTTGGATAATTAATTTTAAATAACCTAATTAAATAATTTAATCAAACTTTAGTCAATTAATTTTGTTAATTAAAGCTTGATCGCTTCATTTCACACCATGCTTTTGTGTATTTACATTCATTTTTGTTTATTGGGCTTGACTTATTTGTTTCACTATCTCATATCCCCATTCGATAAAAATGTATCCCAATTCCCCCAAAATGTAATAATTTTTATTGCTTTTGCCTTATTTATGCCTTAATACTTTAAACTCTTTTTAAAAAATAAATTCTCGATTTATCGAGCTATTTTCTACCCTTGTAAGTTGAGTGCTTTCAAATCCTCGCCATCAACCTTTGATCACCATACACAACATTTAAAGCTTACTCCTAGGCTTCCTTACAATGAGACCTATTTGATCAATTATTTATAGTTGGTCATTTAGAAGACTAGCCCACTTTGCTAGTATACACGTTTAAATTTCAATTTAAATCTTGATTCACATCGATCATTTTCTCCAAATCAAATTAAAATACTTAATAACTACTCAAATACAATTTCAATAAAAGATGAAAAAGAGGGAGTTCCAATTCTTTGGTTCACTCTCCCAATTGTTTAGGTCTGAGAAGTCTTTCTTAAGCTCGAACAATTATCTTCTAAAAATGATAAACAAATTCAAATCTATTTTCCTAAACACTTAGATGAAAAAGAGAGAGTTCCAAGTCTTTGATTCACTCTCCCGATTACTTGGGTCCGAGAAGTATTTCTTAAGCTTCGAGTAATCGTCATCCGATTAATTCACTCTAATTATATCAAACATCTTTCATAATATTAGATGAGAAAAGGAGAGAGCTCCAAGTTTTTGGTTCACTCTTTCGATTAATTAAGGTCCAAGAAGTCTTTCTTAAGCTTCAAGTAATCCTCATCCGTTAAAAAACTTTAACCACATCCCATCGTTCAAAGCCTTCTAAACATAACCACTCTTTGGGATGAAAAAGAGAGAACTCCAAGTCTTTAGTTCACTCTCCCGATTACTTGGATCCGAGAAGTCTTTCTTAAGCTTCAAATAATCGTCATTCGATCCACTTACTCGAACCATATCCACTTCCTTTCTAGATGAAAAAGAGAGAGCTCCAAGTCTTTGGTTCACTCTCCCAATTACTTGGGTCCGAGAAGTCTTTCTTAAGCTTTGAGTAATCGTCATCCGATCCACTTAGTAGAACCATATCCACTTCCTTTCTAGATGAAAAAGAGAAAGCTCCAAGTTTTTGGTTCACTCTTCCAATTACTTGGGTCCGAAAAGTCTTTCTTAAGCTTCGAGTAATTGTCATCCGATCCACTTACTCGAACCATATCCACTTCCTTTCTAGATGAAAAAGAGAGAGCTCCAAGTCTTTGGTTCACTCTCCCGACTACTTGGGTCCGAGAAGTCTTTCTTAAGCTTCGAGTAATCGTCATCCGATTAACGTACTTAAACTACATCCTATCCTTTTGCAATCGAGGTTGAAAAATAGAGAGCTCCAAGTCTTTGGTTCACTCTCCCGATTACATGAGTCCGAGAAGTCTTTCTTAAGTTTCAAGTAATCTTCACCTCTAGCTAAACAACTAACCAACCTCGTTGTCTCGCCCCCGTGCGACCATAACATTAATAACCTATTCAAATCTATCCTCTTTTCCAAACTAAGACATACCATACGATAAACCTAATTCCTCGCCCTCGCGCGATCCCTTCAACTCAAACAACTCTTCTACAAAGAACATTGTTTAGTCCCTTCTTCCGCGCATATGAACTAGTGCTTCAGCCACCCCTAGCGAGCAGACAAGCTAACCTTTAGTACTTAGAATGCGACATAAACTCTCTTTCGACTTAAACATACCTTTTACCAAGAACATTGTTTAGTACATTCTTCCGCGCATATGAACTCGTGCTTCAGCCTCCCATAGTGAGCAGACAAGCCAATGTTTAGCAGTTAGAAAGTGACCTAAACACTCGTTCCATTCAAATACAACCTTGTTTTCACGATGAAAAAGAGAGATAGTCAAGTCTTTGCTATGGTTTAAGTTTGAAGGTGTTTAGAACACAGATGGTGTAGAACAGGTTGGTTGTCTTAAAGTTTAAGCTTGCATTTATGATTAAGGTTTTGGACTGATGGTTAATGCAGTCAACATTCTCTGTATGTCTAGGTGGGTTGTTTTGGCATTAGTAAGGTTGTAGATAGGTCAGGGGAGGCTGGTAAGTTTTTCTCTGTTGTCTTTCTTTGATGTAGTATGGAGGGGGCTGCTACTATAGACCTGCTAGGAGATGAAGACTAAGTAGGATTTGTTGGCCTGTTCGAGTTTGTACTGTCACTGTTGGGTTGTTTAACTCAGGCCAGGGTTGTGACGTTTGGTTGATCAGGTGTTTAGGTTGGTTTAAGTGCTGTCAGGGATCTTTACTATGGATGGCTACCAAAGCCTGTTTGTATTAGTGATGTCATTTAAGAAGCTTAGGTAGCTTGTTTGAGCCTGAGTCATGCCATGCCCCTTTTGACTTAAGAAACCTCAGTTGGCATGAGTTTGTGATTAGAATGTAGGATATATTACTGAAAGATGCTAGCATCATGGTTAAATTCATAGTGGAGTTGTTGCCAATTCATGAACAACTGTTAATTTAACCTATCACTTATAACCATGATGTTTTTACCTTATGTCTATTTGAACCATGATGGCAGCTCAGATGTAGGTTCGCCTCAGTTTTTTTTTTAGTGTTTGGTTTATGTTGTTGAGTTAAGACAGAGTTGGAGAACCAAGTGAGGAATGCTTTGAGGGCTTAAGGTATTTGCTTCAGTTCATGACTCAGACCAAAGCTTATGATTTCTTTGATTTGGTGCTTGGAGGTTCAGTGCACTGTCCAATCTGTTGAGGGCTAGACAAATGTGACTTCCCATCATTCCTGTTTTAGATGATTCCTGGTGAGGAATAGGTTCAAGTCTGGACCTATTTGGATATGTTATTGAGATTTAGATGTTGTTTGGGAATTCTTACAGCTGTGTAGGATTATCTGGTGGTAGTTGTCTAAGGATGTTTGGTTTAGAACATATTTAGATAACCAATTGAGAACTGTCACAGGAGTTTAAAATGGTTTGCCTCAGTCTGTTTAGGTCCTCGGAGGAGGTTTGTCTTTGATGGTTGTTTGGCTGTTTTTTTAAGTATGGTTTGTGTTGATTTTCTTGTTGTTGGTGTCTACAGGCATTGGCTAGTGGAGCTTTTAGAACCTAGTAGATTTTTCTGCTGTTATGGTGGTAAGGAGAAGTTTGTTAACTTATTTGTCTTGAATAAATCCCTTTTGGCCTGCAAGCCTGTTAGATGATCAAAGTGTAGGATTGTTGAATAATGCTAGCACAATCATGTTGAATTCATAGTAATGCTTTTAGGACTGTCCATAGTTCATGCACAACTGTTGCCATAATCCAAGCTGCTAGTCATGCCATTTGTGCCCCTTTTGCTGGTGGTAACAACATACCGTGTTTGACTGATGCTGATTAAGTCTTGGCTTGGATTTGCTGTCAAGAACTCATCTTTGTAAAGGCTTGATCTTGAATTCATCTATGACTGTTGTAGGAAGCCTTGGATGCCAAAGGGCTATTACATTAATTTATGTTGTCAATTCAATTTCATTATTGGCTTGCATGCTAGATGTGTATGGAACTCATGATTTGCTGCAGTTTTAGATTGATAAGTTTGGCTTTGTCTTGGAGTCACTTAAACATTTGTTCACAGGCCAAGTTTTGTTCTTAAGCTTTTTTCACCAATTGCAAGTCACTCACTGATTTTGTGTCCTTGTGATTTTTAGACAATAAATTCCGTTGAATTTCATCTTATATGGTATTTAGAGTATGAACAAACCCTTGCTGGTGCAAATTTGCAGTTGAATTGGCCTTGGAGTTTCAAAGTGTATTTCAAAATCACATTTAGCATGAGCACTCAAATTTTTGTGTGTGTGCATCTTTTGAAAATATGGTTTGTACTATTGTAATCCTCATGAAAAATCAAGTGGTTTAGACTCAAATTTCACTGAATTTGGTTGAGATTTGAAGATGTTGAGATCAAAGCGTTTTTCAATGTTTCACTTGAATTTTGCCTTGGAGTCAGCCCAGAAAACACGCATATTTTGGTATATGTTAAACTGGGATGACTTGATACAATGGATGTATCGCCACCCCAGTGGTTAACGCCTTGCCTTTAAGTATCTTGTAATGCCCAATGACCTGTGATCGAGCCTCAGTGAGGCCACTTTTCATTGATTTTGTGATTTTTTCATGATTTTAATATTTTATTCTCCTTTTCCATCATTATCTCACACGCTTCAGGTGGCTGAGTTGGTTTGGTTTTAGGCCTATGACCCCAAGGTCTTGGGTTCAAGCCTTGGGTGAGGCACTTCTATATTTTTTTTAGCACTTGGTTTATTTATTTTATTTAAATTTCATTTAATTTTCAATTTATCATAACTTCTTCATTTTGACTCTTTTTTAAGTGGTTCTTTTTTCCAAATTCTTGTTTTAATGTGTATTTTCATAAAATGTTCAAAGAAATCTAAAATTCCCATTTTAAGAACACTTTACATTGTGAGAGGATTGTAAATCATTTTAGGGTTTTCCCCTTATATCTCTCATTTTCAAACTTTTATTTTATTCCTCTTTGAGTTTAATTTTAAGATGACATGAACTTGTATTGTTGGCTCCCTTGTGCATTTAAGTTTGAATTTCAATTTTGTTTGTGGTTCACCTTTAAAACTGTTGATTATCCCCATGAGGTTTTTAACCTTTTGTATACATTATTGTGACTTTGTTTGATGTTATCCTTTTCCCTTTATCCTAACCTTAGGATTTGAGTCGCCGTGCTCACTTTTAGCGTCCCGTCGTGGACATCCTTTCCCTTTATCCTAACCTTAGGATTTGAGTCGCCATACTCATGTTTAGCATCCCGCCGTGGACATTCTTTATCACAACAATCTCAACGTAGATTCAGGAGTCGCCGCACTCCATGTAAGTACTTCCTTATGAGTGCTTACATCCCTTTGGAACCTTGACCACAGTCAAGAGTTCCTCACCCCTAGTTAGGGGAACTACGGTTGCTCTGATTTCATTCCCGTCAGGATACGTAGGCACGAGATGCGATGTCTTCACGAGCATACTTTACCAAACTTTATATAAACTTTAGATCTTTACCTTAGCACTTTTCCTTTAGCAAGCAAACTTTAGCAAACACAAATATTGACAAGAGGTTCCTGTAGAATACTACAGATGTTTAGGATGTGAAATACCTACCCTAGGCATAACCAACCCCCGAACCTTTAGATCTCTCTTTGCTTAGCTTTAAGCCTTGCTTTTTGCTTTGCATTTTTATAGGTTTTTCTTTTTTTAAACCTTTCCCTTTTGGATAAATTAAAGTCCGGTTGTGAATTTAAGAATTAAGATTCAAGTTAATCAATAGCTTGGTATCATGATTCTCACCGCAACACTCGAATAGTAACCCCTTGCGGATAGTACCCAATTCTTTATCTGAAAAGATTTATTGTGAAAAATGGTGTGGCAAATACAGTCACGTCTTCATATTGAAAAACGAGTAATGAAATAATGAAGGTTTTAACAACCTCGAAAACTAACATTTGTGAATCAAAGATTTCATCGATTCGAAAAATAAAATAAAATCAAAAATGAAGAAGAAATTGAAAGAGAAAATAAGGCGGTCTCGGATAAATTATTATCTATCAATAATTTGACCAATAATAACTTATGGGGGTCTCGTCATCGATCCAAAAAACAAAATAAAATTGGAAATGAGGTTCAAGGCAAAATACAAAATGGTGTCCAAAATATAATCAGGATATAAATTAAACGAGTCAGATAATAATTAACAAGATGTTTAGTAAAACACTTTAACCAAAGTTATGAACAAAATTCTTTAAAGAAAATCCCAAAAACAAAATGATCAAAACATTAAAAAATAATAATAATAAAAGGGGGTTGAAGATACAAAGGAGTGTATGAGTATGTAAAAGAATCATTTGGGTAAAGCCCATCACCGCACCAATAACGAAGACACGAGTTTCTTTTTGTTAAAAAAAAAAAAGAATTGGTGCACCAACATCAGTACACAAATCATAAATTAATATGAAGGGGTCCGAAAAAAAGGGTCACCTAAATGGGCTAAAACCCATGATCTAAAGTCATGTAACATGAAGAAGAAAAACTACCCTTAGGTCAATCAAGAGCCGATTCGAAACCAGTTTCTCTCTCCTAGAAAATGAAGCTCAATATTCCTCAAGAAAAATCATCACAAAGAAAACCTCCGATCTGAAAACAAAATGCTCAGAAGGGGCTCCATCATTGCGTGACAAGCAGTTTCAAAAATGAAGATAATATACACCACCTTTCCTTGTCACGAAGCTCGCTCGAGCTCAACTTTACGAGTTTTATGGGTTTCAAATTCTCACTTCATTTCAAAATCGTTCACTCGCTCTTCTTCCTCTTTCTCAATCCGGATTTGGCTAGTGAAAAACGATTTGGGTTTTTGTTAAAGAAAGACTAAGGAAGCCGATTGGGGAAAATAGAGGTTGAAGAGAGTTTATGGTTTTAAGTGTTTCCTGAATCAATCAATCATCTTTGAAAAAAGAGGGGTTCTTGCTTCTTAAAATGGCGACGAAGGGGGTTGGTTTTGTTTTTCTGAAAAAAAATGTAGTTGAGTTTCTGAAGGAGGAATCTTTTTTCTTTGAAGAAATTGAAAAAAGAAGGTTTCAGTTTATGGATGTTGGTTTTTCGGTTCTGAAATTGGGAGGGATTGTGGTGTATTGATTGGATGAAGAAGGTGGTTCGGTTTATGGTTGTGAAAGAAGAGGATCCGATTTTTTTAGAAGGTGAGCTTGTTGTTGTTGTTTTATGTCCGTTCCTCTTTTTTGTTTTTTTGTCTCTCAATTTATTTGAAAATTTCCCCCTTTGTGGTTCGTTTTTTCACCCTATATACGGATTTTTTCTCCTTTTTATTGTAATGATCTGCAAGTTTTGAGGTTATGTGTCGTGGTGAAATTTGGATACCAAACTATTGATTAGTTTAAATCTTTAATTCATTTTGCAACCGAACTTTGATTTGTCCAAAGGAAGGGATAAAGATCGAAATTCCCACAATGCAATGCAAATGCAAGCCAGATTGTTTAGGTTCGGGGGTTGGTTAAACTTAGGGAAGGTACTAGCATCCTAAGTTTCTGTAGTACTCTACAGGAACCTCTTGTTTTATGTTTGTTTACTGCTAAGTGTTCATCTGCTTAAGGGATTAGAGACCCTAATGGTTTATTTCTAAGTATACTCGATAAGATGTCGCATCTTATGCCTACATATCCTTACGGGAGTGGAATCAGAGTATGTTGTAGTTCACCCTAAAGGGTTAGAGGAGCTCTTTGACTATGGTCAAAGTTCCTACGGGTTTAGGATAGTTGTTTTGATTGGGTTTAGGAGAAGAGATGAGTCTTCGTTTTAAGGGAGAGATAACCACCACAAATGTAAAAAAGGGGTTGTAGGAAATGGTCTTTGCATCGTCTTAAGGAAAGGTCTTACATACTCGGATGGTCGCCAAGCATGCCTTTATCGCTCTTAAGGCAAAGTCCCTACATGTTTGATTGTATTATTGTGGAGGTGGAGATTATATCTCACTTAAGATGATTAACATCTATTCTCTATTGTGTTTGAAAAGTTGTATTGTGTTGTTTGTTTGTCTAAGTTGTAGAGATAAAGACAAGGTCCTTCCTATGGGGTAGGTCCTAAACTTAAGAAGATCGACTTGAATGGGATCAAGGATCAAGTGGGAGATGATGCAAATGATGTGCAACTACACACAACGTTGAATTATGTGTAGGTTTTTCCTTTGGACGGAATGTGATGTATGAATAGATAAATATGATAATATGAATGCAATAGAATAAATTGCGTAAGAGTAAATTGCAGAAAGATAAACCATACACGAACGCATGAAAGCGCTGAGTGAGTGTGTGTGCATTGTGAATAAGATAAAGCAGATAAAGATAACTAGAAAATACGCATGAAAGCGCTAAGTGTAAGTGCATGTGTCGTGAAGTGTACGATTGGGTTGTATTTTACGGTGTGAGTTAAGATTTTAGTTGAGAATTATATTAGAGGGTGAATTGGTTACTCAATTATCTTAATTTTAATAAAAGTCGAATATATCGATTGAGGTTGATTTTAAAAGAATGTTAATTACCTTTAAAAGAGAAGATCAAGATTGATTATAAAGGATTAATTTTAGTTGAAAAGTGGTGTTTAATATTATTGTTATTTTTTAAAAGGTTATTATTATTTTGAGATGAAAGTAGATTAAATCGAATTTTATTTAAAAGGGTTGAATAAGTTTTAAATGAAAGATTAAGCATCTAAATTATAAAATAGGAGTTTTTGTGAATAATTTTATTTGATTAAAATGAAAAAAAAAAGTTTTGTTAATAAAGTGTTTTTTTAGCCATTATTTAAATAGAAAAGTTATTTATTAAAATTAAAGTTGTTTAGAAAATAAAAATGTGAATGGTTATATAATGATAGAAATTAAGTTAAAGAGATAAATTTGATTAAGATTAAAGGTTGTTAGTTATCTTAAAAGATTAATTAATTAATTTTTAAAAGAAAATTAAGGGGTGATTAGCGGTGATTAAGGTGGCTAATGACGTGTGTGTGCAGTGATGTGAGTGGATAATATATTGGATTACAAATATAAACAAAAATTAAGAAAAAAAAAGGGGGGAACGATGAACCCTAATTCAACGAATCCCCAAACCCCCTCTTCTTTCTCCGCGGCCAACTCCACTCGATCGCCTCTCGCCCTGAACCATTCTCCCTCATCTTTCGAATTCCTATTCTTCTAAATCCTGAAACACAACAAACAATCAACAAGTTCAATGCTTTTGCAAGATAATGAGAGGTTACCGAAGATTGGTGAAGCAGTTGATCGGATGCGATGGAGACTCGGGCGACGGCGGCGGTGTGAGAGCTTGAAGGCGATCTCGCGGCGGTTTTCGGCAACGGCCTTGCGAAACGGGCTTCCGGCGATGGTGAGAGTGATCTCGCGTTGCGGAGGAAAGATAAGTTCTCACTCTTCTGATTTTCGATCTTTAGGGATTTTGTGGAATTCTGTATGGTTGTTAATCTCCGAGGTTGTGATTTACGAGAATTGTTTGTGTGGATTTTTTTCGTCTTCGTATCGCTAGGGTTTTCCTTGAAAAAATATCTCTTCACCTTCGTCTCTTATATAGGCACCAATATGAGGTTCTAGTGTGAGAATCTGATTGAAATATCTTGAATGCGGATTAATTGTTGATTTTGGACCTTCCATTTTGGGTTTAGATCAAATTGAAACTTTCCCTTTTAACTGATTTCGTTTAATTTCTGTTAAATGGAAAATCAATCTCTGATGTTGGCATATCAATTTCGTTAATTGTTCAAAATTGAATTTGGATATTCTCTGAATGTTAATTTGATTTCGCATTTTGGCAGGTGTGGACAACAACAATTTGTTTGGGCCTGGGAAGAATTCAAATGGTCCAGAGAAGAGGCAGACCTGAGGGGACTAGCGATTGTTTGCGTTTTCTTTCTTTTATAGGTGCTTTCATTGTTCATATTCTTTTACAGGTGCATCAATGTAAAGCTTTTTGCAAGGTATCGCATTTCTCTCCTCTTGTGATCACGTTGTCTCCTTAGGTCTTCCTTTTGATCTCTCCTTATGCCCTTCTCTTAACAAGCTCATCTTCTCTTTGCCATAAACAGCAGTACCAGGTGTCATCTGTGCATTCCTACTGACAGAGGATTTTCAAATAGTGGCAGATTGAGATCCAAGGACCCGCTGCGGCTGTAACTCAGAGGTATTATAACTTGATGAGGTATTTCCAAAGTGACTTTCTAAAAGGCTCCTGCGTTCGTGCACCCTGAATTGCAATGGCTCTAACCTCCAACTTCTCTTACTAATGTCCGTGTTTTAAATGACTGCTTGCAGGAAGCTGGGAAGTGATGACCCATAATCTTAAAGGAGAGGCGAGTTCATAAAGAAAAACGGGTGTTGTCTTGTGTTTGTTGTAGGTACCAGAAGGTCAAGCTCTTCATGGTGGCAAAAGAATCAGAGGTGACAGGTTCTCAAAGCCTTCAAAGAACCTACTTGGTAATCCCAGGGAAGGAAATTTGAGGGGTCTTGCTGGTGGCTTGATTGGACTTAACAGTTCGGCCATGATAGACGGTGGAGATTTTGATGGTGCCAAGGCATACAAGGACAACAAAGTCTGTGCTATGCTCACAATGCAAGAGTTTCATAGAAGATATCATGAGGAAACTGAAATCACATTTGCTTCCTTTTACCTTGGTTGCAATGCCACAACAAGATTGTTTAGAGAGCACATTCCCTTGTTCATAAATCTATTCCCTCCATTCCAAAAGTACATAACCAAAGGCTACGTCTTAGAAGAAGAATCCAGAAAGAGGCTTGCTCAGGTAATAAGAGACTCTTGGTTAGCTTATTTGAACTTAATTAATAGTATAAATAACAATTCGTAAGACTCTTTAGAAGAGCTTATGAAAACGACTTATAAGCATTTATAGCCGCTTAGTTTCAAACAGGGTCTAATAGCAGCAACACTCGAGGAATGTGTTTGTAATTGAAGTATCGTCGTTTCTCATGTATGGTTGTGCTATTCTCCATGTAGGTTGTAAGTGATCCAAGCCTAACAAAATCTGGTGTTTACTGGAGCTGGAATAATGCTTCTATTTCATTTGAAAACCAGCTATCACAAGAGGCCAGTAATGCCGAGAAGGCTCAAAAGTTGTGGGAGGTTAGCAGTGCTTGACGGGTGAAGTCTTATGACATGTGCAAGCAAGTTCCACTTTAAGCTCAAACATACTGCTGAGATGTGACTGTGATATCATATGAATAAGTGACGCATTGCACTATGCAGATGATAAGGCATGGCTAAGGCAGAAATCTCTACTGCAAGTAGGTGGAGTTCTGATGAATAGAATACAAACTGGCAGAATGAAACATAAGTGGAACTAACCAAAATCGATTTCATGTATATCATATAAAAAAAGCAAGGTGACAGCAACTAGGAAAGCTCCAGCAATCCTATTGCAAATTGAAAGCGTTGAAGAAAGCTGGGGCTGATAAACAGGAAGATGAGGAGATAATGGGCGAAAATTGGAAGGCGGCTTTATCTCACTTGTTTTACTCATAAAACGTCTCTGTCCAGCCAGTCCCAATGTGTTAGTTGCTGCTGGTGAACAAAAGCTTCTAAAATGCCGGAGGAAAACTCAATCATAAAATCTGGGAATTATCCGAGAGCCTCGTCGAGACAGTGATTTGTTGCACAGCTTGGTTGAGAATTCGTTTTAGGAATTTGGCAAAATGATGTACTTTGTAATTTGAAGCTTGTAGCAAGATTTATTATCCTATGAATCCAATGCTTTGTTGTATTGCTTTTATCTGGGGACAGCTTTTTGAATGTACTTGTCATGATACGATTATAAAATTTGGTGATGTTACAACGATTCATATCATCCGTTTTTATCTTTGAATGTGAGTTTGTTCCTTTTTTAACTAATGGGAATTCACCTTTTTAGAAAGGAAATTGAAACCCTTGCCTTGTAAGGAGTCTCTTAATAATTCAGTCTTTTACATTCCTACCATCAAAGCATGGATAGAGATGGTACAATGGGCTGGGAACCCAAATTCCTCTCCATTGAACTCTTTGTTGCAATAATGCTCACAGAATGGTCTAATCCTCAGCCGTGTGAATGGACCCGTGCAATAGAGTAACATAGAGTAATCTATTGTAGTAACTCTCACGTAGCCATAAATTAAATTAAGGTTTCAACCATTGGTAAAAGGTCTGAGATATTGCCAAGCTGTAAATCCTTCTTCATGATGAAGTTTTCGATGTGAACCAATCTCAATAATAAAACAAACCTTTTGCAACTAAAACTCCTGAATGAATGGCAACTTAGGGAGAATCTCAACATAGCATCTCGATAATAAAATCATAAACCCCCAATCAGAAAGTCCCATATTCTCTTCAAGGAATAAGGAAGAGATCCAGATAACGATGAAATTTGGTACGCGAACCATGTCTTGAGAAAACCTTCGAAAATAATGACACAACTGGTGACGCAGCTACCCACGAGAGTCATAATAGGTCTCAAATGTTTATGCCTTAAAGTATTTGCTTGTAAGGGTCTACACTTGTCATTACCACACCTGCACCAACTGGTTAGTTATAATAAACATAAGAAACCAAGACAAATAAACATGCTAGGAGGTGGGGTCTCATGGTCAAAAATTAGGGTGCAACATTATGCCTGCTCTTTTACAAGTCATTGGGGCTTTTTTCCTGTAGCATTTTGTAGGTGTAGTGAGGTAAGGTAGCAGACGCGTGAGGCGTGATGCCGTTTTGCGCAAGGGCTTGCAATGTTTTATGGAAAAGAATATTGTATGGGTTGTTATGGAGTGTATACGTGAAGAGGTGGTTGCGTTGGAAGTTGTGTGTAGGCTTGCTGATGTAGATTGCTTGTTATAACATTGGCTGCTAGATATGAAACATGAGTAATGGTGGATTGATAGATACTGAATCATGTTGTATGTTACATGAAAGTGTGGGCCGTGAATAGCATAGCATGGGCCTACCTTTTTTTTTTTTTTGTAAAATACAATGGTCTTTTGTTTTTTTATTCATGGATTTTTATGGATCATGTAATGGATTTTGACCAATGAGCTTTCATAATAATATTTGCACCCGTCAATTTTGAAATTAATTACCATGCTTCCAATTAATTCCCAAAATATAAAACTAGAACCAAATCCTCATGTAAGCTTAAACCTTTCTTGCAACTTAAAATATGCCGAAGCGAACGCCTAATGCTATGACCAAGAGGAATTAGCCTTGAGAAGTGTGACAAAAAAGAATTGATCCTGAACATGAAAACACTTAAATCATGATGGGCAAAGATCCTCATCTTGAGCAATATTACGAACATAGACTTAGTTAATAAAAAACTCTAATTAGACATGATGTGGTCCTTGAAGATCAGAGAACCAGGACTTAAAATACGAGATGCAATACATGAACCCTAATTTGAATCCAGATGATTAAAACGAGTTAAACCAAAACCACGGGACCTCAATCCACTGCATAAACACTTGACCATACTGCCTCGCCTGAGATATGATTCATCCAAGCAACACCCTGAGTTTAGACAACAAGCAAGACACAACCTAATTTTTTTGGATTTTCTGAATAACAGTTACTGAATGGATATACAGATGAAAATTATACCTAGGTAGGACAAATTTGGGGTATGACAAGCATAAAAATAAAGAGCATAATAATAAAAGCATAAAGGCAAATGAGCATAAAATAAAAGGCATAAAGTAAAGTGAGTACAATTAAAAGTTAGTGTTAGTGAAGATATTTTGTCATTTAAAGTAGATTACTCAACTAATCAACCCAACAAGTGTGAGAGCTTTTCATCATCCTTTGAGAAGGGCTCCAACTATGATAAAATCAACAAGTATGCTACTAGCTCTCTTAGGTGGAAAAGAAACTACACATTGTGGAGATAGGATATTTACATCTAAGCTAAAGATTACTCATATCTAAAAATGGACCAATATGATCACTTTCTATTTAGGGACAAATTTAGCGCTATGTTAAGCAATCGTAACACAATCTATAAGGAAGATCATACTATGGGAGACCGATCAATAACAATTTATGTACCATACATGTTAGAGATATGATATAAAGATCACACTCCTAAAACATGTAGCACAAGTCAAAATAAGGTTGATCAAAACCTAAGTCAAGGAAAGATGGATCCATTACATCAACCAACCTCTCATGATACTTTGGTAAAACTTATGCATCAATCCAAAGCACCTCAATTGATCAAATGATCAATCAAATGGTAGATTTAAATTGATGAAAGTTCATCAAGCACCACTTAAGATCTCATGAAAAAGGTGACATCCAACATCCTCCAATTGATCCAAGAAAGGGTGAAAAAATAAAAAGAAAGGGCTGAAGAAGAGAGGACCAAACCTAAAGGCACAACCAAATTGGATCCAAGTGATGATCAAGTCATCATCAAAATCAATCATCCATTTTGATGGATTAGGGTTTTCACCCTATCAACACCCAAGATCCATTGATTTTGATGAGACCTATGGTCAAATCAACTAATATTCAAGCCAACAGAAGTCAACAAAGGTCAAACAATATCAAAATGCAATAATATGAATTAATATGCACTAAAATGATTTTTAAAAATAATTTTAAAATGAAAATAAATATGAAAATGCAAATGAGGCATCAAATCAAGTCATAAATAATCAAGAAAAATCACACAAGCTAGAAACAATGCTAGAATGTTATGGAAATTTTTTGAGAATTTTTTAATGCATAAAAGTATTTTTAAACAATTAAAAATGCATGAAAAGAGAGAAAAAAAATCATGAAAAATATCAAATGATGAAAAAATATATCATTAGAAAGAGAAAAATAAAAGAAGATTTTAAAAATTATTTTGGTATTTTTTGGATAAAAAATGAAATTACTATGAATTTTTAAATCAAAATGCAACTAAAATAAAAATAGAAAAGAAAATAAAATGAGAAAAATGAGGAGCGTAGGATCAAGTCTCATTAAATGACGTGGCATATTCCACGCTCCTAAGATAAGGATGTATGGTGGAAATTAAATCAGAAATAGCATAGGAACACATTTGAAATTATTTAATCAAAATATTTCATTCTGCCAAAGTGGAAGACACCTCATGTCATCGTTCATCCTCTCTGGTCGTCTTCTTTGGTGAGCTCTCACTAGAGAATCCACAAATGGTAAAGATAGATCATGAGACCTATATAATTAGAATCGTCTCATCAAGGCAGACTCAACCTCACTCTCCATTTTCATTTATTGAAAAGGAGTAGAGAGAATTTTGAGGAAAATCAAAAGAACATAAAAACACAAAAACAAAAATTAAATGATGCATAAGAAGAATCAACACCAGCTAGGTTAGGGGAAACATTCAGCAAGCAAAAGACTATATTGAGGGAACTTGTTTGAGTGAAAATGGAGCTTCAAACTGCCTTGTCCTAAAATGATATGAGAAGCTTTGAAACTGGATTTGGTTGGAGAAATTCAGGGACTCTTAGAGCTTGAAATTTTTTGCAAAAGTTTCATAAGAACATGATGAAGCTTAAGGAATCAAGAAATTGAAGTGAGAGTGGCTGGAAACTGAAACACGATAGCTCACTTTTTTTTCCGAAAATTTGAATGTGGGGCAGGGGTTTTCTGGCTCTCAAAAACTTGGGAATGAAGGTATAATGAACCTCTATTTATAGCTTAAGATGATGTAATACTGAGAGGGGTGAGTTGAGTGGAAATTCAGTGTAATCGTATGCACCCTTGGTCATGATGAAAATGTGACTTGAATTGGCTCAAAACTCATCCAAACCATACGTTTTACCACTCAATTAACTTCAGGAAACTTGGTTAATCATGTTTAGATGCATGTCACGTGTTAATTTGACTTGTAATTGAAGTTTAGTTGGAGCAAAAATCTGGTCATGGTGCAAAATTTCAGTTCTAAGTCACCATGTTTGCATCAATGGGGCACCTTGTACAAGAGACTTTTTATCCAATTCTTTTTGCAATTGATCAAAATCATGGAAAATATCACAATATGCCAAGAAAGATTTAATTTGAATGCTTGAGCAAATATTTATGGCATGTCAAAGTTGGCACAATAATCTGGAAAACCAAACTTGTAAGTTTTTAAGTCCAAATGGCTGAAAATGGCCTAAAATGTATCAATGAATTCCATGGCCTTCCAAGAACAATTTGACTTTGACCTTTGAAGCAATCTTGTACAGAGTATCACAAATATTATTATGCAAAATGAATGAGATTCATATGTTTAAAATTGAAGAAGTTATGATTCTTAAAAGTTGAGAAAAAGTCACTTGAAAATAGGCAAACAAATTCACTTAGCCCATAAATGACCTATAATGTCTCTAAACTTTTGATGATCCTCCAAGCATAATTGGCTCTTGTCATGTAAATAGAAGTTGAAGATGATGTTGATAAGAGTCATATGCAAAAATAAGCATTCAAAAATATTAAGAACTGAAGGAATTTGCTCTTTGGAACTTTGACTTGAAAATATTGACTTTTAGGTCAAACTTCCTTGGACCAACTTGTGATCTTGATCTTTTCTTGCATTTTAAAACACATAAATCATCATATGAACTCAAAATAAGTTTCCATTGAATTTCCCTTGATTAAATTGACCAAAGTTTGAGATAACTTATTGATGAACGCATGGAAATAAACACATGAACCTTTGACTTATCTTGAGAAACAAACTACTAAACCTTGAGATATCTTTGATCAAAATGATATTGAGTGATGCTTGAGATCAAAAACTTTGAGATTAGAGGCCATGCCTTGATGAAGAGGCCATTTAGAATCAATGGTTGGCCACTAAGTGTTTGATGGATCGAACCAGACTCTTGATGCCAAATGTTAGAACAAAGAACCACAATGATGGTGATTTCTAACTTTGAGAGAGAGAGGAGAGAGAGAGAGAGAGAGAGAGAGAGAGAGAGAGAGAGAGAGAGAGAGAGAGAATAATTATTGAGGATGAAAATGATAGTCCAACCATTAATGAGATACTTAAAGGGTATATATATATATATATATATATATATATATATATATATATATATATATATATATATATATATATATATATATATATATATATATATATATATATATATATGTGTGTATATATATATATATATATATATATATATATATATATATATATATAGATATAGATATAGATATATGGAGAGAGAGAGAGAGAGAGAGATACACAAATACATTGAGTGAAGTACAAGTAACAAACAAAAAAATAGAAAATTCTACCGCAGTAATCGGTTATAGAAAATTCTACAATAACCGGTTACTGATAAACTATAATTGGTTACACTAACATTTTGTTTCTTTTTTAAAGGGGATGTAACCAGTTACATTCCCACAGTAATCGGTTACAGGTACATAAGTTACACTTTTTCACTTAACATGTTTCTCAACGCTTCCAATTCACACTTGTTTTTCTCAACACTCTCTCTCAAGTGTGAGTCTATTCATACTGCTCCCCTCAAACGAAAGTTTTTTCATCCATATACACTTTGTACTGCCAATGTAGATGTCCCCTCATATTGACCCTCAAGGAATCAAAGAACGTGTGAACTAATAGCGATATCCCGAGTCGTTGGTTTGAGTGAAGGACTAACTCACTTGTATCGAAAACCTTCCCAGTGCATGGTGGTGAGTAGGAGACATATTCCTTTGAAAAACTGTCAACGACGATACAAAGTGTATGTTAATAAAAATCACCGCTTTAAGGGAAAATATTGTGGATAGAATCACACTTGAGAGGGTTGTTGAGAAAAACAAGTGTGAGTTGGAAGTGTTGAGAAACAAGTGAAGACTTGAGTATTTATAAGTGAAAAAATCTACATATCTATCACCTTAAAGTTTTTAGTAAATATATGGTGTGTTTTTAATAAAGTGTGTTGCTCATAAAAAAGTCTTCAATATAAAATTCTCTCTCGTGTTGATCTCTAAAATTGACGACCCAACAAGCAGAGTTGATTTTACAATTGAATTTTAAAAATTGGAAATTTGCAACTGAGCCTAAAAAACTAGATGTTATGTTTTATAATTCGAAAAGGTAATATAATTTATGCACATTAAAATTCACCCCTATAACACATAGGAGGAGTTAGAACTTTCCTCTATGTCATAAGATGAGTTCCACAAGTAATCTACCAAAATAATGGTAATTCATGAAATGGGGTCTCCATATCCACAAAATTTCAAGCATCATCAATGACTATTCCAAAGCATTCAGTAACAGTGAGATATGTCTTTTAATTGCCAAGGTGTTAGGAGCTCTATGTTACCAATTCATTCATATAAATAACCTAACACTTCGAAAATTCATCTTCTCACTTTCTCTTTTGGATCCTAATATTTTAATTTGAGATAAAACATATAATTGCATTTTCAACATATATGCTCTATTATTCTTAATTAGGGATGTAAATGGATATTCATGGGGGCAGATAGTATGATACTCGTGTCTGCCCCGTTGGATAAATATGATATCCATATCTGCCTCATATCCATACAGATATCAGTTAAGCGGGTAATCCACGGGTTTTAAGGTATCTGCGGATATTTATAGATATCCATGAATAATTTTTTTTGTCTAAAATTATTTTTTAAAAATATATTTTTTCGCTCTCAATTTAACAACTAAATTTCATCATATTATTTTCATTCTTTTTTCACTAAAACATAATAACATTCAAACATAATATCCATACATTTCATTTTTAACAAAATAAAATTCATCATACCATATAATAATTGTTTAAATAAAACAAAAAGTGATAATGCAAATAGTTTTCATCAATCATTACAAAATTTCATATTATGCATTCCTTGATTAACATTTATATTTTGGTTTCCTAACTCCTAAATTAAAAGCTTAAAAGATTTCAAATAAAATATGAAAAGATTAAATTTCTTGGAAGATGTAATGACGTCTATAATAAATTAAAAATATTTAAATATTTTTTATAATTTATTAACGGGTATGGATATCCGCGGGTACGGGTATCATTAAACCCGCATCCACATCCATTAAATAACGGATATTTAAATATTCATTTATTTTATCCATGGATATCCATTAAACTATCCACATTATATCCGTGACGGATTATATTCGCGGATACATGCGGGCACGGATTTTTTGCCATCCCTATTCTTAATCACTACATTAAGACTACAAATATAAAAAATTGATTTTATAATATGAGACAAATGAAGTATTAATATAATATATATTTATATAAAAAAGTTAGATCTAAAAAATTATAAAGAGTTTATATTAAAAGAGATATAATTTTCTTAAAACATCTTGTAATTATTTAATGAGTGAGCAGTATCAAAAAGAACTCCATAGTCTATCCTGATAGACCCAGATTTTCAAGTCAAATGGGGACATTGTAGACAAAAAATATAGTAATGCATGTTCCCACACAAACACAATTTGTCCAATATAACATCATGCAAAAGAAAATTAAGCACCGCAACTTAAGGAGAGACTAAAAAAAGTTGAAGAAATTATCTTAAAATTCCACCATATATATTTTTCTTTATTTAAAAAAATTACAATTTAATAAATAAAAAATCAAACAAATATTCATTTCATATTAATTATTATTTCAAACATATCTTTTACTTAATAAAAAAATTAAATATTAAATATTAGAACTAACCCTTAAAATAGATTAATCTATCTCGGAGAAAGAGAATTCTGACGAAAAAAACAAACATTACAATAACAAAAACAATATTTTATATTATATAAAAAAGTAAAAACATAACCAAAAAAAACTTTCATAATATAACTAATTAACTTATATATTCTTTAATCTTGTTTTTTAATCCAAATTAGCACAGTAAAACATAGAAAAAACACAGACAATAAACACTTCAAAAGTAAAATGAATTCTTCACTTTGCTGATGATCCCAAACCAAATTCTCATGGCTCAAACTCATTTTGTTCATCTTCAAACTGATCCACCACTTGGTTCTTATAACCATTGTAGCTTCCATGGTTATTCTGGTAGTATCCATTGTTGTTAGAGTTATAGCTGTTACCTCTGTTGTTGTACCAATTATTTGTGTTAACTCCTGTAGAATATGAATCGCCATACATTGTTGGATTGTATTTCTCGTTGTTAATATCATGGAAATATTTTCCACCTTCCAAGAATCTTGTGTCACTCATCCCTTGTTTCTCACCATTGTAATAGTTGTTGTTGTTGTTGTTGTAGAGTGGTCTTTCATTGTTGTTTTGTTTTTCCATCATGGAGTTGTAATTGTAACTTTGTTCATTTTGGCTATTTCCAAAAGGATCCTTGTTGTAATACTTTGTGTTATAGGCATCATTGTTGTAGTACTTGTTGTTGTAGTTGTTGTTTTCGAACTCGGAGTTCGTTGCGGCGGTGTTCGTCGGAAGGTGATCGGATTCATGGCCATATAAGCCATAGCTGTTTTCAGTTTGAGGGAGGAAAGATGGTTGTTGCTCTTCTGGTTTGTTTGTGACGGTTGGTGATTCTTCTTTGTTGAAGTGAGTGACTTTGCTGAAGAATTCACTTTCTCTGGCTATGGTGTGTAGAGGAAATAAGAGGGTTGTGAAGAGAAGAAAAGAAATGTAGTTTGATGATGGAGACATAGTGGAAGAGGGAAGATGGGTTTAGTGATGCAAAAGTGTGAGTGCCTCAAGTGTCTTTTTATAGAGCACTTTGTTCATCTCTTTATGTTCTTTTCAACTCATTAGGTGTGAAATTGTGCAAATTAATGGAGTTTAGTTGGGTGATTGTGGTCCCTCTACAAGAGTCACTTTTGTTTATTTAAGTTCATTTAGAATGACTCATAGTTAGTTAGTCACTTGTAAGTGATTATCCAGTTAGTTTTAGGGGATTTTTTTGTAATTTTATGTTAGAAGAATATTGCAGATGCAAATCTACGTTTTTGATTCTAATGTGTTAGTATAATTATTATCTGAGTCGACTTAACGGAACAATATAGATATAATTTTACATTGTCAATCAATAATGATTATATATTTCGTCCAATTATATTAAAATTTTTAAATTAATGATATACTCTCATTAAATGACATAATAATTTTTTTTAATACTATCAATGTAATTCTATTAAACTCAACAAAATTGGTTACTTGTTTCCTACGAAATCCACGTTATTCTAATTGAATTGCTAATCTTGTACAAAAGCTTAGCTATTAGATTCATAGCTTTGTGTTAGCTCTATCCAAAAGATAGCTAAACATTTAATTAGGGTATTTAATTTTTCCTTTGTTGCAAGCAAAGCCATATTTAATTAGGGTAGTTGCATCATAGATTATGACACAACCATTGCATTCATAGTCCAATTTTACATTCATATCCAACGGCCCATAAAGTATCATACCAAAATATATTAATGGCGCTATCAAAGGATGTCTAAAATTATAGGAGTGCCAACTCCATCCAATTTTTTGTGTTTTGAATTATAGTAAACAGCAAAGTAATTAAATATTATTTAGAATCCATGTTTCATTTTCTCTTAACATATTTCAACCAAAAGTTGGAAAATTGCAAGAATATTGTAGAATGAAAAGGACAGGAAGATGGGTAAAAGTCTATAGCGAGTAGTTATGCGTGGATTGAGGAGTTGGTGGGACATGAAACATTTATGGGCGCACAACATGTGTGCCTTGTATAATACGTTGAGTCATGGCATTCAAATCATCGCTTTATCACATAATGTCCTTAATTAGGCTTTCATTTCTTACTACCATAGTTTCGGCCATTTAAACTTTTTGACTTTGATACATCATGCTTATTGATCCTTAACCTCCAAATTTTCAATTCAAGTTAATAATTTGATTTGTATACATAGTTATTGTTTTTGGGAAAGTTGTATTTAAAAAACGGGATGTATTATCGATTTGATCTACCGAAAGTAATCAGCAGAGGGGAAGAGATTATGAATGGTCTATTTTGATAATTTAGTTTTTTTTTTTTTTAAAATTAGATGAGTTGATTTTTGATGCTCACTTGACGGCAATCAAGTCTTAGGGTCTGTTTGATTCAAATGAGGGGAGGGGAGGGATTTTAATGGAGGGAAGGGAAGGGGAGGGGAGGAGAGAGATTTTATTAATAATTTAGATTTTTATCCTTATGATCTTATATAGGTGAGAAATTTTAATTAAAAATGTGTTTGGTTCAGGAGGGGAGGAGAGAGATTTTATTAATAATTTAGATTTTTATTCTTATGATCTTATATAGGTGATATGATATTCATATGTGAAAAATTCATACATATTTTTTATGATAATAAAATTTTTAATATTGAATGACTAAAAAAGTATTTATTTTCCACATAACGTTAAAAAATTGAGTACACTTGATTCAGATTATAACTCTCCAATATAAATTAAATTATATGTTGATAACAACGTTTAAATTATGCTGAATCATCTAACAAACAAATACATAAAATAAATTATTATTAAATATTAATGGTTCAAAATGTTTAATAAAATGCATAAATGAAAAAAAGAATGGTTTAAAATTTGATATAAAAAAAATATGATATGATATATAACAAAATTAGAATAAAAAACGAATGTAACTAAACGTAATATTTTTAATTAAAAAACAAAAAAAAAAAGTGCAATGATTATGATTTTTATAAAGTACAAAAATTCTAAAATAATTTGAATGTAGATAACAATTATAATAAGATGATGAAAACAATCGAGAAAATCACACAGCAGAAAGTAGTAACAAGAAAGAAAATAAATAATTTTGAAATACTAAAATTAAACTGAAGATATTTTAGTAAATAGAATAATTTTTTAAATATCCAAACTCATATTCCCTCCTCTCCTCTCCAAATCCCTCCAAATTGAAGGGAAGCAAAAAGTGTATTTTGGAGGAATTTTGCTCCCCTTCCCTCCCCTCCCTTCTCCTCTTAAAATTTGAACCAAACATATTTAATTAAAAATCTCTTCTCCCTTCATAGAGCAATTACATAATCATTGACAATATTTATCAAAGAGGTCTCACTCTAGATGCGAGAATTGAACTCATTATAGCTAAACTTGCACTTTTGCTAGGTAGTTTGGAAAAATTTTTCTTTCAGTTGTTGATGATGTTGGTGATGTTAGTGAACTGTGTTTCAATGGACCATTGTGTATATGTTCAAATATGATTATATGTGCGAAGTTTAAGGTTTAAAATAACGTGTACTTGAGTCTAAATTATTCTTTAGATTTTATAGTCATATTATAGGGTTTATAGACCTTAGAATCTTATCTGAAGACAATTGTTTTAAGAGATAAATGTCACATGATCCTACAAGTTCATCTCCCTGCATGTTTTACTTCTGAAGACTTAAGTGATCTAGTTTCCTATAGGTTGGCCCAAACCAAAGCAATAGGCTTCAAGTCTAGATCGACGAAGGCGAACTATGGTTTAGTATCAAAACTCTTCAAGCCATGCCATATTTCCCTTAATAATGGTTGCAACTATGATCCTTAATGGGACCTGGTGAGGTGATTACAGTAAGGGGTCATACAATACACACCATGAACGTCACACTTTTATCTTTGAAATTTTTTAGTGAACTCCCAACACCCATGATGGGACCGTCGTTTGTGAGTGATTTGATTTGTTGTTATTTATGGCATCCCTTCCCTTTTCTATGTGTACCCTAACCCAATAGGTGAATATCTCAAGGTTGGGGCATGACTTGATTATTTTTACGAAAACCACAAATATAATGATGCTTTTAACGAGGAATGAGACTTTTCTAAATGATGTGGTATTTAAACATTTGTCCATTCACGACATCTTGAATCCTTGACTGCCAATCATTGGATTCATAAGCTTTTCATTTGATTTGTTAAGCATGTATTTGAGGGGTGGAACTATTCTTTCCATTTTCTCATTTCTTCTTTCTCGCTTCAATGATTTCTCGAGCTCCTCATTTTAGGTTAAAAAATCAATGATTATTTCTTCAATATTTTATCTCAAAATGACTTCTATCTCGTTAGATTCATCTACATGTGAGTTTAATTTTCCTTTTTGCTTTTTTATCCCATAATGAATTTGTTGTACCTCCCTATGAGGCGACTTCTCATCTCTGAGTGGAGGCGTCTTAGGTGTTGTCTTCTCCTTATTAGAATATTATTAATAATTCATATTTATTTAGTTGTACTATTTTCTTGGCCCCTAAGTTTGTTAGAGGGTATTTTAGTATTTATCTTATTCTAGTAACCCTAGTTTTAGCTTATAAATAGGGTGACAATCATTGTAACTTAAATTATGTTTTGTAGCCGTCATTCTCTTTGATAGAATATTTCCTATTTCATCATTTATTCTACCTTTGCACCAACAATTGGTATCAGAGCTCCGGTTCAGATTCATTGGGAAACACGGGAAACACGAGTGAACGTGAGGTCTTGTGTGTTTGATTTTGTTTCTCAGATTCTTGTTGAATCTTGAACAAAATCTGATCAGAATTTTTAAATTCTGTGGGTTGGGAAACACTGTGTGAGAAAACTCTGAGTGTATTGTGCAAAGTAGAAGATGAACGGAAACGGCAACATGAACACCAAACTTCCAGTATTTGATGGTAAAAACTGGAATCGTTGGATGATCCAAATGCGTGTACTGTTTGGTGCTCAAGATGTTCTGGATCTTGTCACTGATGGTTATGTTCCGGTAGCAGCAGATGCGACTGATGAACAGAAAAACGCGCAGAAGGAAGTAAGGAAGAAGGATCAGAAAGCATTGTTCTTCATTCATCAATGTGTGGATGTAAACGTGTTTGAGAAGATTGCAGACTCTACAACAGCAAAGGCTGCATGGGACACTCTGGTGAGATGTTATGGTGGTGACGCATCAGTGAAGAAGGTGAAGCTTCAGTCCTTGAGAAAGCAATATGAGAATCTCAACATGAAGAATAATGAGAAAGTTTCTGAATACATCTCCAGAGTGATTCTGATCACTAATGAGATGAAGGCATGTGGAGAAACTCTTTCTGAAGAAACAATCATGGAGAAAGTGTTGAGATCCCTTACTCCTCAATTTGATTACATTGTGGTAGCAATAGAACATTCCAAAGATCTGAGCACAATGAGAATTGAAGAGCTGCAGAGCAGTCTAGAAGCGCAAGAGTTGCGTCTGACTGAGAGAAACTCTGAAAAGGAAGTAGAACAGCAGGCTCTGAAAACAACTTCTGATAGGAGGTATCAGAAGCAGTCAGAAGCCAGGAGAAGATCTGATGGTGGTCAGAGGTCAGAAAGCTCAACCTCTGATAGACAAAAGAATGCTCAGAGGGGAAAAGAGAAGTATGACAAAAGAAAAATACAATGTTACTGTTGTAAGAAGTTTGGCCATTTTGCTAGAGATTGTTGGTCAAACAAGGAGAAGAAATCAGAAGAAGCAAATATAGCCAGAGGCTCTGATGACGAATCTGTGCTGTTGATGGCCTCTGAATCTGATAATGTGGATCTGACAGACTGGTGGTATATGGACACTGGCTGTTCAAATCATCTTACTGGAAACAAGAAATGGCTGGTTGACTTTGACTCTGAAAAGAGAACAAAGATCAGATGTGCTGATGACAAATATCTTAATGCAGAAGGTATGGGAAATGTCAGAGTGACTCTGAACAATGGAAAAATAGCATTGATTCAGAATGTGTGGTATGTACCTGGCATCAGAAGCAATCTGATGAGTGTGGGACAATTAATTGAGAAAGGTTTCTCAGTTACCATGAAGGACAATCTTCTGAAGCTGTATGACTGTAATCAGAAGTTGATTATGGAGTCAGAACAGGGAAGGAATAGAACATTCAAGGTGAATGTCAGAACTGCAGACTCAGAGTGTCTTAGTGCAACAAGTACTGAGAAGGAGAGTGAGTTGTGGCACAGAAGATTTGGTCATTTGAATTTCAGAAGCTTACAACATCTGAATTCAAAGAAATTGGTACATGGAATTCCTGCAATTAAGAAGCCTGAAAAGTCATGCAAAGTTTGCATGGAAGGAAAACAACCAAGATTGCCATTTGCATCAGAAGTTGCTCCAAGAGCAAAACATGCCTTGGGAGTTGTACACTCTGATGTGTGTGGTCCATTTCCAGTAGCATCAATTGGAGGGAATAAATACTTTGTGTTGTTTGTTGATGAATTCACAAGAATGACATGGGTATCCCTTATTAAGTTCAAACACGAGGTGTTTGATGAATTCAAGAAGTTCAGAATGAAGGCTGAGAATCAGAGTGGTCAGAAGTTGAAGATTCTTAGAACTGATGGTGGAGGTGAGTATAACTCCAAAGAGTTCCAGAAGTTCTGTGAGGAGAATGGAATTGAGCATGAGGTTACTGCTCCTTATACCCCTCAACACAATGGTCTTGCTGAAAGAAGAAACCGTACTTTGCTTGATATGGTGAGAAGCATGCTAAAGGAGAAGAAGCTTCCTCAGAAGCTCTGGGGAGAAGCTGTTGCCACTGCAACGTATGTACTCAACAGATGTCCTACGAAGAAGTTGAAGGAGATAGTTCCTATGCAGAAGTGGACTGGAGACAAGCAAAGTGTTAGTCATCTGAAGGTATTTGGTTCTGTTTGCTATAAACATGTTCCAGAAGCCAGAAGACAGAAGCTGGATGATAGAAGCAAAATGATGATTCTGATAGGGTACCACAGTACAGGTGCATACAAGCTCTATTGTCCAGAAACCAATAAAACTGAATTCAGCAGAGATGTGATTGTGAAGGAATCAGAAGTTTGGAATTGGGATAAGTCTCAATCTGATTCTGATGTTAGAACCTCTGAAGAAAGGCCAGAGTTAAGAATTTCTGAAGTTGAAGTAAACCCTGATATTGACTCTGACTCTGATACTGATTCAAACTCTGAAGATGACTCAGAAGATGAAGGTGACTCTGATGACCCAGACTCTGATGATTCAGACTCTGATGGCAATCCAGATCTTGGTGGCAATTCAGACTCTGGAAATATGCCAGACTCTGAAGATGGTCAAAGCTCTGGAGGTCAATCATCTGAAGCTAGAAACTCTGAAGCTCAAGACTCTGAACAAGTTCAGAGACCACAAAGAATCAGAAGCGTTCCCAGAAGATTTGCAGAATTTGACATGCTGCAAGACACTGAAGTAGACTCTGAAGGAGAAGTTATTCAGTGTGCCATGTTAGTAGACTCTGAACCTATAAGTACAGAGGAGGCCCTTAAGCAGAAGCTCTGGCTGAAGGCCATGAAAGAAGAACTTGATGCTATAGAGAGAAACAAGACTTGGAAGTTGACAGAACTTCCAAAAGACAAGAAAGCCATCAGCGTCAGATGGGTTTTCAAGCAGAAGTTAAAGCCAGATGGCTCAATTGGCAAACATAAAGCAAGGTTGGTAGCCAGAGGATTTCTACAGAAACCTGGGCTGGATTATTCTGAAGTGTTTGCACCTGTAGCAAGACATGAAACAATCAGAATGGTGATTGCAATAGCTGCTAACAGGAATTGGCCTCTGATGCATTTAGATGTAAAATCTGCATTTCTGAATGGTCCATTAGAAGAAGAAGTTTACGTGTCACAACCTCCTGGATTTGTGAAAAAGAATCAGGAAGGGATGGTGTACAGATTATACAAAGCTCTATATGGATTGAAACAAGCGCCCAGAGCTTGGAATCAGAAGATTGATTCATTTTTCAAGAAGCAAGGCTTTCAGAAATGTGAGATGGAGTACGGTGTCTATGTTCAGCATACTTCTGAAGGCAATATGACTCTGGTATGTTTATATGTTGATGATATACTATTGACTGGAAGTTCTGAACAGGAGATAGCCAAGTTCAAGAAGGTTCTAATGAATGAATTTGAAATGACTGATCTAGGCAAAATGACATACTTTCTAGGGATGGAGTTCAGATATTCTGAGAAAGGTATCATTTTGCATCAGCTCAAGTATGAATTAGAACTTCTGAAGAGATTTGATCTGAAGAATTGTAAGATGGCTGTCACACCTTCTGATACAAATCAGAAACTGGATTCAGACTCTGAAGGAAAGGATGTGGATGCTACAACCTTCAAACAGTTGGTTGGTTCTCTGAGGTATCTGTGCAATACCAGACCTGATATTTGCTACTCAGTTGGGATGGTTAGTAGGTTCATGAGTAAACCTAAGTGGTCCCATTACCAAGCTGCTGTCAGAATTCTGAGGTATATCAAAGGAACTCTGAAGTATGGAGTGTTATTTCCCTCTGGAGGAAATAATGAGTCAGAACTTCTGAGTTATTCAGACTCTGATTGGTGTGGAGACAGAGTTGACAGAAGAAGTACATCTGGGTACTTGTTCAAATTTCTGGGAGGTTCCATTTCTTGGTGTTCCAAGAAGCAACCTGTTGTGGCGTTGTCAACCTGTGAAGCTGAATACATTGCAGGTGCTGTTACTGCATGCCAAGCTGTGTGGATTCTGAATCTGTTGCAGGATCTGAAGATTAAAGTAGACAAACCTCTGAAGTTGATGATTGACAACAAGTCTGCAATCAATCTTGCCAGAAACCCAGTGTTGCATGGGAGAAGCAAGCATATTGAGACCAAGTATCATTTTCTAAGACATCAAGTTCAGAGTGGAGTGTTAGAAGTTGTACACTGCAGCACTCAGAAGCAGTTGGCAGATGTTCTGACGAAAGCTATCAAGACTGATCAATTTCTCAGATTAAGGGATGGAATTGGTGTTACAAGTTTTGATGGAATATGAATTAAGGGATGGTATTAGAATATTATTAATAATTCATATTTATTTAGTTGTACTATTTTCTTGGCCCCTAAGTTTGTTAGAGGGTATTTTAGTATTTATCTTATTCTAGTAACCCTAGTTTTAGCTTATAAATAGGGTGACAATCATTGTAACTTAAATTATGTTTTGTAGCCGTCATTCTCTTTAATAGAATATTTCCTATTTCATCATTTATTCTACCTTTGCACCAACACTCCTCAATCCAAGGGATGGTGGAAATGATCCTATATAAAATTTTAGGAATAATTCATCTAATTGATCTTCTAGGTTTGAAAATATGAGAAATAAAGTTTCACGCAAAGTGAGATGGTGGGTAGACCTGATACCATGAGAGTGAGAATATATATATATATATATATATATATATATATATATATATATATATATATATATATATATATATATATATATATATATATATATATATATATATATATATATATATATATATATATATATATATATATATATATATATATATATATATATATATATATATATATATATATATATATATATATATATATATATATATATATATATATATATCACACGATGTTCTCTGTTCAATCTACCGAATAGAATTTCTCTGTTCAATTAATTCTTTATGACACTTGATGCTCTAGTTCTTAAGGATGTTGAGTTTTTTCTTCAAGAATTAATTTCTTAATTTAATTGAGAGAAAGAACAATAATATTCGTATGAAGGTTCAAATTTTCTATATAAATAGCAACTATATGAATTGAGTTAGAACCAATTCTTTCCCACTCAATTTTGTTCTTTGACCATATCTCTCCCCCATAGTCATGACAACGGGGCGGGTTCGGGGTAGGTACTAGTGTCCTCATTACCTTACTCGTTCTCATATTTTTTAATCGGGAAAAACACAAACTCAATCAAAGCGGATTTTTCCCGTCAACTTTGGAGCAGGTTTGGGTGGATACCCGTAGGTATGGGTTATGTTGTCATGTCTACTCCTTCAAACTCAATATTCTCAAGACACGTTATAATATTTGTCTCAAAATATTCTTTAACTTGAGACTAAAGTTTATATTTCCCAAACTTTTCAACAATTCTAGATTGTCACAAGTCATTGACAGAATTAACTATAATAATATTTGAATTAAAAAGACAAATTGAATCCATCATTTAAAAAAAAGTTATAATATTAAAACAAAACTTTATTCATTCACCAAAATTGTCTTTTAAATAAAAATTTAAGCTTATAATGACAATCTAAAATATTTAAAAATAAAAATATCAATCTTCACCAAATTGGTCCCTTTTAAATTGATGTATCTTTCAGCACTGTCGAAAAATTTGTCAGTTCAAATCATATTTTCTTATTATTTTTTAGTTGTCCTTATCCTTTGAGGTATTTATCAAATATGCATTGTTTTATTTTCTCTTACTTCAATATATTTTTATTGCACACATTATGAAATTATTCTATTATAGAATAATTTCTAATTTTAATAGTTATATAGTTAATTGTGCAAAAAGAATACCATATATTAAATTTTCGACAAAGTCACCTATTTGACGAAACTATATCACTTTATCAAGATTAAATAGTTTCATAATGCGTTTATGATATTTTATTTGCTTAATAATCTTAATGAAAAATTATCACTCTAATGAGAGTTTGTCTCTCGATTTGATGTTTTAGAAGCACTAGAATTTAAGTAAGGATAATATGACAAAATTTATGTCATTTTAAATAACACCTCTAATGTCTCTAGAATATTGCAAAACTTTAAGATTATAAAACTGTGTAATTTCGAGTGTACTCAGTTTTAAATTTGAGTCTCACTTTAAATATACTAAATTGTGAGAGAATTTGAGTTTCTCCACAATTATGTAAGGTCTAGATAAAAAAAAACATAATGTTCATATTTTATTCTTAAAAGTTGGAAAGAATCAAAATCTAACTTATTTTGCATATACATAAACTATATAGTTTATTAGTTTATAGAGAACAAAAAAATATAGTCACCAAAATACCAAGTGCATCATTCATGTCATTTCTTTAGACAAGAATATTAATTACTAGTGATATTTTGTTACGATGTTCAAACACTGACAATTAATATTGATAAACAATTAATTCTTATCATCTTCACCTGTTTTACCTATAATCCATTATAGGTGTGGATGTAATTCACTTAATACTTTCATGATTTTACGTTCACACGACTTTATTAGACACATCAATAAATTATTATATAGATATGCACATTTATAATTGTAAATTTATAACAACAAAAAAATACCAAAAGCACAATTATTCAAAAATCTTTGATTTCCAATAATTAACTGCAAGCGTACTCTCAACGTAATGATCAAACATTGTTAATAAGCCCTGTCAAATGATGTGCATCTTTGACACCAACCATTGTCCACATGGAGAGCTCGCATGAACAATTCTATACTATATCTTTTATAATTTCAACTAGATCTAATATATGCAACAAATGTTACTTTTGCAACTTGTTGTTTCAACCAACTCAATCAAAATTACTAGACAATGTAATAAATTAAAAGGAAAAAAAGTCTTAAATTTAGGATGCATTACCCATAAAATGTAGTCCGGATCCGCAAGTATGTCGCATTCCTCAAAATCATAAAATTACTTAGTGGTCCTTAATGTGAGAATAAACTCACAATAAAATATAAGTTTTATGAATTTATACAAATTGTATGATTAAAAAAAATATTAATGTATAAAACTTAATAACAATAAACTCAAATACCATAATCATGCTAAATGTATAATTTCAAATGAGATAAAGATTAAATATTTATGGAAAATGCTAACGAGTGCCCTCAGGGCATTGGTTAAGAGATTAAAATGGTAAGTTGGAGATTATTTAAGAGATTGAAAATATATTTTTTTTCTAAATATATGTGTATTCAATGCCCTGAAAAGAGAAATAATCAGACTTTTTAAAGAATATTGTGTGTATTGAGTGAACTAAATATAACATATTTTTCTTATTTGGAATTCTTAACTAATGCCCTGAGGGCACTGGTTAGCATGACCCAATATTTATATATACACAATAAATATCAAACAAATTTACATAAACACCAAATAATTCCTTAAATAAATTATTTTAGAATCAACAAAATCAATTGTAAAATTCAAAGTATCCAAAATCTTTTAGTTTACCTTATAATTTTGAGAGACATTTAAAATATTAAAAAAAAATTCAAACATAATATATAATAACTAAATATAAAGTTAACAAATTAGTATTTGTCTTATCTCTTAAAGTATAAATTCAAATGAAGATTTCATGTGAATCAAATTAAAAGATTAAAAAATAAAATAAAAAGATTTGATGATAAAACACTTTTTTTAATTCAAAACCAATAATCAAATCATCAAAATAATATTTAAATTCAATATTTATTTTTTTAAAATAATTGACATAGATATACATTTCTAAATATATACTCTCAAACCACAAATAAAGTATTGAAAATCGAAATCCTTAAAAATATATATATATACTTTTATGATTCTCAATTGTGGATCATAATCATATATTGTAATTCAAAATCATATATATATATATATATATATATATATATATATATATATATATATATATATATATATATATATATATATATATATATATATATATATATATATATATATATATATATATATATATATATATATATATATATATATATTAAATGACGTAAGAAAATCAAAATTTTCACAAATACTTTAAATTTTGAGTCAAAACTTTATTTGGTGGCGAAAAATTATATTTGAATTAAATCTAAAATTTGCGATATATATATATATATATATATATATATATATATATATATATGTATATATATATATATATATATATATATATATATATGTATATATATATATATATATATATATATATATATATATATATATATATATATATATATATATATATATATATATATATATATATATATATATATATGAAAATAAAATATTTAAATTCAAATAAAAATTTTATTTCTATTAAATTTCTTTGATTTTCTTTAATATAAAATCATGATCAATATAAATATTTAAGATTATAATGTAATTAAGGCAATCATCTATGAAGAAATATTTATTCATTCTTGTGCAAAATATATAGATGTATTTTAATTTTGAAAAAAAACATATATATATATATATATATATATATATATATATATATATATATATATATATATATATATATATATATATATATATATATATATATATATATATATATATATATATATATATATATATATATATATATATATATATATATATATATATATATATATATTTGGAAGAACTTAAAATTTAAAAATCGTTTCAAAACAAAGATACACACAACATAAATTTCATACTATCTTAACGATTTAACAAATAAAAGAAAACATTCTCAAATATTATCATAAAAATTAATGTCTTGAAAAACTAAATTCACACAATCATAAATTTCAAATATATGTTTCATAATTACATATCCACAGTAAAAAAAAATTGATCTGATACCACTTGTTGGAAATTAAATCAATAACAATTAATCATATATACATGTTTTATATATTATGTCATATGCTTTAGTGCAGAATAGAATAAATAATACAAACATATATATAATTACAGGATCTACGACATGGTTACAATGAATGATTACAACTCAGTGCTTAATGGCTAAGCACACTACTTACATATATACACAAACAATAATGCTACGTAGGCAAAATGCTAACCTACACTAGTTAGGTTAAGCTTAACAAAACTAATATTAATACTATTGAATATGAATTACTTATAACATCATCCCTTAATTCATCTAATCAAAACTAACAACACCAATTTTATCCCTCAAGTGGAGAAATTGTTCAGTCTTGATCGCCTTCGTCATAACATCTTCCAACTGCTTTTGGGTGCTACAATGTACAACTTTTAGTACTCCATTCTAGACTTGACTTCTCAGAAAATGAGACTCAGTCTCAATATGCTTACTTCTCCGTGCAGTACTGGGTTCTTGGCAAGATTGATTGCAGACTTGTTATGAATCATCAACTTTAAAGGCTTATTTACCTTGATCTTTATATTCTGTAGTAAATTCAGAAGCCAAACAACTTGACATGCAACCACAAGACCTACGATGTATTTAGCTTCACAGGTTGACAAAACAATAATTGGTTCCTTCTTGGAACACCAAAAAAATAGGACCTCTCAGATACTTAAACAAATATCATAAGTACTTCACTATATCTCCACACCAATCAGAGTCAGACTAACACATAAACTCTGAATTAGCCTTTTCACCATAAGGGAACAAAACTTCATACTTCAGAGTCCCCTTAATATACCTCAGAATCCTTGAAAGTTCTGTGTTGGCTGCATTTTGCTAAAATATGTTGCTGCAACTATATGTTGTGCAAGCTGTCTTGACATGTGGGTTAAACATCTCTGCGGGTTATTTATCCAGGTTGTGCAGAGTTAGAATACAAGATGTCAAATTTAATGTTCTAACATGTTATTACATAATTGAACAACATTCTATTCAGAATGTTGTGATTTGTTTGTTTCTATATTTTAGCAATCCTTTGTGCTATCCTGGTGAGAGATATTGATGGTGCAAATCAAGGGGGAGTTTTTCCTTAAATAAAAGAATTTATGTTGCATATGTTGTGGAGTTTTTTAGGAATCTTTTGTCCTATTTTCATGCATAAAATCTTGAGAAAATTTGAAGTTTGATTTGATTTGATCAAATCTGATTTGGTTCTATTTTTATGCCTTTAATTATGAAAATATTTGAAGAATTATCTTATTTGATTTGATCAAATCAGAGTTTTTTTTGCTAATGCCCAAGCCCATGCAAAACGTTTCTATATAAAGACTTTACAATCCTATTTGAATATTAGAGAAGCTAGGGTTGAAAGTGTGCATTGCTTAAGGATTAGAGTTTTATCTTCTTGTGTTTTTGTCATTTGTGAGTCATTCGTTCATCACCTAGATGCTTGAACTAGACGAAGTTTATTGAGTTGTAAGTGTCCACTCTAAGCTTTTAAGCAAGAGTGTATTGTCCTTGATTGAATATTTTAAGCAAGATCAAGTATTGTTTTTGGAGTGTGATTGAGGGAAGTGAGAGGGGTCTCATATCTAGGAGAGTCTTAGATAGAAGTTTCACTGGTAGAGATTAGGTGAGAAGATTGTAAACCTAAGGTTGTTTACTGAGAATCTTCAAACTAATTCTATTTTAGTGGATTTCCTTCCTGACTTGGTAGCCCCCAGATGTAGGTGAGTTGCGCCGAACTGAGTTAACAATTGCTTGTGTTGCTTACTGCTTTCTTATTGTGTTTATTACCTTGTTCTTTAGTTGATATCAGTTCAGATATTAGTTTCGTGACATCGCCTTCGACATCTCATATCTGATACCAAAATTTCAATTGGTATCAGAGCAGACAACCTGCTCTGTATCTGGGTGAGATCTAGGGAAGATACTTTCTGGTATGATGGACAAGGATGGAGGATTTGTTAAAAGACTATCCATCATGGATGGAACCAATTATGATTATTGGAAAGCACACATGGTGGCCTTCCTGAAGTCTATGGATAGAAAATCTTGGAAAGCTGTCATAAGAGGATGGGAACATCCTGTTGTTCTAGACAAAGATGGAAAGAAGACTTCTGAGTTGAAACCTGAAGAAGAATGGACTAAAGAAAATGATGAACTGGCTCTGGGAAATTCTAAAACCTTGAATGACTTATTCAATGGAGTTGATATGAATATTTTTAGACTGATTAACACTTGTGTTGTAGCTAAAGATGCTTGGGAAATATTGAAAACTACTCATGAAGGCACCTCTAAGGTGAAGATGTCAAAACTTCAGTTGCTTACTACTAAATTTGAAAAATTGAGAATGAAAGATGATGAAAGTATTCATGACTTCCATATGAATATTCTTGAGATAGCCAATTCATCCGTACTTTAGGAGAAAGGATGTTAGAGGAAAAACTGGTAAGAAAGATCCTCAGGTCTCTTCCCAAAAGATTTGACATGAAGCTTACTGCCATAGAAGAGGCTCAGGAAATCAGCAAGATGAGAGTGGATGAACTTGTTGGATCCCTCCAAACATTTGAATTGGGCATTAGTGACAGATCTGAAAAGAAAAACAAAAGCATAGCTTTTGTGACCAATACTGAAGATGGATAGGATGAATGTAATATGGATACTAACGAAGGAATATCAAATGTTATAGTGTTACTTGGGAGGAAATTTAACAAGATAATGAATAAGATGGACAGGAAGTCAAGACCTAATGTCAAGAACAACTTATCTGAGATCAGCAAGTCTAGTGAATTTGAAAGAAAAACAAGAGCTGAAGAAAAATCCACTCAAGGTAAAGAGATTCAGTGTCATGGATGTGAAGGATTTGGTCACATTAGAGCTGAATGTCCTACATATCTCAAGAAATAAAAGAAGGGCCTATCTGTGTCTTGGTCCAATGAGGACTTTGGAAGTGGGCTTGAAGAAGAGTCTACCAAGCATGTAACTGCTCTAACTGGAAGATATGACTCTGATGTAGATTCTTGTGATGAAGAAGTGTCTTATGATGAGATAGTTGCCTCCTACAAAGAGTTGTGTATCAGAAGTGAAGAATGTTGTCAACTGGGAGAAAAACAGAAGAGAATTATAGTCCAACTAAAGGCAGAAAAGGAAGAGAATCTGGCAACTATCTCTAAGCTGAAAAATGAAATGATCCTGCTGAACTCAAAACTTGACAGAATGTCCAAGTCTATTAGAATGTTGAATAGTGGGTCTGATACACTAGATAAGATTCTTCAGGTTTGAAAAGTGGTTGGAGATAAGAGTGGAATTGAATTTAATAATCCAGATGTGCTTAATAAAGGAAAGGAAACTATTACAAATTTTATTCCTCCTAGACCTAAACAAAAGATGTTGAAGCAAGTGTCTCAACATCATGGAAAAAGTCAATTCAGCCACTCTAGAGAGAAATTCTATCGCTGGAGGTGTCACTGTTGTGGTTGCTTTGGTCACATAAAGCCTTTCTGCTTCGAGCTATATGGATATCCCAAGCCTGCTCTTCAGCCTATACCTAATCAGGTGGCTACTTCTATCAAGAAATAGTGGGTTCCCAAGGCTACTACTACCACCCTTATGACACACACCTCTCTTAGAGTCTCAGCCAAACAAGACTGATATTTTGACAGTGGTTGCTCAAGACACATGATAGGGGTCAAGAACTTATTGGTAGATGTTAAATCTCACTCAACCAGCTATGTAACATTTGGTGATGGGGCCAAAGGTGAAATCATGGGGGTTGGAAAACTGAATTGCCCAGGGGTTCCAAATCTTGATGATGTTATGCTTGTTAAAGGATTGACAGCCAATATAATTAGCATCATTCAACTGTGTGATCAAGGACTCAAGGTCAACTTTACTAAATCTGAATGTCTGGTGACTAGTGAGAAGAGTGAAGTGCTTATGAAGGGAGTCAGATCTAAGTACAACTGCTATTTATGAGTTCCTCAAGACTCAAGTTAATCATCCACATGTTTACTAACCAAAGAAAATGAGGCTAAATTGTGGTATCAAAAGCTGGGACATCTTCATTTAAAGGGGATGAAGAGGATCCTCTCTATGGAAGCTGACAGAGGGATCCCAAAGCTGAAGATTGAAGAAGGACAATTTTGTGATGAGTGCTAAATTGGGAAGTAGACCAAGATGTCACATCAGAAGATCCAAGATCTGACTACTTTAAAAGGGTTAGAACTCCTTCATATAGACTTGATGGGACCTATGTAGATGGAGAGCCTTGGTGGAAAGAAGTATGCATATGTGGTTGTGGATGATTATTCAAGGTACACCTTGGTGAATTTCATTAGAGAAAAGTTAGAAGTGCTTGAAGTGTTCAAAGATGTGTGTCAGAAACTTCAAAGAGAAAAGGAGAGTAATATCATTATAATTAGAAGTGACCATGGGAAGGAATATGAAAACAACAAATTTGCAGAATTTTGTTCGTCTGAAGGAATTGGTCTTGAATTCTCTTCTCCCATAACTCCTCAGTAAAATGGAGTTGTGGAAAGAAATAATAGAACTCTCTAGGAGTCTGATAGGGTTATGATTCATGCCAAACAATTACCCTACGATTTTTGGCCCGAAGCAATGAACACTTCCTATTATATTCATAACAGAGTGACCTTGAGGAAAAGTACCTCAACTACCTTATATGAAATATGGAAAGGAAGAAAACCTATTGTCAAATACTTTCATGTATTTTGAAGTAAGTGTTATATCTTGGTATATCGTAAACAGAGGAGAAAGATGGACCCAAAAAGTGATGAGGGAATATTCTTGGGGTACTCTACCACTAGCAGAGCTTATAGAGTATTTAACTCTAAAACTAAAGTAACAATGGAGTCCATAAATGTTGTGGTTGATGACAAATGTATGAATGAGGAAGTTGATGATCTAGAAGATGTTGGAACATCTATGAATGATGCTCCAGAAGAAGCTATAGACATCAGTACAGATTTGGAATCTACATATGTTGAATATGGAACTAGTCAAATCAACAAGGGGCCATCTATCAGAATTCAGAAAGACCATCTTAAAGAGCTTATCATATGAGATCCTAACAAGGGGGTAACAACTAGATCAAGAGAAGTCTTGTCAAATTCTTGTTTTGTGTCAAAAGTTGAGCCCAAAAATGTTAAGAAGGCCTTAACTGATGAATTGTGGATTAATGTTATGCAAAATGAGCTAGGTCAATTTAAGAGCAACGCAGTGTGGGATCTGGTCCCTAGACTTGAGGGAATCAATGCAATTGGAACTAGATGAGTGTACAAGAATAAGTCTGATGAAAAAGGTGTTGTCACCAAAAATAAAGCAATACTTGTTGCTCAAGGGTATAATCAAATTAAAGGGGTAGACTTTGATGAGACATTTTCTCATGTGGCTAGTCTTGAGGCCATTAGGTTACTGTTAGGAGTGGCTTGCATTTTGAAGTTTAAATTGTTTCAGATGGATGTCGAAAGTGCCTTTTTAAATGGTTACCTGAATGAGGAGGTTTATGTTAAACAACCTAAGTGATTTATTGATCCAACGTTTCCTAATCATGTGTACAAGCTGAAGAAAGCTCTTTATGGGTTGAAGAAAGCTCCAATGGCATGGTATGAAAGGTTGATAGAATTCCTGGTTGAGAATGGCTATAGGAAGAGTGGAATAGACAAGACCGTATTTGTCAAAGAAGAAAAAGGAAAGTTCATGATTGCTCAAATTTATGTTGATGACATTGTGTTTGGTGGGATGTCTAATGAGATGGTTCAACATTTTGTCAAGCAAACGCAGTCAGAATTTGAGAAGTTTTGTTGGTGAATTGCCATTCTTTCTTGGTCTGCAAGTCAAACAGATGGAAGACTCTATATTCATATCTCAGAGTAAGTATGCAAAGAATATAGTAAAGAAGTCTGGGATGGAGAATTCCAGTCACAAGAGAAATCCTGCTCCCATTCACTTGAAGTTATCTAAGGATGAAAAGGGTATGAATGTGGATCAAAGTCTCAACAAAAGTATGATAGACAGGTTGTTATATCTTACAGCAAGCAGGCCTGATATTGCATTTGGTGTAGGTGTGTGTGCCAAATATCAGGCCGAACCCAAAGTGAGTCACATCAATCAAGTGAAGAGAATATTGAAGTATATGAATGGGACTTGTGACAATGGTATGTTATACTCCCATGAATTTGGTTTTATGTTAATTGGTTATTGTGATGCTAACTGGGCAGGAAGTGCTGATGATAGAAAATTCACATCAGGTGGATGCTTCTTCTTGGGAAAAAAATATTATATCATGGTTTAGTAAGAAGCAAAATTGTGTATCTTTGTCTACTGCTAAGGCTGAATACATAACAGTTGGAAGCAGTTGTTCACAGCTTGTTTGGATGAATCAAATGTTGTCTGAATACAACGTCAAGCAAGATGTCATATTTTATTATGACAATTTGAGTGCTATCAACATATCCAAGAATCCTATTCAACATAGCACAACTAAACATATTGATATATGTCATCATTTCATAAGAGAACTTGTTGAGGACAAGATTGTTGCTTTAGAGCATGTAGCTATTAAGATACAACTAGCTGATATTTTCACTAAAGCTTTAGATGCAAACTAATTTGAGAAATTAAGAGGAAAACTTGGAATTTGCATTGTTAAAGAATTATAGCAATTAGCCTTGATCATGCAGGATACAAGGGATAGAAGAGCAGTATTGTCAAATTTGTGGCTAAAAAGAGGGAGTAGTAGTGATGATATTTTTAATAATGTGAGAAGGAGAAAGCCTCAAGGTTGTAGTGATGATATTTTTAATACTGTGAGAAGGAGAAAGTCCCAGGGTTGGAATCATAGACATGATCATGCCAGTCTTATGGTTTCTTGTGTAATGCATGAAGGTCTGTGCTGGTGGTGCTGGGATTTTTTTTTGTTGACATTATTTCATTTGTTGTGTATGGGAGAATGCATTATTCTCTGCAGTTGGTTATGGTTCTCAAGGGGAGTGTGCTTGTGCGCTTGGGCTTGGGCTTGTTTTTGAAGTGTGGTTCCATGGTATGAACTTGCATAAGTTCATGCTCATGTGATATTTTTCTAGTGATTTGGGTTTTCCTCTTTAGGGGGAGTACTGGTTTTGTATGACAGGGGTAGTTGTATACTTGTCTGATTTGCAGCTGCAAGGTTGCAGTTTGTACAAAGCATATCTTGTGTTGGTTTGTGATGTCAGGCCTGATGTCTTGACATTGTGTTGTCTGATGTTCTTTATTGGTGTGACAACATTGTGCTTGGGTTTCTTTGTTTTTGTATTTTTTCTGTTGAGTGTACCTCTAATGTGTGCTTCTAATTTGTTTACATTTACTCTTTTATTGTTACTTTTTGGCTAAAAGGGGGGAGTAAATATTAGAGAATTATCATAGAATTTATCTTTCTCTGATGTTGAGGGGGACCTTATGGTTGTTGTAATGTCAGGCTGCAGGTCTAGACATTAGCAAAGAATATTGAATTGTTGTTAGGAGTCTTCATACATTTCTTGACATGATAAAGAACATTGGATAGGATGTTGCTACTAAGAGAAGAGTGGTGTCTTATTGTTGCATGCTATTAAGGGGGAGCATGATATGTTGCTAACATCCTGACTGGAGTGATTTTGTTGATGTTATACCTGATGTTTTAACATCTAGTTGAAGTTTTTTTATGTTTCGTATGTTTCTGATATAGTGTGCTTCCCTGAAAATTTACTCAAAGAAGGTTTTAGCCAAAATTTGTCAATGGGGGAGATTGAAAGTTTTGTGTTGGCTGTATTTTGCTAAAACATGTTGCTGCAGCTATATGTTGTGTAAGATGTCTTGACATGTGGGTCAAACATCTCTGCAGGTTGTTTATTCAGGTTTTACAGAGTTAAAATACAGGATGTCAAATATGATTTTCTAACATGTTATTACATAACTGAACAACATTCTATTCAGAATGTTGTGATTTGTTTGTTTTTATATTTTAGCAATCCTTTGTGCTATCCTGGTGAGAGATATTGTTGGCGCAAATCAAGGGGGAGTTTTTCCTTAAACAAAGTAATTTATGTTGCATATTGTGTGGATTTTTTAGGAATCTTTTGTCTTATTTTCATGCAGAAAATCTTGAGAAGATTTGAAGTTTGATTTGATTTGATTTGATCAAATCTAATTTGGTTCTATTTTTATGCCTTTAATTATGAAAAGATTTGAAGAATTATCTGATTTGATTTGATCAAATCAGAGTTTGTTTTTGCTAATGCCCAAGCCCATGCGAAGTGTTTCTATATAAAGACTTTACAATCTTATTTAAAGATTAGATAAGCTAGGATTGAAAGTGTGCATTGCTTAAGGATTATGGTTCTATAGACTCCAAGAAAATGATCAAACTAAATCCTTGATCCAACGTCAAGTGGTTTTTTATCCAAACTTATAAGTCGAGTGCCTTTTGCCTCGCCAACAACCTCTTTTCGCAACCAATTTGATTCTATCTTTTTCAAACCATTTTCTTGAACAAACTTTGAAATAAGAAGATTCTTGGAGTCTAGTATTCCTTGGATATCCGAATGTATGGATCTTGAGGCGCACACTTTGGATTGTCATTCATTCAACCTTTCATCTTAAAATACTTAATTCTTATCTAAACATTTTCGTAATTAACTTAAGAAAGAATGAGATTCTTGGAACCTAGAATTCCTTGGATCTTCGAATGAATGGCTCTCGAGGCATGCCCTTGGATTGTTGTTCATTCAGTATTTCAAATTCAAAGAGTTCAACCTTTCTCAAACATTTTCAATCAACTCCCAAAAGAATTGAGTTCTTGGAATCTCGCATTCCTTAGATTCTTGAGTGACAGCTCTCGAGGCATGCCCCTTGGGTTGTTTGGCATTCAATCTTTCGTTTCCAAACCAAACTTCAACAATTCAACCCCTCTCTTTTCGTGGTCGTCTCCACGAACTACAGATGCTTTGATTTTTCATTCATTTGAATGTAAGATACGTAGGCACAAGATTGCGATGATCTTGGCAAGCACAATTCCCCCCATCTTTCGCTTTCCCCCCTCTATCTTTCCTGTAGTCGAACTACGAGTGCTTTGATTTCTCATTCTCGTCGGAATGAGCATACGTAGGCACGAGGGCCCTAATCCTTGCTGAGCACCCTATCTTAAAACCACTCATTTCCCCTTAGCATCGATTCCATTTTTATCTTACCGTTTCACATTTATCATTGAGAAAGAAACAAACAAGCTTAGATAACACTAATCACAAATTGAACTAAGAGGTTCCCATTGAGTATAACGGACATGAAGGGTGCTAATACCTTCTCGTTGCGTAACTGACTCCCGAACCCAGAATTTGGTTGCGACGACCATGTTCTTATCTCCTCTTTAAAAGGTTTTCTTGATATTTTCCTTTCCTTCATTTTTGGGATAAATAAAGTTCGGTGGAGACTCTGTCGAACCGCATTCTACGCCTTTCGCGGGAGGGTCATATTTTAATTATTTCAAGGTGCGACAGCTACTAACCTTGATTTGTGTTTGCGATTGATCCATCTGGATTTAGTTTCTCCTTGAAAACCCATCTGACGCTGATGGATTTCTTGTTGTTTTGAAGCTCAGTCAACTTCCAAGTCTTATTTCTTTCTATAACCTTAAGTTCTTCTTTCATGGCCTTCATCCATACTTTCTTCTTAAGAGTTTCTTTTGTACTCACTAGTTTAGAGTCTACTAACATGGCACACTAAATGACTTCCCCTTCATAGTCTATTTTAGTTTCTTTCAACATGTCAAACTCTGAAAATCTCCTTGGCATATTTCTGATTCTTTGTGGCCTTTGAAATTTTTCAGAATCTCCTTCGGATGCTAGAACCCCTAAAGTACCAACTTCAGAGGCATGACCACCTTTAGAGTTTGGAATATTCTCAGATTCTGAATCACCAACAGAATCTAGATTAGAATTAGATTCACCTTAAGTGTCTTTTTCAGCTTCAGAGTCACCTTTAGAGTCTGTCTCATTTTTAGACTCACCTTCAGAATCAGCTTCTGATTTTGACTCATCTTTAAAACCTTCAGATTTTGAAGCATCTTCATAAGTTAACTCAGGTGTTAACATTGCACCAGTGTTGGATTGAGATTCACTTCAATCCCATTCTTCTGATTCTTTCACAATGACATCTTTGTTGAGTTCAACTTCATTAGTTATATGATAGTAGAGCTTGTAAGCGCCTATACTGTGGCACCCTACAAGAAACATAACTTTGCTTCTGTCATCCAACTTCATTCTCTTAGAATCGTGAACATGTTTGTAGCACACAGAACCAAACACCTTCAGATGGCTCACACTTTCTTATCTCCAGTCCATTTCTCTAAAGGAACAATTTCCTTCAACTTCATGGTTGGACACCTGTTAAGCACATATGTTGCAGCAACAACAGCTTCTCCCCATAAGGTTTGAGGAAGCTTCTTCTCCTTCAGCATGCTCCTTGTCATATCAAGCAAAGTTCAGTTTCTTATTTCAGAAAGATCACTGTGTTGAGAAGTATATAGAGCAGTCACCTCATGCTCAATTCCATTCTCCTCACAGAACCTTCTGAACTTGGTAGAGTTATACTCATCTCTACCATCAGTTCTCAGAATCTTCAGAGTTGGATAATTCTGATTCTCAGTCTTGATTCTGAATTTCTTAAATTCAGTAAACACCTTGTGTTTGAACTTTATAAGGGATACCCATGTCATCCTTGTGAACTAATCCATAAATGTCACAAAGTATTTATCCCTTCCAAGTGAAGGTACTTGAAATGGTCCACACACATCATAATGTGTCGGACCTAAAGCATGCTTTGATCTTGGAGACATTTCAGATGCAAATGAAACTATTGGATGCTTCCCTCTCATGCACACATTGCATGACTTCTCTGGCTTCTTAATTGCAGGAATTCCATGTAACAACTTCTTTGAATTCAGATGCCTTAAGCTTTTGAAGTTCAAATGACCAAACCTTTTGTGCCACCTATCACTTTCCTTCATAACACTTGTTGCACTAAGGCATTCAGAGTCTGCAGCTTTAACATTCACTTTGAATGTTCTATTCCTTCCTTGTTCTGACTTCATAATCAGCTTCTAATTTCAGTCGTACAACTTTAAAAGATTGTCCTTCATGATAACTGAAAATCCTTTCTCAATTAATTGATCTACAGTCATCAAATTTCTTTTCATGCCAGGAACATACCACACATTGTGAATCAATGTTGTTTTACCATTATTCATAATTACTCTGACATTTCCCATACCTTCGGCATTGAGGTATTTATCATTATTACATCTGATCTTTGACCTCTTTCTAGAGTCAAAATCAACCATCCATTTCTTATTTCTAGTAAGGTGATTTGACCAGCCAGTGTCCATATACCACCAGTTTTCCAAATACACATCATCATATTCATAAGCCATCATTAACACAAATTTATCATCAGAATATCTTTTGGTTATGCTTGCTTCTCCTGACTTCATTTCCTTGTTTGACCAATAATCAGGAGTGAAGTGGCCAAACTTCTTACAATAGTAGCATTGAACCTTCCACTTGTCATACTTCTCCTTCCCTTTTTTAGCACTCTTCTTCCTTTCAGAAGTTGAGGTTTCAGACTTTCGAACACCATCATATCCTTTTCTGTCTTCTAGCCAAGACTAGTTTTGATACTTCTTACCAGAAGCTGCTTTCAGAGCCTGCTTCTCTACCTCTCTTTCAGAGTTTCTCGCAGTCAGACGCTACTCTTGTGCCTCTAGAATGCTTTGCAGCTCTTCAATTCTCATGGTGCTAAGATCCATAGAATGTTCAATTGTTACCACAATGTAATCAAATGGAGGAGTAAGTGATCTAAGTACCTTCTCAATGATCTTTTCTTCAGAGAGAGTTTCTCCACACGAATTCATCTCATTTTTTATTAGAATCACTCTAGAGATGTAGTCAAGTACCTTCTCATTGTTCTTCATGCTGATATTCTCATATTGTTTACGTAGAGACTGAAGTTTCACCTTCTTCACTGATACATCACTGCCGTAACACCATACCAGTGTGTCCCACGTAGCCTTCGCTATTGTTGAATCAACGATTTTCTCAAACATGTTTGCATCCACACACTGATAGATGTAGAACAACACATTTTGATCTTTCTTCCTCATTTCTCTTTCCATGTTTCTCTGTGCTTATATTGCATATACTGTAACCAAGACTACTTTTGATACTTCTTACCATAAACTACTTTCAAAGCCTGCTGCTCTACCTCTCTTTCAAAAAAATTTGCAGTCAGACACTACTATTGTGCCTCAAGAATGCTTTGCAGCTCTTCAATTCTCATGGTGCTAAAATCCATAGAATGTTCAATTGTCACCACAATATAATTAAACTGAGGAGTAAGAGATCTAAGTACCTTCTCAATGATCTTTTCTTCAAAGAGAGTTTCTCCACACAGATTCATCTCATTTGTGATCAGAATCACTCTAGAGATGTAGTCAAGTACCTTCTCATTGTTCTTCATGTTGATATTCTCATATTGTTTACATAGAGACTGAAGTTTCACCTTCTTCACTGACGCATCACCGCCGTAATACCGTACCAATGTACCCCACGCAACCTTCGCTGTTGTCGAATCAACAGTTTTCTTAAACATGTTTGCATCCACACACTGGTAGATGTAGAACAACGCCTTTTGATCTTTCTTCCTCATTTCTCTTTGCATGTTTCTCTGTGCTTCTGTTGCATCTGCTGCAACCAAGACTACTTTTGATACTTCTTACCAGAAACTGCATTCATAGCCTGCTACTCTAACTCTCTTTCAGAGTTTCTCGCAGTCAGACGCTACCCTTGTGCCTCTAAAATGCTTTGCAGCTCTTCAATTCTCATGGTGTTAAGATCCATAGAATATTCAATTGTTACCACAATGTAATCAAACTGAGGAGTAAGAGATGTAAGTATCTTCTCAATGATCTTTTCTTCAGAGAGAGTTTCTCCATACAGATTCATCTCATTTGTGATCAGAATCACTCTCGAGATGTAGTCAAGTACCTTCTCATTGTTCTTCATGTTGATATTCTCATATTGTTTACATAGAGACTGAAGTTTCACCTTCTTCACTGACACATCATCGCCGTAACACCGTAATAGTGTATCACACGCAGCCTTCGCTGTTGTCGAATCAGCGATTTTCTCAAACATGTTTGCATCCACATGATCTTTCTTCCTCGTTTCTCTTTGCACATTTCTATGTGCTTCTGTTGCATCTGCTGCAACCAAAGCATAATTTTCATTGATGAGATCAAGAACATCTTGAGCGCCAAACAACACACGCATCTGAATCATCCATTAATTCCAGTCCTTGCCAACGAACACTAGAAACTTAGTACTCATATTATTATTTTCGTTTATCTTTAACCTTGTGCAATTCACTCAGATCTTACCAAACACTAGTATTTTCCAATCCCGTGGAATCAAGAAATGTGATTCTGTTACGATTCTGATAAAAAAATTCAACACGAAATCAAGAAACAAAATCAATCACACAACACCTCACTGTTCACTTGTGTTTCCCTGCGGATCTGAAACAGAGCTTTAGATACCAATTGTTGGAGCATAAGATGAAGAAGATGAAGATGGAAGAAGAGAGAGAAGAGAGAAAATAACAAACTTCCACTACTCTTGCAAAACGGTTACAACGAATGATTACAACTCATTTCTTAATGGTTAAGAACACTACTTACTTATATACACAAACAATAATGCCACGTAGAGAAAATGTTAACCTACACTAGCTAGGTTAAGCTTAACAAAATTAACATTAGTAGTACTGAATATGAATTACTTTTAATAATGTTAGTATATGAGAGAAGAGATTGTAGGAATACCTGAACCTATTGAAAAAGTTTTTGTTGGCGGTAATCCTAAAAGTTACAGAGACAAACAACGAACATCTGATGATTGATATGGTTTTTCTTTTTCCTTATCCGGTACTCCTAATGCCTTGGCTACTCTTTAGATAGAGAGAGGGGATAAACTGCTTGTGTACGGTATATTGGGGAGCATAACCCATATATAAAATGATTACCAATTAGGATTCTCATTATTCCGAAATGGGTCATAATGATATCCATTCATATTTGAGCTCATAATTAATTAATTAATTATTAAATACAAATCTAATTAGTCTTTTAAATTTATTTGTTCACTTAATCAAACTCTTAATTTGATAAATAACATATAATTATTAAAATATATATGTCTACATAATAATTATTAAAATATAATAATTAACTAATATTTAAATTATAAAATATTTCAACAATATTTTTGAATTATATTATTTAATTAATATTATTTATTTTATTTTCATTTTAATACATTTTATTTTACATTTTTGTTAGACACTTATATAAATAATATTTCAATAAAAAAAATTAATTATGTTTTTTTAATTCTATACATGAATTGATAAATTATATGGTTATTTCACCCTAAAACACTTAATAATATGATAAGAGATTAACTAATATTTAAATTATAAAATATTTCAACAATATCTTTGAATTATATTATTTAATTAATATTATTTATTTAATATATTTTATTTTACATTTTTGTTAGATACTTATATAAATAATATTTCAATAATAGGTTGATGAATCTAGTACTAAACAAATAAACTTTCTATAACATAATTAAACATTAGGTTCAAATCCAAGATAATTTGAATTAATTTTAATCTGAAATCACTGTATACGGTTAGGTTTATTAGGTTGCTAATTAAGCAGCAGAACCAACCTGTTGTGCAAGATTAGTTATATTGTTTGTCACTTATGAGCAGCCATGTGAAAGTAAATAGGAAGGAATGGTGATGCTACTAAATTTGGTTGATGTAGGTAACTACTTGAAGGAGCAGGTAAGATCAACATTTAACCTTATTCATTGCAATAAATTAAAACCTCTTTTAGGTTGCCTAATAGCAACTACAATTATGTCTAGTGTTTTCAAAATTTTAAAACATTTAAGAATGCTGCTTGATACGTTAAAGAGATTATTATGAGTGTTTGTGGTGCCAATTTGAATATATTTTGAGATGTAAAATGGAGGGGAGTTTATGGGTATGGATCGATCCGTGAATTTCTTTATTTAATTCGATTTTATTTTTATTTTTATTCAATTCAAATATTTACGGGTTCAACTCGAACCAATCCATTCAAACTCATTGTTATTTGATTCAGGTAGAATTTGAAGTTTTAAATCTACGAACCCGCAAACCAAATCCATTGATATGTCACATTATATTTATTTTATTTTATTTTTAAATTATTTAGCATATATATTTTTTAATATAATTATAATTTTTATTAATCATAAAAGTCTAAGTTTAAATCAAATTTAAAAGATCAAATTTCTTTATTCAAAGAGAAATATGTCTTACTTTTTAAATTATATTTTATATTATTTGTATATTTTTCTGACTTGTTCTGAATCGTACAAGAGTTTTTAGGTATTAAACGAAAAAATTTATTCAACTTAAATATTTAAATTTTATTATTTTTTAATTTTTTTAAAAATAAATGAGTTAATTAAATTAATATTTTATTTAGAATTTGAAAGTTATATTTAAGGATAATCCGTGAATCCAATTCAACCCAACTCATTGATGAACATGTTGGTTTGGTTAAAATTTAGTTTTATAAATACGAGTTGAACACTCAACTCAAACTAATAACTATTGATCGAGTCGGATATTAAATTTAATCAAATTAGACCAAACCCAATTCTGAACACCCCTAGTAAAATGTTCAATTTGATGACGATAAGTTATGTATACGAATTTGAGTCGGTCTAATTTAGTGTAGTTTAATTTGAATTGATTTTTTAATAACTAAATTATATTTTTTTAAATATAACATAATATATTAAATATTAGTATTACAAAATTAAAATGATGAATTATATTTGATATTATTGTTGAGATATAAAAGTTAGTTGATGATCAACTAATAATTCTCAATGGTGATTCTCTTTTTTTATTAAACTATTGTGTTAAGAAAGAAACTATATCTCTTTTTTTTACATGAAAATAATTTCATTAAGAAACAACAGAACCAACATCCAAGTTAGAGGGATTCATATTTGGATATTCCCTAATCCAAGTTTTTTATCCTAACAATTTACTAAGCCCCACTGATTTATGGGCATCAATATTACCACTTCTAGGAAAAAATGTGATAATAGAAAACTTAAAAAGTCTAAGTAATTATCGACAGTTTGATGTTATGGGTTCAAGGATGGCATTTGCAGCAGACTTATTGATATAGTCAATCACATTCTGGGCATCAGATTGAAACATAGCTCTCTCAAGGTTCAGCTGGTGTGCATTCTCCGAACTCCATCTGATAGTTAACAATTCTGCTACCTCCAGATCCACAATGACTTCATCCTTCCTGCACATTGCCACTGTTGCACCCCAAATTTTGACCCCTTAGATTCTCATTATCATTTTAGGAGCATACTCATGAATTATCTAACCTTAACCCAGTGCAAGTTTGGCCTTGTCAAGTTACAGATGAATCAGGGTTTTGTACAGTCAAATCAAAGCTTCAAGATTTGTGCTCAATCCAAGTTCTAGACTAATTCAATCATGAAACAAGATCAAGGATTTTATATGAGTATCCAATTTGAGGTTGTTACCCCAGAATCAAGAACAGTGTATTTCAGGGCACCCGATTAGGGTTTTTGACCAGTAAAAATCAACTGTAGTTTGACTTTGGTGTTGGAAGGTGTTTTAATGATGGGATTATGATCCATGAAGTTCATATGGCTTAATAAAGTTCATTCAAGAAATTTCAAAGTCTCAGGAGGTCCAGAGTGTCAACAGACGACTCGGTAGTCACCGATCGATCGTACGGTTGACCGAAAAGTCAACTCTTTAAATTTAAGGAATTGGACTTCAAAGTGTGAATAAAAAATGATCCTTATGTCATATTACACTTTCCTATCAATTTTCATGACCATTGGATCAAGGATGAAGGAGTAATCGAAAAATCGGGAAATTAGGGTTTTGAAAGGGGCTAAACCATAACTCATTAATCACACATCCAATTGAGTTGGTTCAAAGCTCATTGGAAAGCTCTTGAAAAATCCTACAAAAGTCCCTAAGTGGTCCATGATCAGGAAATGCATAGATTTGGAGTTATGATCAAATTCATTTCGAGAAAGGAAAAAAACTAAGAAATTTCACTTTTAAAGCTCATTTCTAGCAACTTTGAGAGGCTTTTTGGTCAAGTTCCTTTGGGAATTTGAAACTCATGAAAGCATGAATGTTTTAGAGCTATTTGAGGGATTTCTAAAGAGTACTAGAACATCTCAAAAGGAGTTGTGAGCTGAAAGTTAGGGTTATGGCAAGTTGGTGGTTTCACACTTTAGTCCCACATTGTCAAATGTTCAAAAATCATTCTTTCCTCAAATCTGACCAATCTCAGCTTGTAAAACATGTTTTATCTGATGTATAGAGGGTTTGTAGCATGAAAGAACAAAAGAAATGCAGAAAGTATGAAATTAGCCAAACTTGCAAGTGGCTTGAAAGTTGCCTTGCAACTTGCACTTAAAGTGAACATGGTAAGCATGAGGTGTAAAAGCAATTTTGAACCAGCCACAAGCCTACACCTTCTAGCCTGCATTTATCTCTTTCAAATTCATCATGAAGCTTGACTTTGGAGCTTACCTATCAGCCAAGGAAACCTCTTTGTGGAGGTTTGATCAAAAAGGTGAATCTTTCCTTCATATGGAGGAAATCTCCAAATCTGCCCCCTCCATTCATTTGACTATAAATAGAGGCCCTCACCACTTCATTTCACAGACAATATCCACTCTAAAAAACCAGAGAAAGCTCAAGCCTTTGCTCTTGCACACTTTGCTTCAAAATCACAAAACCACATTTTCACCAAAAACCACCAAAATCTGTCTTGGTATAATTGCTGCCAAAATCATTTCTCTACACTCAAACTCCCCAACAATCATACACACAATCTCTAAATATGATATAGAAGGTGTCCAAGACCTTAGACTACTCAAAAACCTCACCATTCAAAAAGTCAACTTTCATACCAAGTTACTTTGACCAAAAGCCACAAAATCAGTCAAAACTTGTTCTAGACATTTCCTTGATGTTCTAATCACTCAAACACCTCACATATATCATTTCTCAACTGTCTAAAGTGTTAAAGATCATTGGTGGAGTTTATTTCTCCAACTGTCTTGAAGTTTGCTTTCTTGCTTCACAAAGAAGAAATCTCCCAAAGTTAGGTGCCTTTGAAGTTCCTCTGGGTTTCTTGGTGTTTTAATCTGCTCAACACAGTCTACTAGAGGTATGTAGACACTCCATCTTTGCTTTACACCATAATGTCATGTTTTAGCATTTTTGGTTCATTATGTTGGAAGTATGTTATGTCTTGTATCAAAATTCTGCCATGAATATACCAGCTGTGATCTCAGGCCTAGAGGTGGTTAAATTTGTGCTCAAATTCATCCAACATCATGTATTCAATATGTGTGTGAAGTTAACTTGATCAATAATGCTTAAAATGTTGAACTGCATTTTTTCATGTTTGCATCAAAAATGACCAATTTGCAACTCAAACCCTCATTTTTCATGACAGTCCTCTTTTAGCCCCAAATTATGTTTGAACTCATTCAATATCATGTATGTGTGGTGTGTATATGGTTGGTTCAATCTAAAAATGTCTGGAATTAAATTTGAACATCTTCATGCATCTCACAACATCAATTTGCAACTTGACAGTCCATTTACATGACAGCTGCTTTGAACTTAATCTAAGTGTTTAGAACCATTCCTTAACATGTATGCAAGATGAATGTATGGTCTATTTGATGTAAGGATGCCTAGATTTAAGTTTGAACATCCTACTGTTTTTGCCAAGAACACCAACATGCAATTTGAAAGTCATTTTTGTGCCAAGCTGTTTTGAGCCATTTTTCTCTTGCTTGAACTTACTTGTTGGTATATATATATAAGATGTGTATATGATGTATGTGATCAAAATGTGCATTAAACCTGGTCTGAACTTTTTTTTCATGCTTCATCAAAGATACCAAAGAGCAGTTGGATATCATTTTTCACCACAGACCTTTCTTGAGCTCTCTTTTGTGTTTGTACTCATTTAACAACATATATGTAAACTGTTTGAGTGATTGGTTTGATCAAAATAGGCCTAAAACATGAATTAAGTTTTCTCATGCATAACCAAAACACCAAAGTGCATTTTGAAGGTCATATTTTGCCACAGACAGTTATGAGTTAATTTTTGAACATGAACACATTCATTTGCATGTATTTAATGTGTATAAGTGATTAGTTTGATCAATATGTACCTGGAATTTGAAATGCCTCACAGCCTGCATACCACACTTGTCAATCTTGCAACTTGTACATCATCTTTTATATCAAGCTATTTTGATCCATAAATGTGGTTTAGATTCACTCATTATCATTTCTGTGGTGTGTGTACATGATTACATGATTAAAAATTGGTTGGCATATGAGCTCCGTCTCAAATTGCATTTTCAAACATCCAAAGGTAAGTGCTATCGGGTTTTAAAATGGGGAGGGAATTTCAAAAATCTAAAAATGTCATCTTGTTCCTCATGAAATTCTAGTCAGTTTACACTAAAATTTTGTCAAAATCCATTGAGAATTAAGGAAGTTATTCCCAAAATGCAAATCATGTTTGGATGTTCTTATTTTGCCCAACCTGCCATGTTTTTCACCCTTATATTTTACTGGGGTGGCATTTACAAACGGATGTATAGCCACCCCAGTGGTAAGCAACTTGTCACCTGCGCGCCTTGTACCTTGTGAACCTGGGTTCAACCTCTGAGGAGGGCAACCCTTTTACCAATTTTTGTCATTTTTCAACCAAACTTCAAAAAATCCTATCTCCTTCATTTTTAATCATTTTTCACCCATTCTTTTTGCATTGTGTTTATTTTTATGTCTACTTTTATGTCATATTTTAAAATGTCATATTTTAAAATTCCATGTTTGCCTAATTTTGCATCTCTTTTGACCATTTGCAAGTTAGGTGCGCTTTACGATCGTTTTCACATGTACAGATGGATTTCTCTCTTATTGTAATTGTATATGCTTATGTTTTGATTGCCCTCATATCCTTAGATGTTAGTTAACATGCTAGGATTTTTATTTGGTTGTTACCATGTTCATTTTACCTCATCTGTTGAATTTCCTTAAGCTCGATTTGTCGTCACACTTCTTGCTTACTCATCTGCTTTGATTGTCATCATTGCATCTTTGTTTTTACATTAAACATGTTCATTTAATGGTTGTCACCATGCTATTTATCTTTACCATGTTTTTTCCTTGTTCAGTAATTTTCTTTTCCCCAAGTGATGAAGCTTGTTAGCTCTCGTCCCAGTTGCCTCCTCTCTCTCCCCAAAGGAAAAGATCTTTCCAATAGCCCTTATGTTATGGATAAATCATTCACCCATTCCCTTGACTTTGTTAAGTCACTTTAACCTTAGTTTAGAAACCATTAGACTTTGCTTTAAGTCTAAAAGGCCCACATGTACTAGGAGTGTTCTTCAACAAGAACCCTAGGATAGAGTTTGTCAACTCTATGTAAGAATCATCGTCATGATTTTTTACTTCCCCTTTTTGAATATTACAACTTAGAATAGGTAGTTTTTTCAAACTCCATACAAGCATTGTCATGTTTGTTTCCCTCTTGAACCTTAATCATAATCAAGTGTTCTTCTTCCCTTGTGAGGTGAACTACGATTGCTCTAATTCTATCCTAGTTAGGATACGTAGGCAGAAGACGCGACGTCTCTGCGAGCAAACTTAGTGTATATAATTTTAGGTTTCAACTTATACCTTTTCTCAATCCATAGCACATTTTCACAAACTTAGCAAGTAATCAAACAAAAGGTTCCTGTAGAGTACTACAAATGCTTAGGGTGCTAACACCTTTCCTAGGTATAACCAACCCCCGATCCCCGAATCTCTTAAGCGTTGTCGTTACATCGCGAAAAAGGTTTTTCTTTCTTTAAACCCTTCCTTTTTGGATAAAATAAAGTTCGGTTGTAAAAAAAATTAAGATTCAAGTTAATATGATAGCTTGATATCCAGATTTTACCGCAACAGAAATGGCGACTTCACTGGGGACTAGGTCTGTCTTGAGGGTTTAGCCTATCTTGTTTGATTACTTGCTTATTTGTGAATACTTGTAAAAATATATATATGTGCATTGTTGGATCTTGGGAATTTTGAGTGGTGAGACAACATTATACCCGTGTTTGAGCGTACTTATGATAGGATGGTGGTATATTCAAGGAGGCTTATAGGGAGTTGATTCCCGACCAAGTTGACTTGAGAAAACCACCGCTCAGTAGAGGCCCTTCTGAGAGTTAGTATTATTGATCGAGTATTCGTGAAAATAATGCTACTTTCTACATAGGAGCCCGTGATACTGAGGACCTTTAGATTACCTTTTCCCCACTTTGGTTTTATTAGGATGTAGTGCGATGACTATAAGGGAGTAATTCCGAAATAGTTGATACGCGATACTACACTTGGACGAGACTCTCTTGAGAATATTATCGACCACCAAGTATTTGGGAAATTGATAATATCCGAAAGATGGGTCGAGGGCTCTGGGAACTCTTTAGAACCTTGTTCTACAGTTTTTGAAAGCCCTAGTACATACTTTTGGGATGGGTAGACCCTGGCTCCATGCTCATGTTCTCCAAACCTAAACCTTTGTCTGTGCACCTTTGTGTATATGTGAATTTGTGCTTACCTGTGTTTGTGCATTCTTGCATTCATGAACATCATATCATAAAAGTTTCATGGAACTCAGATCTTTTGTTTGTAAACATTAGGATCATCATGGATAATGGAAAAAAGAAAACTATGAAGTACACTTATAAAAGTCCTAACTTGAATGACATAGAGAGGTTGAGCTCTTTGATAACATATCTAGAAGGATTCAAGAGCAGGTATGGGAACTTGTTGTCATTGTTGAAAGTAAAGAAGAAGATGGATCTGGGATTTCTCTCCACACTTCTCCAGTTTTATGATCCACTCTATCATTGTTTCACTTTTCCTGATTATCAGCTAGTACCTACACTTGAGGAATATTCTTACTTGATTGGTTTGCCTATCCTTGAAGACTCTCCTTTTCCAATCATGGAGAAGAACCCTAAGGAGGAAGAAATTGCTAAAGCTACACGTTTGGGATTGGTGGATATTCAGAAAAATATGGCTACTAAAGGAGGAGTATTTGGTTTGACTGCAGAGTTCCTGGTTGAGAAGGCCCAATACTATGCTAATCACTTAAGTATGGATGCATTCGAGGCCCTATTTGCCTTGCTCATTTATAGGATCTTCTTGTTTCCAAGTTTTGATAATTTTGTGGATCTCAATGCCATTAAGATTTTCTTGAAGAAAAACCATGTGCCTACTTTACTAGCTGACGCTTATCATTCTGTTCACTTAAGGAATCTTCATAAAGGAGGAATGGTCACTTGTTGTGTCCCTTTGCTATACAAATGGTTTATTTCTCACTTACCTAAGGCTCATGCTTTTTGGAAGGAAGGTTGGTGGTCTCAGAAGGTTATGGCTCTTACTCACTCTAATATTGATTGGTACAGTTGTAATTACGATGGGATAAAGATCATTGATAGTTGTGGAAGTTTTGGCAACGTACCGCTTCTTGGTACAAATGGAGGAATCAGTTACAACCCTGTTCTCGCTCGCCGACAGCTTGGATATCCTTTGAAGGACAAACCCAATAGCGCTCATGTGGAGAATGTTTTCTTTAAAGGAGTTTCAGAATTGAAAGAAGAGATCCTAAAAGCTTGGGGTCATGTACACAAGAAAGGAAAGGAAGACTTAGGAAAACCTAATTGCGTCTCTCTCGAACCTTATCTCCAATGGGTCCGAAAGAGAGCTATTCAACTGAAGATGCCTTATCCTCAGCAAAAACCCATGGTTTTGGGGGAGGAACACCCATTGATCTTTATGTCTGAAGAGGAGAAGTTGAAGATTTCTTTGAGGAAGTCACAACAAACTGAAGTAGCCTGGAAGTACAAGTACCAAGTGGCCATGGAAGAGAATGATGAAATCCGTAGACAACTCAAGTTGAAAGATGAAGAAATGATTGCTTGTAAGAAGAGGAAGGTGCGGGAAGATTTATTTTCCTCCAGCCATCAGTCAACTCCATGGAAGCTAGTCGTGGACAAGCTCATTCTTGAAAAGACACAGGTGGAAGAAGAACTCAAGAAGAACAAGAAAAAAAGGACTTTTATTTAGAACACTGTCAGCCTTATATTTAGGACTTTTGTAAAATGTACTGGATATTTTGTAATTCAAAACTTGAAAATCAATGAAATGAAATGATGTTTTGATCTGAGTTCCATGAAACTTTTGCATTTGCACTCTCATTATTTAATCATTCAAGGAACTAAAGATTGTTTTGTAGATATTATAGGATGGATTCTGAAAAGAAAGTAGAGATTGTGTTCCGAAGTCCAAAATTGGAAAACTTGAAGAAACTGGGAAGTTTGGTAGAAGACCCCGAAGCATTCAGAGACAAGTATGGGAATATGTTGTCTTTGCTTGAAGTTCAAGTATATGAAGAGATGTTATGCGCACTGTGCAGTTCTATGATTCAACCTATCACTGTTTCACCTTTCCAGATTATCAGTTGCTGCCAACCATGGAAGAATATTCCGCCCTGATGGGAGTAGGCGTCACTCCCAGACCATTTTCTGGAAGAGAAGGGACTCCTAATGAAAGAGCAGTTGCAGAGGCCGCGTATTTGGAGGTGGACGAGGTACGATCTCATATGATTTCTAAGGGAGGGTTGTATGGATTTCCAGCTATGTTCCTGTATGAAAAAACTCAAAGCTATGCCTTGTCAAAGAATATTGAAGCATTTGAAGCCATCCTGGTTTTACTAATCTATGGATTGTTCCTGTTCCCGAATGCTAATGATTTTGTGGACGCAAATGCAATCAACCTTTTCTTAATCAAGAGTCTTGTACCTACTTTGTTGGCTGATATGTACTTCTCCATCCACCGTAGGAACCGTTATGGAGTTGGACAGATTGAGTGTTGCACCGTTCTCTCACAAGTGGTTTATTTCGCACTTGCCAAGAATTCCAGCACTCTGGGATAAGCAAAATGGGCTCTCATGGGTTGAAAAAATGTTGTTGCTCAAACACTCAGATATTAAGTGGTATGACCCTATGTATGGAGGGATTGCCATGATCCAAAGCTGTGGAGATTTCCTGAATGTACCGCTTATCAGCGTTAATGGTTGCATCAGCTATAATCCTATCTTAGCTCGTCGCCAGTTGGGACACCCAATGGAGGATGAACCAGACCCAAACTTTTTGAAAAGCTTTTACATTGAAGAGGGGAAGAGTCCCGCTTACAGGGCTCGACTTGTGTATGCCTGGCGTTATGTCCACGCAAGGGGAGTAACTGCCCTAGGTTACCACGACACTACTGTTTCAGAATCTTACTTATCATGGGTAAAAGAAGCAGCGTTGAAGATGTTCTATACTCGCTTTGAGCCTGACTCACCCAAGCCTACTCTCGTAGAAGAATTGAACTCCGCTTTGGCAAAAGATGAAAAAGAAGGAAAGGTTTGGAGGGATAAGCATTTCAAGGTTATGCAAGAGAAGGAAGAGCTTCAAGAGTTGATCCGTCAAGATAGAAAGAGAAGTCAGCCAGAAGACGAAGGGTCATCCAACCAGAAGATCTAAAATCCTTTTGTTTTCCATTTTATTTCATCATGTATCTGTATTGAAGACTTGTATTTCCGTTTCAGAATCGTTGTTGTAAAACTCTCAGTTATTAATCTATGAAGACTTTTGAATTTGCTTATTTCCCCATTGTTATGATTTTTGCAAATATTTCTTTGGATTCCTTGAATGATTAATTTTGCATTGTTGCATTTTGCATTCATAAGCATTGCATGTGCATGTTCTTGTGTTGTGTCTCATCTCACTGTCTTGTCTCCAGAAAGAATCACACTGAATCCTCAACATTGATATGATACCCGAGCCCAAGCTCGCCTAAGAATGGAAGGACAGAATTTGGATGTGGATATGATTGATAATGAACTTGGAGAGCTATGAGGAGGCATGGGGCAGATCATGGAAGCCCTACAAGTCATTCATGCAAAGTTGGACACTCAAGCCACTGTTGTTTCTGAAATCACTGGCATAGCTGTGGAGCCGATCCCAACGACCGTCACTGTTGCAAATGTTCCACCATATGGGTTACCGCCTGGTTTTGTACCTCCACCCGTAGTCAATCAACAAGCAGTTCCCCTAGGGGTAGAAGTTCCTCAAGCTATTCCTACTTACACTCAGCCTTCTGTTCAGATTCAAGCGCGCCCTGTTTTTCATAATCCTCCACAAGTGTACGAAGGTCTTGATAGGTATGAAGAAGAGAGTGGACGACATGATAAGTTGAAAGAAAGTGTAGAAACTATAGGCAGGAAAGTCAGAGCAATGGAAATGACATCTTTGGTACTGATGCCAGAGATATGTGCTTAGTGTCTGGATTGGTAATTCTGCCGAAATTCAAGGTTCCCAATTTTGATCAATATTCTGGTGCTACTTGTCCTCGGACACATCTGATTATGTATTACCGAAGAATGGCCGCTCATGTGGAAGATGACAAGTTGATGATTCACTGTTTCCAAGATAGTTTGAAAGGAGCTCCTGCTAAATGGTATTTCGGTTTGGATCGGTCTCGTATTCACAGTTTCCAAGACTTGGCTGATGCTTTTGTGAAACATTATAAGTACAACATGGATTTAGCCCCTGATAGAAGACAGTTACTGAGCATGTCGCAGAAGAGTTCGGAATCTTTCAAGGAGTATGCACAAAGGTGGAGGGAAACCGCCTCTCAGGTGGAACCTCCTTTGAGTGAAAAAGAGTTGACAGATTGGTTCGTCGATACAGTGAGACCATAGTTTTATGAGAAGATGATTAGTAGTGTAACTGCAAGTTTTTCTGATATAGTAGCAGTGGGGGTGAGAGTGGAGTTAGGAATGAAGAATGGAAAAGTGGCTAGTGGTTCCAGCAGTTCTGGTAACAACAATGTCAAGAAGATCAGCAGTAATTTTCATAAAAGAAGGAAGGGGAGGCAAATGCAGTAACCGTGGGAAGAAAGAGTCGCACCTGGAGACCGCCTTACCAACAGTATCAGCAAAGTTATGTTCAACAACCTCAGCAAGGCTTTGTTCAGCAGCCTCAAGCAAGTTATGTTCAGCAATCCCAACAACAACGACCAATGTATCCGTTGCAGTATGCCCAACAATCATATGTGGCAGCTGTGACTCCGGCTTTCAGTCATCCTGTTCCCAGTTACCAGGCAGTGCCAGCACCTGTATATCAGCCAATTCAACAAGGGTATCAACGAGCACTCAACGCTCCACCCTATCAGCAACATCATCAGCTTAGAGCTCAGGCACCCAGACAGAACTATCAGAATCGGAGACCGACAACAAAACCTCCACTTCCTCAGATACCGATGACTTACACGGAGTTGTACCCCTCCTTGGTGCAGTAAGGATTGGTAACAACACGACCATTAAATCCAGACACTACGTCTCCTCACTATAATCCAAATGCTCATTGTGCCTTTCACGAAGGCGCTGCCGGTCATAATTTAGAAGGTTGTCTTGCTTTAAAACATCTTGTCAGGGAGTTGATGGAAAAGAAGATCTTGTCTTTTGATGATGTACCCCTAAATGTTAAAAGTAATCCATTGCCGAATCATGGAGGGGTTAATGTGATATAAGAAGTTTCGGATGAAAGAATGGTCCGAGGTGTGTCAGAGATCAAGACCCCGTTGAGGTTACTTCACGAGAAACTACTGAAAGCAGGATTGATAAAAGATACCCATAATGATTGTAAAGAATGTTCTAGTGATTCTAGAGGGTGTGATGTGGTACGAGGAGATATACAAAGATTGATTAATGATGAAGTATTGCAAGTGTGTAGTAAGGTGAGAAAAGAAGAAGTTTCGGTAATTGAGCCTGTTTTTAATTTACCAAAGAAAGGTGAGAAAGTTCCAGCGTTCAAAATGACCAACAAAAGTATGAAGCCTGTTTTCAGCAAGTCGGCTATCGATCAACCTCAACCGATTATTATTCAGAAACCAAAACCATTCCCTTTTGAAAGCACGAAAGCCGTTCCATGGAAATATGACATGACTGTGATAGACCGAGGATCTAGGAAGGTTAGTCAGAAAGAGACAGTGAAAGAAGACCAAGTGGACGTGACAAACATCGCAGGTACAAGCAAAATGACCCGTAGTGGTCGCATCTATCAACCAAAGATAACGGTGGTCACTCCAAAAGAGGTCACCCCTGCTGCGATGAAAGAAAAAGAGGTACCAAGTACTGAAGGAGACGACGAAGAGTTCTTAAGGATTATTCAGAAAAGTGATTATAGGGTTATTGATCAGCTTCACCAAACCCCATCAAAGATATCGATCTTGTCTCTCTTGATGAACTCTCCAGCCCACAGAGAAGCTCTGCAAATAGTATTGAAGCAGGCACATGTGACAAAAGACATAACTCTCGGCCAATTTGATTCAGTAATAGCCAAGATTACTGCATGTAACACCCTGAGTTTTAGTGATGCAGAGTTGCCAAAAGAAGGACGTAATCACAACCGTGCGTTGCACATATCTGTCAAGTGCCAAGAAGACACAATGGCACGAGTTCTGGTTGACACTGGATCCTCATTGAATGTATTGCCCGCAAGGTCGCTCGCAAGGTTAGCATATGCAGGGGCCGAAATGAAACCGACGTCATTAATTGTAAAAGCTTTTGACGGTTCAAGAAGAACGTTTGTGGGAGAGGTAGAATTGCCCATCATGATCGGACCTCAGGTGTTCAATATTACATTCCAAGTCATGGACATTAACCTAGCTTATAGTTGTTTGTTGGGACGGTCGTGGATTCACGCGGCTGGGGCGGTGACTTCCACATTGCATCAGAGAATGAAATTTGTTGTGAATGATAAGTTAGTGATTGTACACGGTAAAGAGGACATAATGGTGAGCAATCTGTCATCATTTAAGTGTATTAAAGCAGATGAGGGCACGTTAGAAACTTCCTTTCAGGCACTCGAGATAGCTAACGCAGTGATGTTGGAAGAAACAGTGGCTAAGAGTGGTCCATCTTTTGCATCCGCTCAGAACATCAAGTCTACATTGGAAGAAGGTACTCCTGCAGGTTGGGGAGAGGTTATTGAAGTAAAGCCAAAAATGGATCGCCAAGGGTTGGGTTACAAACCAACTCATGATGAAGCACCGACACATGACAAAGGACGCCCAAAGACTATACAAGAAGTATTCATCAGTGGAGGTTTCCAAATCAGTGCTGTGGAAGAAAATTTTGAAGATGAAGACCTTGAACAGTTAGTGTATCATTGCAACTCTGCCTTGAGCAACTGGGAAGCTATTGAAATTCCTATGGTCTTTCCTGAGTCAAAGTAATTTGTTTGTCCTTCTTTTCTTATTTTTTGTTTTGAATCTCCATAGCCATGCCCAAGGCTATAGGAATGTTTTGTAAGGGCCCCGTGCTTTCAAGAAAATCAATGAAAAATGAACTATTTTGTTAATTTCCTTGCGTTATCTCCTTTACTGCTTTTGCTTTCATTTTAAAAAATGGCAATCTTAAAAAACCCAAAACAATTTTCTCTTTTGTGTGCTGCATTTGTCTTTGTGTGTTTTAATAAATTAAGCCATTCCAACATGCAGTGAAATCCTAAAACCCATTGAATCCTATGACTCTACATTCCCTCCTGACTTTGATTCACCGATATACCAAGCTGAAGATGAGGATGAAGATTTCGAAATCCCTGATGAGCTGGTAAAATTGGCACACCATGAGTATACAGAGCTTCAACCCTACAAAGAACAGGTAGAAATCATTAATCTTGGCACCGAAGAAGACAAGAAAGAAGTCAAGATTGGGGCAGCCCTAGGGGCAGAAGTCAAGCAGCAACTAGAGAAACTTCTGAAAGAGTATGTGGATGTATTTGCTTGGTCATACCAAGACATGCAGGGTTTAGACACTGACATAGTGGTTCACAAATTGCCGCTTCGACCAGAATGCCCACCGGTTAAACAAAAGCTCCGAAGAACAAGACCTGACATGGCTCTCAAGATTCGAGATGAGGTAAAGAAACAGATTGATGCGGGTTTCTTAGCAGTGTCCAAGTACCTCGAATGGGTAGCTAATATTGTACCTGTACCGAAAAAGGATGGGAAAGTCACCGAGGGATTGAGGTGGATCCAGATAAAGTCTGAGCCATTCAAGATATGCCAGCTCCACAAACTAAGAAGCAAGTCAGAGGTTTTCTTGGAAGATTGAACTACATATCCAGATTTATTTCCAATATGACTCCTACTTGCGAGCCCATCTTCAAATTATTACGCAAGGACCAAACGGTTGTTTGGAACTTAGATTGTCAGCAAGCGTTTGATAAGATCAAGGGTTACCTTCAAGAACCTCCGATCTTGATACCTCCTGTTCCGGGAAGACCTCTCTTCATGTATTTGACAGTGCTCAAGAACTCCATGGGTTATGTGTTAGGTCAGTAGGATGAGTCTGGACGAAAAGAATATGCTATTTATTATTTGAGTAAGAAGTTCACTGATTGTGAAAGCCGATATTCTCTTCTGGAGAAAACTTGTTGTGCTCTAGCATGGGCTGCCAGGCATTTGAGGCAGTACATGATTTGTCATACCACTTTGTTGATTTCAAAAATGGATCCAATAAAGTATATCTTTGAGAAGCCTACTCAGACTGGAAGGCTCGCCCGTTGGCATATGTTATTATCAGAATACGACATCCAATACGTAGCTCAGAAGTCTATCAAGGGTAGTGTTTTGTCAGAATATCTTGCAGATCAACCAGTGGAAGATTATGAGTCTCTCAAATTTGACTTCCCGGATGAGGACATCATGTTGGTAAAAGATTGTAAAGAACCGAGTCCCGATGAAGGTCCGCAGACAAGTCTTTGGTGGAGAATGATGTTTGATGGTTCCTCCAACTACAGTGGGCATGGGGTAGGTGCCGTTTTAATGATTCCGGAAGGTGGTTACACTCCATTCACTGCCAGGTTAGATTTTGATTGCACAAACAATATCGTCGAATATGAAGCATGCATTCTCGGCCTCGAAGCAGCTATCGACCTCAAAATCAAACTTCTTGAAGTCAGTGGATATTCCACTTTGGTTATTTATCAGGTTACTGGTGACTGGGAGACTAGGCACGAGAACATGATCCCTTATAGAGCCTACGTCGTCAAGATGATGGAGTATTTTGATGAAATCACTTTCAAACATGTTCCGAGATCTGAAAATCACATTGCCGATGCCCTAGCCATGTTAGCCTCAATGTGGAAAGTCAGGGATGTCAATGATACCACTCTCATCCGAATTGAATGCAATACCGAGCCCGCCTACTGTCATATGGTTGAAGAAGAAACTGATGATAAGCCTTGGTACCATGACATAAAGAATTATCTGCTAAAACAAGAGTATCCAGCAGATGCTACGTCACTTGACAAGAAAACTCTGAGACGATTAGCATCCAAGTTCTTTCTCAGTAATGATGTGCTTTATAAAAGAAATCATGATATGATCCTGCTTAGGTGTGTCGACAGACGAGAAGCAGAATTGTTAATGCAAGATGTTCACGAAGGAATATTTGGTACTCATGCCAGTGGATATGCTATGTCTAGAAAGATTTTGAGGGCTGGTTATTACTGGTTGACTTTGGAAACTGACTGTACTCAATATGCCAGGAAATGTCACAAGTGTCAGATTTATGCAGACAAGATGCACGTACCACCGACATTGCTAAATGTGTTGTCATCACCGTGGCCTTTCTCTATGTGGGGCATCAATATGATTGGGGAAATTGAGCCAAAAGCTTCTAACGGACACCGGTTTATTCTGGTTGCTATTGACTATTTCACAAAGTGGGTTAAAGCCGCGTCCTACACTAATGTTACTCGGCAAGTGGTGGCCCGTTTTATCAAGAAGGAGATTATCTGTCGTTATGGAATTCCGAGCAGGATCATAACGGACAATGGTACCAACTTGAACAACAAAGTCATGAAGGAGTTGTGCGATGATTTCAAAATTAAACATCATAATTCTTCTCCTTATCGTCCCAAGATGAATGGAGCTGTAGAAGCTGCGAATAAAAACACCAAAAAGATTTTGCAAAAGATGGTAAAAAATTACAAAGATTGGCATGAGATGCTACCATTTGCCTTGCATGGGTACAGAACGTCCGTCCGCACTTCAACAGGGGCAACCCCTTTTTCGTTGGTATATGGAATGGATGCGGTACTTCCTATTGAGGTCGAGATACCTTCTTTGAGAGTCATAATGGAAACCAAGCTTGAAGAAGCCGAATGGGTGAGAGAAAGGTTTGATCAGTTGAATCTTATCGAAGAAAAGCGCATGTCTGCGATGTGTCATGGTCAGTTATATCAGAAAAGGATCAAGAGGGCTTTTGACAAGAAAGTTTGTGTCTGAGAATTCCGAGAAGGGGAACTTGTACTCAAAAATATTTTACCAGTTCATAAAGATGCACGGGGAAAATGGATGCCTAATTATGACGGCCCGTTTGTTGTGAAAACAGTCTTCTCAGGAGGCTCGTTAATTCTCACTACCATGGATGGAGAGCAGCTTACTCATCCAGTGAACTCTGATGCAGTACGAAAATATTACGCCTAAAAGAGCCCGATAAGTCGAAAACTCAAAGGAGCGGCTTATGCAAAAGTTAGGGTTGAAGAAAAAGAAAAAGAAAAAAGAAAAAGAAAAATAAGAGCTCGCTAAGTTGAAAACCCGAAAGGGAGGCTTAGGAAAAAATGAGCGTCCCGGTGGATTGAAAACCCGAAAGGGAAATCCAGGAAAAAGTTAGGGACAAAGGCGTTTCACTGCATCAGATGAGTTGTCACTACCGCAGAAGATCCTACAAAGAAACCATCTCAACCGCTCTTGTTAGAAGCGAGGATTTTGGGGAGTTTTAGTCTTTAGGGATAGTTTGGTCATGGGATTCAATGTAACTTTGTCCACTTTGCCATTTTTCACTTGTAAAACTTCTATGGAATTTTGTCATTTGCAAGATTTCATTCTTGAATAAAGTCAGTTTTTGAGACATTCTTTCTTTTGCAAATTCATCATTTCCTTTTTTTGTTATGCAAAATATTGTTCGTTGATCAACGATAATTTTGAAAGCATAGGGGTCAAATTATTGGATAAAACTTGGAAAGATTAACAAACGTAAAAAACTTCAACTCATGGAAAAGAGTCGAGGAAAATCATACTTCCCCGAAACCTCAGGGCAGCAGAAACTTCGACACGTAATCCTATCGCCCCTGATGAAGTGTAAGCAAGTCGAACTGCTGATTTTCCTTTAGTCATGTGTGGGTATCAAAGCTTGAAGACTGTCTCCCAAAGAACTTCTTATGATGATGTGAAGACTCGTCCTAGTAGAAGATTTCTTAGCATGTGTTTGAATTTATTTTGTCATCTCTGAATAGCTTGTTTAAAAAGCTCGGTTCCCTTGTTAGGATTGGGTTTATTTTCCAAAGCTCTACCTACACCTTTCAGTCGGGGTTCAGTATGATTCATTTTGTCTCTCGAGCTCAGTGTGCTATCTGTTGATTCCCCGTGGATGTCTAGTCACTGCTAGCAAATCTCCGTCTAAAGTCCAGTTGTAACTGGCATTGTTTTAGAAGCCAATCGTTATTGGTATTCTTTGGTCGTCACCATATTTCTTGTTAAGACCAGTCGTAACTGGAATTATCTTAACTCCACTCGTTGGTATCTTTTGATTCGGTCGTTGCCACCTTCCCCTTTAAAATCCAGTCGTAACTGGCAGTGTTCGAAATCCAATCGTTATTGGTATTCTTTTGGTCGTCACCATATTTCTTTTTTAAGACCAGTCGTAACTGGCATCGTCTTAACTTCACTCGTTATCATATTTTGGTTTGGTCGTTACCAACTTTTCCCCTTTGAAGTCTAGTCGTCACTAGCAGATCCCCTGTGAAGTCTAGTCGTTACTAGTCGATTTCCGTTTAAGTCCAGTCGTAACTGGCAGATGTTCGAAATCCAATTGTCATTGGTATCTTGTTAGTTGTCACCAACCTTCCCCATAAAGTCCAGTCGTCACTGGCATTACTTGAAATCCAATCGTCATTGGTACCCGGACTTGGTCGTTACCAATTCCCTTTAAGTCCAGTAGTTACTGGCATTGCTTGAAATTTGGTCGTCACCAATTTCCCCGGTCGAAGTCCTACGTGTTACCGTTTGGATTTGAGAAATCTCATTTGTTATTATCTCAGGTTGGTCGTTACCATTACCTCCAGAAAGTCTAGTGGTTACTAGCACTGTCTGAACCATTTGTTAAAACTGGGCGACATCATTATCCCCAGTGAAACTTTTTTTTCCCCAGACAAGTCTCAGAGATCTAGTCGTTACTAGTATCCCCGTGTTTGGTCCTTGTTTCTAGTCCATTCCTGAAGATCCCGTTTGAACTCTTCACTATAGGAAGTTCCTCATCTGATCGTCCCCAGTGAGGATCACGTCTCGAGTTCTTCGCTCCCCCAGTAAAAAATCGCTCTTTTTCCCCGGTGGGAATCTATCCCTCTACCCAGTGGAGTGTTTGCTCTTCCCCAGTGAGATTGTCATCTTCATTGAAATTCTTGCATCCTCATGTGAAATTTTCCTCTCAGTTATCACCAGTCATGTTTGAACTATTGGTTGTTATACCTCGGTTGTCCCCAGTGACGAATCCGCAAAACCTAGTCCCCATGAGTAGTTACTCGTTGTTTTGTTTTCTCTTTCATCTGCACATGTCTTGCATCCAAGCATCATGAAGCATCATTTGAAATTCATGACATATCATGACCTGTCCTTTTGCATATCATCGGATCTAAGGGACAAATTTTTTGGTTTTCTATATTTAAATACCTTTCACTGCGATTCTACGAGGATTGTTATCTCTCAGTTCCATCTAGTGAAGATATTTAAATAGGGGCAACTGTTGCACCCTAAATTTTGACCCCTTAGATTCTCATTATCATTTTAGGAGCATACTCATGAATTATCTAACCTTAACCCAGTGCAAGTTTGGCCTTGTCAAGTTACAGATGAATCAGGGTTTTGTACAGTCAAATCAAAGCTTCAAGATTTGTGCTCAATCCAAGTTCTAGACTAATTAAATCATGAAACAAGATCAAGGATGTTATATGAGTACCCAATTTGAGGTTGTTACCCCAGAATCAAGAATAATGTATTTCAGGGCACCCGATTAGGGTTTTTGACTAGTAAAAGTCAACTGTAGTTTGACTTTGGTGTTGGAAGGTGTTTTAATGATGGGATTATGATCCATGAAATTCATATGGATTAATAAAGTTCATTCAAGAAATTTCAAAGTCTCAGGAGGTCCAGAGTGTCAACAGACGACTCGGTAGTCACCGATCGATCGTACGGTTGACCGAAAAGTCAACTCTTCAAATTTAAGGAATTGAACTTCAAAGTGTGAATAAAAAATGATCCTTATGTCATATTACACTTTCCTATCAATTTTCATGACCATTGGATCAAGGATGAAGGAGTAATCGAAAAATCGGGAAATTAGGGTTTTCAAAGGGGCTAAACCATAACTCCTTAACCACACATCCAATTGTGTTGGTTCAAAGCTCATTGGAAAGCTCTTGAAAAATCCTACAAAAGTCCCTAAGTTGTCCATGATCAGGAAATGCATAGATTTGGACTTATGATCAAATTCATTTCAAGAAAGGAAAAAGACTTGGAGAAATTTCACTTTTAAAGCTCATTTTTAGCAACTTTGAGAGGCTTTTTGGCCAAGTTCCTTTGGGAATTTGAAAATCATGAAAACATGAATGTTTTAGAGATATTTGAGTGCTTTCTAAAGAGTACTAGAACATCTCAAAAGTATTTGTGAGCTGAAAGTTAGGGTTATGGCAAGTTGGTGGTTTCACACTTTAGTCCCACATTGTCAAATGTTCAAAAATCATTCTTTCCTCAAATCTGACCAATCTCAGCTTGTAAAACATGTTTTATCTTATGTATAGAGGGTTTGTAGCATGAAAGAACAAAAGAAATGCAGAAAGTATGAAATTAGCCAAACATGCAAGTGGCTTGCATTTAGCTCTTTCAAACTCATCATGAAGCTTGACTTTGGAGCTTACCTATCAGCCAAGGAAACCTCTTTGTGGAGGTTTGATCAAAAAGGTGAATCTTTCCTTCATATGGAGGAAATCTCCAAATCTGCCCCCTCCATTCATTTGCCTATAAATAGAGGCCTTCACCACTTCATTTCACAGACAATATCCACTCTAAAAAACCATAGAAAGCTCAAGCCTTTGCTCTTGCACAGTTTGCTTCAAAATCACAAAACCACATTTTCACCAAAAACCACCAAAATCTGTCTTGATACAATTGCTGCCAAAATCATTTATCTACACTCATACTCCCCAACAATCATCCACACAATCTCTAAATATGATATAGAAGGTGTCCAAGACCTTAGACTACTCAAAAACCCCACCACTCAAGAAGTCAACTTCCATACCAAGTTACTTTGACCAAAATCCACAAAATCAGTCAAAACTTGTTCTAGACATTTCCTTGATGTTCTAATCACTCAAACACCTCACATATATCATTTCTCAACTGTCTAAAGTGTTAAAGATCATTGGTGGAGTTTATTTCTCCAACTGTCTTGAAGTTTACTTTCTTGCTTCACAAAGAAGAAATCTCCCAAAGCTAGGTGCCTTTGAAGTTCCTCTGGGTTTCTTGGTGTTTTAATCTGCTCAACACAGTCTACTAGAGGTATGTAGACACTCCATATTTGCTTTACACCATAATTTCATGTTTTAGCTTTTTGGTTCATTATGTTGGAAGTATGTTATGTCTTGTATCAAAATTCTGCCATGAATATACCAGCTGTGATCTCAGGCCTAGAGGTGGTTAAATTTGTGCTCAAATTCATCCAACATCATGTATTCAATATGTGTGTGAAGTTAACTTTATCAATAGTGCTTAAAATGTTGAACTGCACTTTTTCATGTTTGCATCAAAAATGACCAATTTGCAACTCAAACCCTCATTTTTCATGACAGTCCTCTTTTAGCCCCAAATTATGTTTGAACTCATTCAATATCATGTATGTGTGGTGTGTATATGGTTGGTTCAATCTAAAAATGTCTGGAATTAAATTTGAACATCTTCATGCATCTCACAACATCAATTTGCAACTTGACAGTCCATTTACATGACAGCTGCTTTGAACTTAATCTAAGTGTTTAGAACCATTCCTTAACATGTATGCAAGATGAATGTATGGTATATTTGATGTAAGGATGCCTAGATTTAAGTTTGAACATCCTACTGTTTTTGCCAAGAACACCAACATGCAATTTGAAAGTCATTTTTGTGCCAAGCTGTTTTGAGCCAGTTTTCTCTTGCTTGAACTTACTTGTTGGTATATATATAAGATGTGTATATGATGTATGTGATCAAAATGTGCATTAAACCTGGTCTGAACTTTTTTTTCATGCTTCATCAAAGATACCAAAGAGCAGTTAGATATCATTTTTCACCACAGACCTTTCTTGAGCTCTCTTTTGTGTTTGTACTCATTTAACAACATATATGTAAACTGTTTGAGTGATTGGTTTGATCAAAATAGGCCTAAAACATGAATTGAGTTTTCTCATGCATAACCAAAACACCAAACTGCATTTTGAAGGTCATATTTTGCCACAGACAGTTATGAGTTAATTTTTGAACATGAACACATTCATTTGCATGTATTTAATGTGTATAAGTGATTAGTTTGATCAATATGTACCTGGAATTTGAAATGCCTCACAGCCTGCATACCACACTTGTCAATCTTGCAACTTGTACATCATCTTTTATCTCAGGCTATTTTGATCCATAAATGTGGTTTAGATTCACTCATTATCATTTCTGTGGTGTGTGTACATGATTACATTGATTAAAAATTGGTTGGCATATGAGCTCCGTCTCAAATTGCATTTTCAAACATCCAAAGGTAAGTGCTATTGGATTTTAAAATAGGGAGGGAATTTCAAAATCTAAAAATGCCATCTTGTTCCTCATGAAATTCTAGTCAGTTTACACTAAAATTTTGTCAAAATCCATTGAGAATTAAGGAAGTTATGCCCAAAATGCAAATCATGTTTGGACGTTCTTATTTTGCCCAACCTGCCATGTTTTGCACCCTTATATTTTAATGGGGTGGCATTTACAAACGGATGTATAGCCACCCCAGTGGTAAGCAACTTGTCACCTGCGCGCCTTGTACCTTGTGAACCTGGGTTCGACCCCTGAGGAGGGCAACCCTTTTACCATTTTTTGTCATTTTTCAACCAAACTTCAAAAAATCCTATCTCCTTCATTTTTAATCATTTTTCACCCATTCTTTTTGCATTGTGTTTATTTTTATGTCTAATTTTATGTCATATTTTAAAATTCCATGTTTGCCTAATTTTTCATCCCTTTTGACCATTTGCAAGTTAGGTGCGCTTTACGATCATTTTCACATGTACAGATGGATTTCTCTCTTATTGTAATTGTATATGCTTATGTTTTGCTTGCCCACATATCCTTAGATGTTAGTTAACATGCTAGGATTTTTATTTGGTTGTTACCATGTTCATTTTACCTCATTTGTTGAATTTCCTTAAGCTCGATTTCTCGTCACACTTCTTGCTTACTCATCTGCTTTGATTGTCATCATTGCATCTTTGTTTTTACATTAAACATGTTCATTTAATGGTTGTCACCATGCTCTTTATCTTTACCATGTTTTTTCCTGGTTCAGTAATTTTCTTTTCCCCAAGTGATGAAGCTTGTTAGCTCTCGTCCCAGTTGCCTCTTCTCTCTCCCCAAAGGAAAAGATCTTTCCAATAGCCCTTATGTTATGGATAACTCATTCACCCATTCCCTTGACTTTGTTAAGTCACTTTAACCTTAGTTTAAAAACCATTAGACTTTTCTTTAAGTCTAAAAGACCACATGTACTAGGAGTGTTCTTCAACTAGAACCCTAGGATAGAGTTTGTCAACTCTATGTAAGAATCATCGTCGTGATTTCTTACTTCCCCTTTTTGAATATTACAACTTAGAATAGGGAGTTTTGTCAAACTCCATACAAACATTGTCATGTTTGTTTCCCTCTTGAACCTTGATCATAATCAAGTGTTCTTCTTCCCTTGTGAGGTGAACTACGATTGCGCTGATTCTATCCTAGTTAGGATACGTAGGCAGAAGACGCGACGTCTTTGTGAGCAAACTTAGTGTATATAATTTTAGGGTTCAACTTATACCTTTTCCCAATCCATAGCACATTTTCACAAACTTAGCAAGTAATCAAACAAAAGGTTTCTGTAGAGTACTACAAATGCTTAGGGTGCTAACATCTTCCCTAGGTATAACCAACCCCCGATCCCCGAATCTCTTAAGCGTTGTCGTTACATCGCGAAAAAGGTTTTTCTTTCTTTAAACCCTTCCTTTTTTGGATAAAATAAAGTTCAGTTGTAAAAAAAATTAAGATTCAAGTTAATATGATAGCTTGATATCCAGATTTTACCGCAACAGCCACCAATGGTTTCTTCTACCAGTCTGTGATCAAGCAACCAATGTCCACAAACCTATTCTCCGCAATGCCAGAATCGACCTACACAAGATGAACATTAGACAACAAGGGACCCTTATCCAGAATGAGATAACTAAACTCTTTTAGAACGCAAGTTTCTGAGGTTGAATTTCACCACTGTTCCTAACGCTTCTTCCACCACCCTGATTAGAGTAATCCTCTTATCGTAGTACAGACCAAGGTTGCGAGCATTCCAAATCTTTTGGAGCACATAACACATGACCTGCACGCTGAAAGCATCCCCACAACTGAGAATCTGAGTAAGCCACTCATTCAAATCTCCACCATGGCTGGTCCGGTAACTAAGGATGGAAGAGAAGAAAGCACTCTTTGCAAAGTCACAATGTAGAAATAAATGTATGCTTGTTTCCATACTAGCATGGCAGAAAAAGCAAGACGAATCAAGAATAATACCTCTCTTCTGAAGATTATCTTTAGTGGGGAGAATATTTTTTGCTAACCTCCAAAGAAAATTCTTGATTCTATTATGAAGAGGAGAAGCCCGTAACTTTTTCCAGAGCTCTTTAAAAGGAATTCCTGATGGCCCAGGTAGCATTGAATCCCTTACTTTGGAGCATAAATGGTAAGAAATTCTAACAGAGTACTCACTAGATTTCTCGTACTTCCAAATTTGTCTATCCTCCACATTTCTTCTGGACAAAGGAATGCTGACGATTTGTTTAGCTTCCCCCTCATCGAATGTTTTAAATATCAGCTCAGTGTTCCACTTTCCAAGATCTGTGTCAATAAGGTTACTCACCTTGACATTGGTATCAAGGTCCCTCACCTGTCCCAAAAATTTAAAACTTGCAGAGTTTGGAATCCAACTATCCTTTATCACAAGAACCCTCTATCCATTCCCAATCCTCCATCTCACACCCTTTTGGATGAGGTCCTTGGCACTCATGATTCTCCTCCAAGCATAGCTTGGTGCAAAATCGACTGTGCTATCTTAGATTGAATGCCTAGGATAATATCTTCTCTTGAATATTTTCCCTGTAATAGTAGAGTCACCATTCATAAGCCTCCAAAAGTATTTCCCTAGCAGGCTGGTGTGAAAATCACTAAAGCCACGAAACCCTAACCCTCCCACATTTTTTTCACGAGCCATCTTGTCCCATTTCAACCAGTGGACTTTCATGGCCTCATTTGTAGATCCTCACTAGAATCTAGCTAGCATGCTTTCAATTTCCTGACAGACAGGCTCATAATTTTTATAGCAGCTCATTATATAACTCGAGATTACCTGTGTAATAGCCTTGATCAAGACCTCTTTCCCAGCTTTGGACAAAAACCCTTTCCTTCCAGCCTTTAATTTTCTTCCAAACCCTCTCAACAACCAGCCTAAAGATTTCTTTCTTAGATCTGCCAAACACAATTGGTAAACCAAGATATCGTGAATGCCCCTGAATAGTCTTGACTCCCATCCTAGCTTGGATCATAACTTTCTCCTCTTCTCGCATATTTTAACTAAAGGACGCTTCAGACTTATCAAGGTTGACCAGCTTCACTGATGCCATCTGATACTTTTGAAGGATTTCCATAATGTTGTCAACCTCCATGTTACTTGCCCTAGCAAATAATAAGCTATCATTTGCACACACAAAACAAGTGAGAAATCACATGGGCTCCACGGGAAATTTTGATGCCGTGAATCTTCTTCTCTTGGACTATTTTCTTTAGTAATCCTGAAAGAACATTAGCACATAAAATAAATAAGTAGGTGAAAGTGGGTCCCCTTGATGAAGACCCCTTTCAGAAGTGAAGCACATGCTGGGTTGATCGTTGATCATGAGTTTGTAGGACACTGAAGATATACACCTCTGGATAAGGTTGACAAACGCCTCAGGAAATCCTATAGAAGTAATGACAGAAGAGATGAAAGACCATTTCATTCTATCATAAGGTTTTGACTTGTCGACCTTTATGGCCATGAGGCCCCTCTTCCCTTTTTTTTCTTCTTCATCCGGTGAAAGAATTCCATCACTACAAGAGCATTATTAGTGATGAGATGGCCTTTGACAAAGCTAATTTGCTCCTCATCAATAATCTCATGCAAGAAAGGCTTGATCCTATTTGTGATCATCTTCGTGATAATCTTCATCATGACATTACAGAGGATGATACGGAGAAAATCCTTTGGACTAGAGGGGCTGTTGCAATAAGGTATCAAGGCAATATGGGTGTTGTTGATTGAACTTGGGTCCTTGTTATTATTAAGAACTTCCTGTAAGTGAAAAATGCACCAAAGAGGGGGGTGAATTAGGTACTTAAAAAATATCCGGTCTTGTTGTAGGAATCTTGTTTTACTTTCCTAAATATTTTCTAAGTTAAGAATGCGGTAAATGCGGAAAGTAAAAGAGACACGATGATATATCTTGGTTCCCCTCACAGCCCGAGAGTACTTCAGTCCCCTTTCCATACGAAAGATATTTTTCAATATTGTTTGGTCCTAAGACAAGACTTTCTACCTAGTCTTTCTATACAGACACAAATCAATCAAACCACCAAGAACACACTCTTGGATTTTTCAACTAAGTCCAATGAGAACAATCCTCTCAATGTGGACCTCTTGCTTCCAACAATCCTGGATAGCAAGATAACAACCTTACAAACTTAATTCCAATAATCCTGGAACACTAAGTATGTAATCAAAAGGATAAATGAATAAATTTGTTTGAGTAGATTTGAAATTGTCTTCAATATATCAATCTTCTGATTGATCTTCCTCTTGAAATTGCATCTCTTATATATCTTAGCAAGTGTTCAAATGAGCAAGAATGAAACTATGGTGAATTTCTGAAAATTGGAGTATGCAAGTTTCACTCTTTTAAAAATTCCGAATTTTGACACTTATAGAAAAATGGTAAAAAAATTAGAGATGAAAAATATTTGAAATTTTTTGCAAGAAGGTGAGATTCAAAATCTGAGTTTAGAGGTATATATATGCCTCTTAACACCTTTTCAGAAGAGCTATAATGACCAAAGGATGCCATGGTTCAAGAAGAAGAAGAAAACATTTTTTTCAGCCAAGAGATGCATCTTTCTGGCCTGCAGCGCCAGTGGTAACCGGTTACCATAAATGGGTAACTGGTTACCAGCCTCAACATAACCAAAAATTTGAAATTTCGCAACAGGTAATCGGTTACCAGGTTTGGATAACCGGTTACTCAGTACAAATTTCCAGAATCAAGTTTTTCAAAAATGAGGCATAAGTGCATAGATGAATTTTAAAAGGTTTTTCATGAAATGCAAGAAAGAGATGAAGTTGCACACTTGTTTAAGGTATATAATAGCTTAACTGTCGTACCTCCCTTTGTCTAGAACTTGACTTCTTTCTTGATCAATTTTTGACATAGTGAAATGAAAGTGAGTTGCTTGAAACTTGATATATTTAAAGTTATGAAACCATCCTTGCATGTTGTGGATTATGTCGTTATCAAAATCACTTGAGAAATTTGTCTTCACAGTCTCCCCCTTTTTGATGATGATAACCTTTGCTTGAAAATTCATTTTCTGCCGGCTTTTCTAACAAATGCTTGAAAGCTCCCCCTCGAATAGTGCTCCCCCTTAATCATTGATTTAAGAGATTTTTTGGCAGTTTTCTGCACAATTTTGTTAGAAAACAAGAACATAACACACACATGTATTTCTTTTCCCCCTTTGTCAACAACAAAAAGGATGGGAAAAGCAACACAAAAAGATGGACAATTAAACTAAAACACGAAAACATCACAATACGAAACATAGAAACATCACGAACATAACACTTGTACAAAACAAACATAATTAACGGTACGAGAACATTGTACTTGATTTTTTTCAACGTCAAACGTAAACACGAAAACATAATAAGTAAGTCTTAAAAACATAGAAACGGTAAACAAGAATTAATCACTTTCGGGCATCTCGTTCTCTTCACCATCATCTTCATCATCATCATCCTCATCATCTTCTTCAATGGCTTGTTGTTGCTTCATGGTCATGCTTTTAAACATTTTTATCATAAAGGTCATGCCATTCCGAAGCACCTGAATGCTTAGATCCACTTTGGTGTCAAGTGACACAAGCTTTTTGTATATGAGTTCATTTGTATAACCCTTTTCGGGTATCAGAATAGCAGCAGAAGAAGACGAATCATCTTTGTAAACAAACCGTTTTGCATCATTCAGAATAATTCATGTGTTCTTAGTTGTCGTAGAAACGTTGATTTCGTTGATCCTGGATGTCATCATAGTTTGAGGTTCCCGTTGAAGTCGAATCGAACTTGCTTCCAAAATGATAGAGATTATTCTTCCGTAAGGAAGTCCTCCTGTTAAAGTCCAGGCGTGTCCCATATGTTGCAAAATGACATACGCCCAATTTACCTGCAAGTTATTTTTTACAACAAACAACAATTGCATCTTGTCGCACCTCGAAAAATCACAGAGACATTTAGGAGAAACGACCCTCGCGTGAAAGGCACGGAAATGCGGTTCGACAGAGTCGCCACCGAACTTTATTTATCTCGAATAAACAGGAGAGGAAAATATCGAAAAAAAACCTCTTAAAACGAAAGGAATACGGCCGTCGCAACCTGATATTCCGGGTTCGGGAATCTGTTACGTAAGGGGAGGGTATTAGCACCCCTCACGTTCGTTGTACTCAACGGGAACCTCTTAATTCGGATTATGATGAACGTTAGCTAAACTTAGTTATTTCTCTTCTCAATACTAAATGCATAAACAATACGATAAAGGATAGAGACAAAAATAAGGGGAAACGGGATGGTTAAAGGATAGGGTGCTCGCCAAGGATTGGGGGCCTTGTGCCTACGTATGCTCATTCGGACGAGAATGGGAAATCAAAGCGTCATAGTTCGACTACGAGAAAGGTTAGAGAGGAAAACAGAAGATGGATAGAATTATGGAGAAATATAGAAGTGTGGACGGAATAACAGAGAAAGGTAGAAGTGTGGACAAAATAGCGGAGAAAGGTAGAAGTGTGGACGGAATAGCGAAGAAAGGTAGAAGTGTGCTTGCCAAAATCATTGCAATCTTGTGCCTATGTATCTTACATTCAAAAATGAGTGAAGAATCAGAGCGTCCGTAGTTCATGGTAACAACCACGAAAAGAAACGGGATTGAATTGGTTTGAAGTGAGGATCGGATGACGATTACTTGAAGCGTAAGAAAGGCTCCTTGGGCCCAAGTAATCGGGAGAGTAAGTCAAAGACTTGACTCTCTCTCTTTTTCATCTTGAAACGAAGTTGGGTTTAAAAGGTAAGGTTGGGATCGGATGACGATTACTCGAAGCGTAAGAAAGGCTCATTGGGGCCAAGTAATCGGGAGAAAGAGTCAAATACTTGACTATCTCTCTTTTTCATCTCGAAAGAAAATGTGTTTGAATGGTGTTTGGATAATGAGAGGTTAGACGATGGTTGAATATTCTCGAGTTGGGAATGTTAGTAGAGGCGTCAATTGCTCACACACGAGTAAGATAACTCACATCCAAACAACTGAAAGAGAGATCAAAGGCTCAATCTCCCTCTTTACACCTTGAAAAGAATCGAATAGTTTGTTAATTGATTGATGTTGATTATGAAAATCCGCTTGACGTTGGATCAAGGATTTGATTTATATTTGCGTGCAAAACGTGTGGGAACGGAAATGGTTTGAAAAAATGGCTCGACGATGAGTCGAGGGTTTGGTTTGAAAATGGAACCAGCATGACGACGAGTCAATGGTTAGGTTGTGAGAAACGATACTAGTCCATGAGGGTGCTCCCAATATCGAAACCACGATGATGTGTGTGCAATAGGTTGATGATGAATGCGGACGAGCACTCGACTTATGAGGGGTGTTTGAAAATGGCTCGATAGCGAATCGAGAATTAGTTTGAAAATAGTTTGATCTGTGCTAGTCCCTATGGGTGCTCCTAGAAGATAAACCAATAATCAAAGAAATACGAAACATACATCAGAATGGGAGAGGGGTACATGTAATTTACACAGGGTTGCACTAAATAAAGGCGTCTCATTGTCAGGTAGCCCAAGAGAAAGTCGTGTGTGTGCAATGTGTCCTAAATTAAGCCTTGAGCGAAAGTCAGGCACAGCTCCAAGTAAGGGTACCTAAAAATGTCCAATGATCCAACAGCCCACCAATTTAGGCTTTTAGAGTTTCGATCATTTATTAAGTGTTTTCGAATATGGGCGAATAAGAATAAAGAGAATGAATATGAATATGACAATTATGAATAATATGATAAGATGATATAACAATAATATCCACAATAATATACAAGATATAATGATTGAATTTAAAGCGGTTGACATTTGACAGGAAGTAAAAGTTAGTCGTTAGTTTGTTATGAATTGAATCGGGACAAGATGTAATGCTAAACCATCGTAGCTCGACTTATAATGAAATTCGAACTATAGGAGGTCGCGTAAATTGATACACGTGCTAAAAACAAGATATAGAAATGATATTGAGGATCATTCTCCAATTTAATCGTGTCGCACTGACAAAAAAAGGTGAGATCTCGTCTTAATCATAAACTTCATGTCGATTCACCGAAGGTAGCCTATCACGATCCCAAAGTAAAAAAAAATGACCCAAATGGTCATTTTCCATAGATTTGAAATTGTGAAGGTTATCGACTTCGATAAGTCGACGTTTACGAATCGAAAGACTTCATAGATCAAAAAAATTAAATAAAAATGGAAAATGAAGAAGAAATTGAAATAGAAAATAAAGTGGTCTCGGTTAAATTGTTATCTATCAATAGTTTGACCGAGAACAACTTATAAAATTTCGTCATTGACCAAAATCGATAAAAAAAGAATAAAATGAATAAAAATCGAAAATGAAAAAAGTGAAAAAAAAATTTGGTCTCAGATTTGTTATTATTCACCAATAATTTTACGAGCAACAACTTTGAGATCTCTTCATCAACCCGGTGATTAAACGGAAAAAAATGAAACAAATATCAAAGAAAATATTGATAGAATCAAACTGAACATGGAATAAAATTAAAATTTTCTTTTTTAAAAAAAATAACTCGTAAAAAATTAGAGAATAAAATAATCCTCAAGAAATCAAAATATAAATAAAAAAGGAGGGGCGATGCCTCCAGGTGATGCGCAAAGGGTAACTTGGGCTCATCAAAGCCCTTTACCCATTCCCAAGTCCATAGGAAGTGTAACCAAAAAAGAAAAAAAAAAGTTGTATGGGTTGTAGGACCCAACCCGTGATCCACTACCATCTAAAATGCATTACATGCTTCAAAAACCTTCCTCACTACCATGAATCCAACCTCAAACCTGTTTCTCTTCCCAAACTTTCTTCTCTCTTATTTTCTTTAAAATAAAATAAAAACATAAACAAACAAACTAAGAATGGGAACAAGGCACACATTATTAGCTTTTTATTAGCTTTTGAATGAGACAAAGCAAGAGATCAACATCAAGTCTAATATAACATCAGCTTCGAGGTCGGAAAATGGAAAATAAAAGGAAAAGTCAAGCTCATAACGACGACGACCCTCTCGAACCGTTTCAATCTTTTTTGATATATGTCGCCGATTCGTCCAGGTAGGTATTGTTTCTCTTAATCTCGCTTCATCTCTACTTCCGATTTCTGGGTTTTGGAGTTCCAAGTTTGGTTATTTGGAAATGGGTTTGTGGTGGTAGCTGTAATTTTTAGGTTGGGGTTGAACACATGGATTTTGGGTTGTGGCATTTTGGTGAAAGTTTGGAAGGAATTTGAAGGAGAGTTGTGCGGTCTGTGAAGGGAAGGGGTTACGTTTTTTCTAGTTTTTTTTACTCAAGATAAAGTTGGGTTCCCTCTTATAGAGTTTTTGAGGGGTGAAATAGGGAAGATTAAGAAGAATCAGATGAGCTGGAAAAGAGGAAGTTGTTGTTGCATTCGCGTCTCACAGGTGGTCGTAACGCGACTCTGTGTGGGGTCCAACTGAAGATTTGCAAGGTGATTTTTTTGAAAACAAAACATGATGAATTTGTACTATCATTGCTGCATTTTTATTTGTTAGTGAAAAAGTTTTGATTTTCTTTTTTTGTCGTGTGTGTTGTAGGTGAAAACGTGTGGGACGTCACGCAGGGATTTGAAGGTATACGGGCAACAACTTACAGAGTGCTCGTGCATGAACTTGAAGAAGGATGAAGTTGGGCCAGACTTTCTATTTGTTTTTGTTGTGGGTGTGAGTTTAGGAACCATTCTGTTATGCATTTTGTTGCATTTTTATGATATGTGTTATCGCAAGTTTGAGTCACCCTTGTTTCTCTTTCTTTTGCAGCGAGTCAATTGATTTAGCAAATTGTTGTACTATGTGTTGCAACTTGCGGCTCATCATGTTGGGCTTGTAAAGGATGCTATTTTTTGTAATTCTCTCAATAGTGGATTAGGATTTTAAGAAAAAGAACATGGGCTTATAGATCTTTCTTTTCGTACCCTTTTGGATTGTGGTGGATTCAAGAATTCCAAATGGGCCTTTTGTAATAAGAAAAAGAACTATTATTTTCTAATTTGGCATTTGATTTTTTTCTAATTCAATTATTGAATCATGTTGGCAAAGGAACAATAATCCATGAGAACTTGAACTCTTGCTTCTTTTAGAAGTAGAAATGATCATGAAACCATCTCAAACTCATCTTGAATTTCTAAACTTAAACCACGAACTCATACACATGAACTAATCCCCAAATCAATCTTGAATTTTTTCATCTACATGCCGAGGAACTACAATCCTTATCATGGACCATCTTGCACCAAGTCCTTGAAATTAGGATTTGAAATATGGATTAGTTTAATCTAGAAAGAATATTGGATGGATAAACAAAAATGTGGATATCTAATGGGTAAAAATGGATGGCATGGAAGAAAAGATGATGAAAAGAATTTGAATAATGGACACGGGAATGAATTGAATGGATCTCCTTTCATCTGCGACGTGACCTTTCAAATGAATCTCTGAACCTTAGAACCAAATTGAAATCATCCGAACCAACTCATAATTTGCACATTTAGGCTAATGCCAGAACCTTATTGTGAAGCCCAAAACCCTAATTGAGCCCTTGCACATACACTTCTTGAATTGTACACATCCTGGCTTTGATCTTGAAACATATTCTTTCCTGACCAAGATTAGGTCAAGGCCTCTTGAGCTGAAAACATCACTGCATGCGCATTTGTCTTGACAAACCTCAAGTATCACATATATTTTTTTTATTTTCTGAATAATGGTTAGTGGAAGGATGTATAGAAAGAAAACTATAAACAGGTATGACAACTTTGGGGTATGACACATCTCCATATCACTCACCTGAGAGTGATTAGAGTGCTTAGGAACCAAAACATATGCAAGAATATAATGCAACAACCGGTTGCTAACTATGAGGTTCTTTGCCAACTTGATTACACGAGAAGACTCGGGCTTTTCCTACTCATCAGTTCTGTAAGAGCAAGAATTGACTCTACATGTTATCTCTATGTTTTGATGATAACAATTAAGTATTTATGAAAGAATCATTTTATGTTCTAATGTTTGTTGTGCGCAGATCATTAAATAAATAAATCAAATCAACAAACAATATCAAGAAGTACATGAAAGCTAATATGAAGTTACTTTGTGTGACGTGACTTAAAGCATAGTTTTCAAAGTAACTCTGAACGAAGAACAAAGTGAAACTCTGAGTGAAGTACCACGTGATATTCTGGATAAAGAATTTAAAACGCCTACTCAAGAAACAGTTTGCCACTGTATCTGATCATAATCAGAAAGATCCAAAGATGTTGTATATTGGTGTTGCAATGCTCTTGTGGATTCTGTTCTGAGAAGTGTATTTGATCTGGAAGCTATCAATGCATCTGAGATATAGTCCTCTGAAGAACCAAGCTCTGAAGACTCTGAAGATTTAAGGGTTCTGAAGATCAAGACTCTGAAGAAATAATCTTCTGAAGAATTACGTTCTGAAGACTCTGATGACTTGAAGTTCTGAAGGCTCTGAAGACCAAGTGCAGAAAGACTCTGAAGACTAGATTCTGAAGTTGAAGATTATGTAGCAACACCCAGATGAAGACGTGTTAATAAACTCTGGTAAACAAGTTCTGATGTTATTACACTATCATACCAAAGTAGTTTCTGAACTACTCATCAGATACATCATCAGGAGATGTTAAGCCAGAAGTTGATATGTACAAAAGACAAAGTAGGTGATGTAACTGTACTTTCCAACACGTGACTATTCTATCCGTTGGAGATATGACAGTTGAAATATTTGAATGGACATCTCTGTCCTCACAACGTATCTCTTAGATACACTATAAAAGAAGAACATTTGAGTCATTCAAATGTTGACACTACCATGGTTGCAGTTGACGTTGTTCTTGCTGCTGTTTTGCAATAATCAGTATGCATAACCAAAGGAAAGCTTTTACGCTAAGAAGCCGCAGTGCTCACCTATGAAAGCTTTTAAGCAATATGGAAAGTATTGTTCTTAATAATCTCCTTGAGATTCATCCTTATATTAGTTTACATATTAGAATGCAAGGAGTTGTGGCTCAATACTTGCTCTGCACTAAATTAGGAGTAACCTGCTTATCCAGAAGCACTCATGCACTCTCCTGCAACATAAATTCTATTGTTAGAATTAGTGGTTCCTCAAGTGATCTTGTGAAGATCAGTATACTTGAGATGACAAGTGACAGTTGTCATTTGTGGGATCAATGAACGCTATATCCTTAAGGGATCCCTGAACGTGTCATTTTCCATTTGTTAGTCACTTGCAGTTAGCTTGTGCATATCTGTAATCAGTTTGGTTATAGTGGATTAAGTCCTTGCGTGAGTGAGGCGAAATCACCTTGGAAGGGTGGACTAGATTAGCTTGAGGGTTGCTCAAGTGAACCAGGATATATCTTGTGTTATTTACTTATATCATGACTTATATGCTTCCGCAACACAAAGAAAAGAATACTATAGAAAGCAACTTAAAAGAAAAAGATTAAAAGTTTAAGTAGAGGAAATACCCAATTCAAACCCCCCCCCTTTCTTGTGTATTTTTCACACCATCACTTGGTATCAGAGCTCCGGTTCTGTTATTGATGGATATCAAACACCTAACAGTGTCAGATAAAGATCCAAAAGCATGTGAAGAAATAGTCCTGGGGATTTTTCACTCCTCTTACAATTTCAGTCTCATATCAGTTTCTAACAGAGATGAGTACTAAAATTGTATTTAATGGGTTTTTGTGAGAAAGTCGATGATTCACTGAAGTTTGAAGTATTGAAAGTTTTCAATAACAAAAGATTCTCCTCTAGAGATTGAAAGAAGATTGAAGAATCAGCTGACAAGAGAGATTCATCTGAAAAGAAGTTGTTCTGTTGAATGCTTCATAAAATACGTTTGGATGTACATTGTATTAGATCAAAGGTCAAATCATAAGTAGCAAGAAATCTTGTTTGCTGAAGATTAATTCCAGGTGAGTATGAGATGTTTTCAAGAAACGGATTAGTCCACACTTGACTTTCTCATGAAAAGCTCATTGGGAATTTCTCTTTAGTAAGTAAAGAAATTTTGATGGCTAAGAGAATTTGACTCATAAGAATTTCATATTAAAGCATGCACATGTAAATAAGTTTAATAACTCTGAGTTTGTATTAGATGTTGCATGGACAATTAAGTTCTATTAAATTGAGATTTTATCTCAGTTGAACAAACTGTAATTGGTCAGATGTTTCTCTGATATTCTTTCTTAAAAGGTAATGAGGACTGAATACTGAAATCAAAATGTCAAGAAGATTCAGTGGCAGAAGTCATTCAATCTGTTTCCTTAAGGAAGTTAAGTTACTGGGGTTATTCATGAATAAGTCAGATGACATTCCTTTCAGAAGCAAATCCATATGTCATTCTGTTAGCTGCTTTTGGAAAACTATCTCTGAAGAGCTTCTCCTTAATCAAATCTTCTCACCTAGAAGAGATGATTAACAGATAGAAGGAGAAGTCATCAGAAGTCTATCAAGAAGGTTCTTAACTACCTAGAAGACATATTCTTCTGTAATCAGAAACTCTGAAAATCAGATTATACATGGCTCTGAAATGTCTGCAACAAAGATTGTTTCTGGATAACAAGAACATCTGAAGAATGAAGATCTGATCTGATCTGAAGCGTTCCTCTGGATGACAAGTTTTCTGAAACACTCGCCAGAGCCAAGCTGCTTAGATCTGAAGCTAAATCTGGAACCTCATCAGAAGATCTGAAGATTATTTTGATAAGGGAAGTAAGAGAATTTCATTAGAAGATCTGAAGCTTAAAGAAGATGGAACTCCTTCAGAAGATCTGAGCGTGGTTTAAGCGTATCACATTCTCAAAAGCGTCAGTGGCACAAAGTCCGCAACCACATGTCATTTATCTTCTGACTGATGGAAACGATTGAAGTGCACAAAAAAGATACGCCGTTCATAGGTACTATTCAAATTGATTTAAATTCTCATGTTTGTCAGTACCATTAAATGTATTTCATCATTGTTTATCTTGTTAAATGTGTTAATTAAATGACATTAAATGCTAAATGATGTTTGAGTGTTCTGTGCCCTAATTATTACCCATATATATTCCACATCTCATCAATTGCACACTTCTTACGCTCACCATCACCAGCATATGCATTTTTGCCTTCTATACGGTTTCCTCTTCTCTCTCAAACCCAAAATCCAAAAAACCTTTTCATTTCCAAGATCATCAACTATGGCTTCATCCTCATCAATGTCCGCTCAACTTCAATCAGTAATGGCTGCTATTAGTTCATCCATCGTGAGTACAACTGGATACAAGGAACCTGTAAGAACCCTTCTTACTCCAGTTGAAGATTTGGAAGTTCTCTGTGAATCGTTAGTGGATTTTGAGTGCATTGCCAGAAATGGTTTTGATCTTCGTCCAACAGTGAAAGCTCAAGGATGGTCTAAGTACTTTGATCGTTTGGTTGGACCTGTTTATCCTCATCTAGTCAAGGAATTCTGGATTCATGCAGTTCTCTATCACAAGTACATTGTATCGTCTGTTCTTGGCAAAGAAATTATCATTTCTGAAGAATTGATAAGGAAATTAATTGGATACGCAGAAATGGATGGAGTTACACATCTTCAGGCTGATCGTGTAAATATGGAAGAAATGTTTACTGAAATTATGAAATCTAAACAGTCATCTAGCCAGATGAAGAATTTGAAGACCGTTTACAAAATCTGGGCCAAGATTTTCCTAAGTTGCATCCATCATAGGAAAGCATCCAACTCACCAGATTATGTGAATGCTGATCAGTGCTATTTCATGTACTGTTTTAGCAAAGGAACCAAGGTGGATTTACCCTATGTTTTGTTTAATCATCTGTGGAATCAGATCAAGCAAACCAGAGAAGTTTTAAGGTCTAAAATTCAAAAGCTCAGAAACTGGATTCCTATGGGAGACTAATCTCAGACATTCTGACTGAGAATGGTCTAGTTGCACATTTAACACAAGAAGGACAAACAACAGAGTTAGAAGTTATTCATGGAAGCCCTCTGAATGGTAAAAACCTAGTCAAGATGAAATTGATTGAGAAATTGGCATTTGTCCCATCCAAGAGAAAATCTGCTGATGTTTGTAAAAGGAGAATTCCAGTTGATGATTTTCCTCTGTTCTCTGCTGATGAACCTAGAGAAGTCATTCTGGCGTATATAGCAGAATGTATGGCAGATGGAACTCCACTTCCTGCAAATCTAGTTCAAAAAGAAAGTGAACCTCTACCAGATCTTTTTGAAGCTAGACGTAAGAAGAAGAGAAAGGTCTCTGAAGAAGGTACTTCAAAGCCAAAGAGGAAAGCCTCTGGCGAAGTTGATGTCAAACCTCAGAGGATTAAGAAGTAGAAAGCGAATCCTCCTGAAGTAAGTTTGGACACCATTCTGGAAACTGTTAAACAGGTACTAACATCTAATCCTCCAACATCTGAACCTACACCTTCAACCCAATCTTCACCTTCTCTTTCATCTGAACATATTTCATCTGAACCAACACATTCTCAACCATCTTCTGTACCCCAACTATCAAATCCATCTGACAAACAAACCTTTGCACCCACAAACTTTTCTCCACTAACACCACCAGTTATTCTACCAGAACAACCTTTACCCTATCAACCAGAACATCCACTCTCACCAAATCACCAACATTATTCTGATCCTGAACCTGATTTCATGGATCTCCAACCTCTTAAGATTATTTATCCTGTATCCTCTGGAGATTGTGACACAGCAGATTCATCTTCTGAATCTGATGTTGACTCTTTTATCCAATCCCTAAACCTTCACCTTAACTCAGATAAACCCTCACCCCCCAGACATTCTCAACCATCTTCTGTTCCCATTTCATCTTCTCCACAGCATCCTATCTTTATCATTCCCAAATTCTCTATTCCCTCACCATCCTCCAAAACCACCTCATCCAAACCATCATCTTTGGAAACCTTTCTTAAACCCAAACCTAGGATGGATGTTAGTAATCTTGTATATTGTTTTGAGAAAGAGGTAAGTACGTGGTTCTCCACTGTACAGAAGGATTGTATGTCCACTCTGAATTCTGATAATTCTGATGCTGTCTGGAAAAGATTCAAAGCCAGATTTAATTCTGTTTCTACGAGTCTTCAAGAGATTTGTGCTGAAGAAGCTCAGAAGAGATTTTATGAAGCTGTAAGAGTGACTCTGCTTAACATCAAAAGATCTCCTACTTTGTTTTTGGAAAATGCTCCGTCAGAAGTTGAACTGTCTTCTTCTGGAACTTTGGCTGGACCATCTGAAGAAGTCATCCCTCCAAGTTCTGCACCTACTGTGGAACCAGTGTCTGAAGATGATCTTTCAGAAGCAGTTGTGGAGCCCAATCAGTCAGCTCTGATAACTGTGGATCAACCATCTTCTGATTTTCAAGCTACATCTGCAATAGACATTGATCATCCAACAACATCTTTATCTGCTCCTCCTGCGTCTGAGAGACCAGATCTTGAAGATGAAATCAAGGAAATCAAAACATGGATGATGAAACAAGAACAAACTACTGATGAAATCAAGACTTGGATGGCTAGGCAAGAACAATCAACTGCTCAGATCACAGATCTTCTGAAGATCTTAGCCTCTCGCCAGCCTTAGTCTTCATTTCTGTTTTTGTTTGTGCACATGTTTGATGTTTCTATTGTTCTTCTGTCTGTTAACCTGAATATTTTTTATGATTGAAGTGGTTCTTTTTTGTGTCTTTTCTTTCTCTGTTATTTTCTTAACTGATTATCACCTTTTTGATGATGTCAAAAAGGGGGAGAAATAGAGCTGTTTTTGATAGAAACTTAAGTATGATATAATCTGGATATATGATATGATTGATATAATCTAATAAGTATACAAAACATCAGCTCTGATATAAACTGTGTTTATTACTAACTATTTGTTTGATGTTTTACTGAGGAACTCTGAACAAGTTCACTAGGCATTCTAAAGACAGGTCATATGAATGAACTCTAAATTAGGATGACTGGTTGTTCATATAATAGAAGTTATACGCCTCATAAACATATGTTCAGAATCAGATGTACCCAATACTGTTCAAGAGGTTGAAATACCATCTGAAAGTTAAAGTCATCTGGAACTAATGTTCAGACAGTGTAAACTGACTGTGAATATGACAATTAGAGCATAAGAATTAGAAATCTTCATGAAAGCAAGAATTAGCATCAGAATTAGAATCAAGGATCTGAAAGCTATTCTGAAGATAGAATACTTGATTTTTACCCAGTCTAAAACTCAGGGGGAGTTTCTAATTTGAAAGACTAATTCTTCTTCTGATAAATAGCGTGGATAATTTATTTAGAAAGAAGAATTTTATCTATATGCTACAGAATTTCTGATAAACAGCATCAAATACTTTAGAAGATTCTGAAGATATACAACTCTGATACGATGTTTGGAGAAAACAAGTTCTAAAGATCTGAAGATGGAAGTTCTGCTGAACTAGTCCAGATGCTAAAGACTTATGTTCTCTTATATTGTAGTGAAGTACTCCTTCCCTTCTATTTATTTTATTTTGTTATCTAATTTTTTTTGTGAGCCTTGGGATCAAAGAAAGTCTCTGAACAAGCATAAAAATATTTTTTTAAGATTAACACATTCAGGGGGAGCTGTTGCTTGTAATTCTGAATATGTTAATTCTTGGTGTTCTCTCTATATAAAATGTTCTATCAAAATACATGTTTTTGTCATCATCTAAAAGGGGGAGATTGTAATAGCAAGAATTGACTCTACATGTTATCTCTATGTTTTGATGATAACAATTAAGTATTTATGAAATAATCATTTTATGTTCTAATGTTTGTTGTGCGCAGATTATTAAATAAATATATCAAATCAACAAACAATATCAAGAAGTGCATGAAAGCTAATATGAAGTTACTTTGTGTGACGTGACTTAAAGCATAGTTTTCAAAGTAACTTTGAACGAAGAACAAAGTGAAACTCTGAGTGAAGTACCACGTGATATTCTGGATAAAGAATCTAAAGCGCCTACTCAAGAAACAGTTTGCCACTATATCCGATCATAATCAGAAAGATCCAAAGATGTTGTATATTGGTGTTGCAATGCTCTTGTGGATTCTGTTCTGAGAAGTGTATTTGATCTGGAAGATATCAATGCATCTGAGATGTAGTCCTCTGAAGAACCAAGCTCTGAAGACTCTGAAGATTTAAGGGTTCTGAAGATCAAGACTCTGAAGAAATAATCTTCTGAAGAATTACGTTCTGAAGAATCTGATGACTTGAAGTTCTGAAGGCTCTGAAGACCAAGTGCAGAAAGACTCTGAAGACTAGATTCTGAAGTTGAAGATTATGTAGCAACACCCAGATGAAGATGTGTTAATAAACTCTGGTAAACAAGTTCTGAAGCAAGACTCTGATGTTATTACACTATCATACCAAAGTAGTTTCTGAACTACTCATCAGATACATCATCAGAAGAAGTTAAGCCAGAAGCTGATCTGTACAAAAGACAAAGTAAGTGATGTCACTGTACTTTCCAACACGTGACTATTCTATCCGTTGGAGATATGACCGTTGAAATATTTGAATGGATATCTTTGTCCTCACAACGTATCTCTTGGATAAACTATAAAAGAAGAACATTTGAGTCATTCAAATGTTGACGCTGCCATGGTTGCAGTTGACGTTGTTCTTGCTGCTGTTTTGCAATAATCAGTATGCATAACCAAAGGAAAGCTTTTACACTAAGAAACCACAGTGCTCACCTATGAAATCTTTTAAGCAATATGGAAACTACTGTTTTTAATAATCTCCTTGAGATTCATCCTTAGATTAGTTTACATATTAGAATGCAAGGAGTTGTGGCTCAATACTTGCTCTGCACTAAATTAGGAGTAACCTGCTTATCAATAAGCACTCAGGTAATCTCCTGCAACATAAATTCTATTGTTAGAATTAGTGGTTCCTTAAGTGATCTTGTGAAGATCAGTATACTTGAGATGACAAGTGACAATTGTCATTTGTAGGATTAATGAACGCTATATCCTTAAGGGATCCCTGAACGTGTCATTGTCCATTTGTTAGTCACTTGCAATTAGCTTGTGCATATCTATAATCAGTTTGGTTATAGTGGATTAAGTCCTTGCGTGAGTGAGGCGAAATCACCTTGGAAGGGTGGACTAGATTAGCTTGAGGGTTGCTCAAGTGAACCAAGATATATCTTGTGTTCTTTACTTATATCGTGACTTATATGCTTCCGCAACGCAAAGAAAAGAATACTATAGAAAGCAACTTAAAAGAAAAAGATTAAAAGTTTTAGTAGAGGAAATACCCAATTCAACCCCCCCCCCCCCATTTCTTGTGTATTTTTCACACCTTCAAGTTCTTCTTGGATAATCTGGGAAATCTCAATATAATAGTTCATTGTTGAAAACTCATTCCAAGGTGCTTCTTCCAATTGAAAACTAGCTTTGATCCTAGAACCTTTAGATGGAATTTCTAAACACAATCCCAATTATTCTAAAGTTGCAGTGATGGTTTCACCATTAACAGTAGCTTTCATTCCCATATTTCCCTCATCATCATGTCCAACAATAAGTGTAGAATAGAATTCCTTTACTAAGTCCGGATAAGCCGGTCCAACATTGCTAACTAATTTTTCTACACCTTGTTTTCTAAGAAGTTCTAGAAAATTAAAGCTATGAGCAAGAAAGGAAGTTAAACTCACATACTTTATCGGCATGAGCAATCGGTTCCGAGTGTTGAAATTGAGTCGCCTTGCCTTGACCATTTGTTGTTGCTCAACTTCTGTAGGTTCTGGAGATTCTTCCATTTTCTTTTTCCCTTTATTCTGCATTTTTGGTGCCATGGACGATGTCTGAAGCTTTTCTAGGGTTTGGACAGAGAAGAGTGAAAATTTGATTTTGGATGATAAGAGATAAGTATTGGTGAGGTATTTAAAGAGTACTGAGTGTTAATGGAATTTTATGAGCTTTTACTCAACCTTTGAATGGGATGAATGGAAGATTGAAGAGTGATATGAAAGTGTTGAAGAGTCAAGAGAGCCTTTAAGTGAAGATATAAGTGCTTATGGGAGTGGGAAAGAGAAATAAAGTTAGAATTTATGTTAACTTTTTCAGCTCTGGTTTTATAAAAAAATTGAAAATCGTTCAGTGGTAACCTGTTACCAATAATGGGTAGTTGATTAGCTCCTCACAAAAAGGCCACAGAATCTGAAAACGAAACAGAGGTAACCGGTTACTCAAAACAGGTAACCGATTACTGCATGCAAAAAACATCAACATTTTTATCTCTTAACCACAAAGAAATTTCCACAAAGTCTTATCAAGACATGTTAATATAACGTATAATGTACATGTGAAAAGATACACAAGTTGAAATAAATAATTTTACCTCATGTAAAAAGTAAAAAATGAAAATTGTCAAGTTTTCACATATAGAAACAATATAAAGAAATAGTAAGGAATACCTTTGCATTATTTTTAAGAAAAATAATGAAATTATATTGAAGATTTACACATCACATTCGTCTAAGATTCCAAGTTCCCTTCGAATTTTGTAAAATGATTCTCTTGGAAGAGGTTTTGTGAATATGTCCGCCAGTTGATTATGAGTATCGACAAATGTAACTTCAACGTCTTTTTGTAGAGCATGATCTCGTAGGAAATGGTGACGGATATCAATATTTTTAGTCCTTGAATGCATAACAGGATTCTTCATAATATTGATCGCACTTGTGTTATCACACTTTAGAGGAACGCATCCGAGATTTAATCCATAGTCATGTAATTGTTGTTTGAGCCAAAGAATCTGAGCACAACAACTTCCCTCCGCAATGTATTTCGCTTCAGTCGTGCTAAGGGCAACACATGCTTGCTTCTTACAAGACCAAGAAACTAATGCATTTCCAAGAATATGACATGTTCCACTCGTGTTTTTGTGATCTGTCTTACATCCTGCATAATGTGAGACAGAATAACCTACTAGATTACATATACTTCCTTTCGGATACCATAGCCCAACGTTGGTCATTCTTTTGAGATACTTCATGATCCTCTTCACAGCAGTGAGATGTAACTCCTTTGGATTTTCTTGATACTTCATTACCGTCAAATATAAAAGAGAAGCAATCATACCTTGGTACTTTGTGATATCAACTGAGATTCCCGATTTGTCTTGATCAACATAGGTTTCAGATCCCATTGGTGTAGACATCTCTTTACAACTATCCATGTCAAATATCTTCAACAGATTTTTGCAATACTTGGATTGGTTGATGAAGATGTCATCCTTCATTTGCTTTATTTGTAATCCAAGGAAATAATTCATCTTTCCCATCATAGACATTTTGAACTCTCCTTGCATCATCAACGAGAATTCCTCACATAGATCTTTGTTAGTTGATCCAAACATAATATCGTCAACGTAGACTTGAACTAATAAAGTGTTGTCCTTGATTCGCTTGATGAACAAGGTCTTGTCAACTTTACCCTTCTCAAATCCCTTTTCGCATAGAAAATTGCTGAGTCGATCACACCACGCCCTTGGTGCCTGCTTTAAGCCATAAAGAGATTTTCTCAACTTAAAGACATGTGATGGATTATTGAAGTCCTCGAAGCTAGGGGGTTGCTTAATGTAGACTTCTTCATTGATGTAGCCGTTCAGGAAAGTGCTCTTAACGTCCATCTGGTACAACTGAAAATTCAATGAACACGCATAAACAAGTAATAAACGGATAACTTCTAACCTTTCAACTGGAGCAAAAGTTTCTTCGAAATCGATTCCTTCTTCTTGATTATAACCTTGGGCCACCAATCTTGCCTTGTTTCGAACAATTATCCCATTCTCATCAAGTTTGTTCTTAAACACCCATCTGCTACCTATGATGTGTTTATTACTTGGTCTTGGAACAAGTTCCCAAACTTGATTCCTTTCGAATTGGTTTAACTCTTCTTGCATAGCAATGATCCATTAGTCATTTCTTAAAGCTTCATCAACTTTGGATGGTTCAATTTGAGATACGAACGCCATATTCAAGCATGCATCCTTAAGATTAAGTCTAGTTGTAACGCCTTGACTAATATCACCAATTACTTTATCAATTGGGTGATCTCTATGTGTTCTCCATTCTTTAGGTAGACCAACGTCTTTTTACTTTTGTTGAATCTATTCTTCTTGATGCTTAGGTTGATCATTTGATTGAGAAGTACCTTCTTTAGGAATATCTACAATATCATCATCATCACACAAAATAACTTCCTCCTTGGAAGGGTTAGATTCGTTAAATTCAACATCCATAGATTCTTAAATAATTAAAGTTCTTTTATTATAAATTCTAAAAGTCTTACTAGAGAGAGAGTAGCCGAGAAATATGCCTTCGTCATATTTTTCATCAAACTTACCGAGATTGTCTTTGTCATTGTTCAAGACAAAGCACTTGCAACCAAATATGTGAAAGTAAGAAATGTTAGGTTTCCTCCCTTTGAAAATTTCATAGGGATTCTTCTTAAGAACAGGCCTAATATTAACATGATTACTAGCAAAGCATGTCATACTAACCGCATCCGCCCAAAAATAGTTTGGAAGATTCAAGTCGCTAAGCATTGTCCTTGCAAGTTCTACCAATGATATATTCTTCCTTTCTACAACACAATTTTGTTGGGGAGTTCTTGGTGCCGAGAAGTTGTGAGAGATTCCATATTCTTTGCAAAATTCTTCAAAAGGAGCATTTTGGAATACCCCACCAAGGTCGCTTCTTATGGAGGAAATTGTTAATGACTTCTTATTTTGTATTTGTTTTGCAAACTTCTTGAATGCTTTGAAAGCGTCACTTTTCTGCACTAAAAGTAAGTCCAACAAAATCTAGAAAAATCATCAATTATAACCAAAGCATAAACATTACCTCTGAAGCTCTTTATTCTCGATAGACCAAACAAGTCCATGTGTAACAATTGTAGTGGCCTTGTTGTGGACACCACATTCTTTGACTTGAAAGTTGATTTCGCCTGTTTCCCTTTTTGACTTGCGTCACACAACTTATCCTTGATGAATTTTGTCTTAGACAAACCAACAACAAAATCATGTTTGACCAACTTGTTCAAATGTTCCATGTGTATATGAGCAAATCTCTTATGCCATAACCATGAATCATTATTATTCTCCATGAGACATTTAACCTTCAAAGATAACTTGTCAAGAGAAATCATAAATATGTTATTGATCCTTTTACCTTTTAGCTTTACCTCTTTAGTGACTTCGTCTTCTATCAAACATTCATCTTTTGTAAACTTGATTTTGAATCCTTTGTCACATAATTGGCTTATGCTAAGTAAGTTGTGCTTTAGTCCATCAACATAAAGAACATCTTTAATAGATGTGAAAGGTGGTGCTCCAACTTTGCCTATGCCAAGAATCTTTCCTTTGTTATTGTCACCATAGGTAACATAACTTTTGGCCTTAAGCTTTAGATTTGAAAATTTGTTGATGTCACCAGTCATATGCTTTGAACAACCACTGTCAAGATACCAAAGATTTGAAGTGGTATTCAAGCAAACCTACAAAATAGATTACGTTTTGTTAGGTACCCAAGTTGCTTTGGGTCCTTCATAATTAGTGCTCTTCTTAACCCACACATAATATCCGCTTGCTATACTGAAATTTCTAACATAGCATGCATTAGGTGTATGGCCGATAATACCACAATATAAACAATTAGGTACAAAATTACTCTTATATCTAAGAACGAAAGATTTCTTTTTCGTAACCTTTTTCTTTTTATGATGACGACGCACACTTTAGACTTTCTCAGTTTCTCTTTAGAAGTTTGATCACTAGTCTTAACAAAGATTGTCTTGTTAGAACTTGGTTTAGAAAATTTTGAATATCCAAGTCCACTTTTATCGTTTGAGTATCTTTGTTAGCTAAGGACCCCTTCTAAACCAATTTGTCCTTTTTCGTATCTTTCAAGAACTCTTTTAAGTTGAACAATTTGGAATGAAAGTGACTCACAGTTTTTGCATACAAAGTTTTGTTTCTCTTCACTAACAATTTTTTATTTTTCATCCTTTTCATCTTTTTCATTCTTTTCCATAATATTTACTTTTTCTTCTAAAGATGATATTTGTTTCTTTTGTGAAGATATGTTTTTACACAAAACTTTGCATTCATTTAATAGTTCATTCATAGCCTCTTGAGCATCTTTATCATAAAGTGGAAAAGAAGTAATAACCTCATCATCTTCGTCGTCAGAGTGATGAGAAGCCATCAATGCCAAGCTTGTACTTTCGTCGCTTTCGGATTCGGATGATGAACTAATGTCATTGTCCTCCCATGCAACATAAGCCTTTTTGTTCTTTGTCTCCTTTTTGCCTTTGAATCCATTCTTCTTTGAAAGTCTTGGACAATCCGATTTAATGTGACCTTACTTCCCACATTCATAGCATGTAACATCTTGATTTGATGTGGAAGTCTCCATTTTCTGGAAGTGTTTCTTCCTCTTTGCATAGTTGACGGGTTTGTCACTTTTGTTGAAGAATTTTCCAAGCCTCTTAACTAGTAACATAAAATTTTCGTATTCCTCTGATGCATCATCGTCTTGTCCTTCTTTTGAATCTACTTTTAGAGCAATGCCTTTATACTTTTTCTCTTGATATTCATGTTTCTCAAGACGACCAAGTTCTAACTCGTGCTCTTGAAGTTTTCCAAAAAGTGATGCGTAAGTCATTATTGAGAGACTCTTCTTCTCTAATATTTCCGTAACTTTGGGTTGCCAATATCTCGTTAAAGATCTTAAGACTTTCATATTTAATTCATCATTGGAGAATGTTTTACCTAATGCAATCAAATGGTTGGTCAAATGAATAAATCTTTTCTGGAGAGCAACAATAGATTCTCCAGGCAGCATATGAAACATCTTGTATTCTTGACTTAGTGTGTTCAGCCTTGACCTTTTAACCTCGGAGGTTCCTTTGTGAGTCTCCACTAAAGTATCCCAGATTTTCTTAGCCGATCTGCATTGTGAAATTCGGAAGAACCCATCCATACTTAAAGCACTTTGCAAAATATTGATAGCCTTTTTCTCATTTAGGATTTTCTTTTTATCATCATCGTCCCATGAACTTTGAATTTTTGGAGTACTGACACCATTTACAACACTAGTTCGTACATGAGGGTCAGTTTCAACAGTTTCCCATATGCCTTCTCCTTGTGCCTCTAAATATGCCTTCATGCGAATTTTCCAGAATTCAAAATATTCACCAGAGAACAAAGTAGGATTATTACTGCTACCGCCATCTTTGAACACCGGATTTGCGCTAGTGGAAGTCATCTGGATCTTTTTAGGAACAGGTTACCTATAACCTGCTCTGATGCCAATTGTAAGTGAAAAATGCACCTAAGAGGGGGGAGGGGGTGAATTACGTACTTAAAAAACTTCTGATCTTGTTGTAGGAATCTTGTTTTACTTTCCTAAAGATTTTCTAAGTGAGGAATGCGGTAAATGCGAAAAGTAAAAGAGACACGGTGATATATCCTGGTTCCCCTTACAGCCTGAGAGTACTTCAGTCCCGTTTCAACATGAAAGATATTTTTCAATATTGTTTGGTCCTAAGACAAAACTTTCTACCTAGTCTTTCTATATATACACAAATCAATCAAACCACCAAGAACACACTCTTGGATTTTTCAACTAAGTCCAATGAGAACAATCCTCTCAATGTGGACCTCTTGCTTCCAACAATCCTCTCGACGTTTCAAGATCAAATTCACCCTTCCACCACAACTTAAGTGAAAGGGCAAAAGGGATGACAACTACGACCTATGCTCCTCCTCGACATCCACCTCCCCGTGTGGTCTACTATCATATCCCCGGGACATTCATCCAACGACAGCATGCGTCCCCGAAGCATTCATCCAACGCTAACATGCGTCCCCGCGGCATTCATCTACACCTATCCTACGTCTCTGGGGTGTTCACCCAAACCCGTCCTTTGTCCCCAGGGTATACATTCAGCGCCACCACATGACCCCAGGACACTCGTCCTAAACCCCCAGTTGACCCCGGGGGCTTCATCCTAAGTCAAGGGAATCCCGCCGTAATCGCCGGAAAACCCACATCCTCCTTGGGACACTCATCGTGTCCACCACCGGGGATGTCGGAAATAAGAGAAACAGAAGAAAGGGAGGAGAGGACTTACTTGATACAGTAGCCTTGATGGAAGTACAACGGATTTCGCGAGGGGCGGTACAGTGGCTGCACGATAATGTGAATACGAAAGAGCAAGAAAAGTGTGTATGATAGTGTTGAGAGCAAAAAGTAGCAGAGGGGCAGGCACCAGCCTATTTATAAATATAGCACGAAACTCGAAGCGCCCCTAAGCACCAGGGACGGATCCATAAATTTTAATTAATGGGGTCAAAGTTAATTTTTTTAATATAAATATTTATAAAAAAATATAAATACTTATGCATAAAACGATGATGGTAATATATATCTTAAAAGTTAAATATTACAAAACAAAGCACAAATATATATATATATATATATATATATATATATATATATATATATATATATATATATATATATATATATATATATATATATATATATATATATATATATATATATATATATATATATATATATATATATATATATATATATATATATAAATGAAGACAACATAATATTCAAAGATTATAATTGCTCTCTACGTGTCTTCATATTTTGAAAGTGTTGTAAGATTTTTTCATTTTCAACACTATCAAATATATCACAATCTATGTATGTTACCAAACAATCATTCAAAAATTCATCACCCATACGGTCGTGCAGTTGATTCTTCATAAAATTCATAGCTGAGAAACTTCTTTCAACGGTTGCTGTAGCCACAGGAAAAAGTAATGCCAACCTCAAAAGTAAGTACACCATTGGATAAGCAATGTATTTTTTAGTCTCCACCATCATTCTTGAAAGATCAATAATTCCCTGTAAATTAGAAAATTGCTCACTAGAATAAACATCCATGATGTAATTTTCAAGTTGATTGTCGAGTCCCAAAAGCTCTACCAAAGAAAATTAGGACGGATAAAATCGAGCCAGATTAATCAAATTTTCCTTGTCAAATGTAACAAATGAATCTCGTGGACTTAAACTTGCTACACAAATAAGCAATTCACTATTCACCTTGGTAAATTTATTGTTCAGTTCTTGAAGTTGTCTATCAATCACTTGATAAAAGGCCTCGACTTGAAAGTGATGCAAGTTTGAAACTTTTTCAACTTTATGACTTGGTTTTCCATGTAACATGAAGACATCATCCATATTTATAATGTCAATATTATGCTTCTCACAGAATAATGACACTTCATCGAGTAGACTTGACCAACCATCTTCTCTCATATTTTGCAATCTTTCCTTCGATACTTTAACAAATGTCATAGCATTTACAATATCTTGATCTTTTCTTTGCAGTGCTTGAGATAAATCATTAGTAATTCCCAATATATTTCTCATCAAAAGCAATTTAAAAATAAATTCAAAGGATTGTAAAGTGTTCAATAATTGACGAGTTTCAACTTGTTGCTCTGTGCTAATTCTATCTTTTAAAATCATATCTAGCACATCACACACAGAAGGAAACAAAGAAACCAACCTTAGTAATGTACCATAATATGATCCCCATCTAGTATCTCCAGCTCTTGTTAGCGTAGTTTCTTGATTCAAGCCACGACCAGTTAAAGTTTCTCCACTCTCTAATACTTCCATTACTTTAAGAATTTGACTTTCTCTAAGAATATCTCTGCGCTTGCATGAAGCTCCAACAACATTAGATAAATTGTTAACTACAAGAAAAAACCAAGCAATGTCATCATGCTTTTTAGCAACTGTTATAAGTGCCAACTGAAGTTGGTGAGCAAAACAATGAACATAGAATGTACACTTATTTTCTTTCAATATCAAACTTTTGAGGCCATTAAACTCTCCTTGCATATTACTTGCCCCGTCATATCCTTGTCCACGAACTCTTAAAAAGCTTAAATTGTACTTTGCCAATAAGAACTCCAATGCTAACTTTAAATACATAGCACTTGTATTTGCAACATGAACAATACCAAGAAACCTCTCAATGACACATCCTTTCTTGTCTACATAATGTAAAACAACAACCATTTGCTCTTTAACTGAAACATCTCGAGATTCATCAATCAAAATAGAGAACAAATCATTGTTAAGATCATCAATAATAACTTTTATGGTCTCAGAAGCAACAGCTTTCACAATATCTTTTTGAATGCTACGTGACACTAATTTGAGATTTCCACGAGATTTTTTCAATTCTTTATCAATCTCTTTATTATGATTACAAAGAAATTTCATAATCTCGAGAAAATTACCTTTATTCTTTGAATCCACTAATTCATCATCACCGTGAAATGCTAATCCCAACTTTAATAAAAGTCGAATACAATCAACTATTGCAGTTAAATGAATCCGATATTCCCTTTTGATCAAGTTAGATTGTTTGTTGATAGCAACTTCAATATGTTGTTTTTTATTCATTAGTGCATTACATTTTCTCCAAGCTTGGTTGTGAGCACTATTAGGACCTCCGACATGGACATTGAGTCTATCTTTCTTTTTCCAATTTGAAAATCCCTCAGTCACAAATGCATCCCAACCTTTGTGTTCTCCTATCTCATGTCTCATAAGGTAACAACATAAACAAAAAACAACATCTTTTGATACACTATATTCCAACCAACTACCAAATTCAAGATACCAATCAGGATTGAACTTACGTAAAGACGTAACAAATTGTCATTGTGGAAAATTATGGTCCTTTGGTTGACAAGGCCCTTTTTGTAAATAAGCTCTTCGGATTTCATCTCGATCATTTAGGTGATAACATGTCATTTGATTCCTTTCTCCAGGATCAACAAGAAGATTATCTAAATCAACATCTAAAAATCTTTTTCTCAAAGATGGCCCTACTTGTTGTGCAAATGCATTTTCCACTTCATTAACTTATTGAGACTCCAATGTTGATTTTCTTTTAAAATATTTTTCCATTTCTAACACATAAGAATTTAACACTAATTAGTTACTTGATTCTAATACAACTATTGAACTACAACTCTACAAGGATAAAATTAAAACTAAAAACATGATAAAAATTGATACAAAAATATGAAATCACAACATAATAATATAATATACAACAACAACAAAAATAATGAAGGGAGAAACTTACTTGAATATTGTCTTTTAACTCTACTATGATAAAACAATAAAAACAAATAAGATTTAAAAGTAGGAGATTTGTGAAGAAAAAATAAAGTGTGTAGAAGAAAGAAGACAAAAAATAGAGTATGTATGTAAGTTGATTTATAATTAGAAGAACCTATACAAATACAATTTACTTGTGTCTTTTTAATTTCCATTTTCTTTTTAAAAAAAAGTAATAAAATAAAATTAATAGTTAGATTTATGTTTTCTAGAATTCAAATCAAATGAGTAGTATGAGAACAATGATGTATTTAATGTGGGGTCAATATTCCAAAATCAATTATTATTAGTTTTAAAAAAAAGTCAAGTGAGGTCACTTGACCCCATTCCACTATGGGTGCATTCGTGCCTGCTAGGCACTCAAGTGCCCATAGGGTAGCCGCCCTAGGATGGGCAATGGGTAACAGACATGTGGCTACCATGAACGATTGTATCCCTTCATTCTCCCTCGAGCTCGGGGAAACTGGCGCTCGGTCATCTTCCCCCTCCCCGTCACGATATTTCGACGAGCACGACTCTTGTCTCTATCTTTCCTCGACATGGTTCTTAAGTCATCACTTCTCCGCATCGGAGCAACGACTTAGGGGGATACTGTTATGGACTGGACCGGGATCTGCCCAACCCAACACTACGTTGGGAAGGCCCAATAGGGCACAATCCTCCCATGTCGGGCACGACTCATATACGTCGGGCAGACGACTCCCTTGACGGGAAGATCCACACGTTTTCTCCACGTGCTCCCCCACGCGGGGACACGTCATCAGACAACTACCCACCTCCGAAAGAGTTGATCAGCCCATCTTCCGAAGATCACGGGACAGTTAATCTAGGGCGAAGACCACATGTTGGTCTTCACTACCACACGTAAGCCCTAACAGTTACTTGAGTTGGGCCTGACAGTCTAGTCAAATACAAGTAATTGTTGGCCCTGTGCTGGGGTCTCTCTACAAATATCCTCTTTCACTAGAGGGTTAGGTATTCCATTATACACCTACTTCTGTATTTACACTTCCACTCTGATCCTTTACTTACTTAAGCATCGGAGTACCTTGCAGATACACCCCCCCTTCTTTGTGCATTAAAAGGATAGATAAATCGGCACAAGATTTCATATTACAAAGTTTCTATTAGGGGTGTGCAGAATTCAGTCTGACCTGAAGATCCGTCCCAACCCAATAGTTTCGGGTTAATCTTTTTTTCGTCTCATGCAAAAAATGGAAGAAAAAAAGACTGTCCAAAAATAAACCTGGTATCGGGTTGGGACGAGTTCGAGTTGACCATCGGGTTATCCAATCCGTCCTAATATTATGAATGCACATGTGGTACTATTTATTTATTTAATTTATTGATAAATTTAGATTATTCCAATTTTCCAATACACATTTCAATTTCACACTTCATAATTTAATACATGCACTCACTAAGTACTAAATACACATTCCCCCACATCCCAACTTTCACACTTCTCTAGTTCTCTTACACACTTTCTCACTTCCAACTTATACTCTTCTATTTTCACGTCATACTATTCTACTGTTTATTTCCACCAACATTTCATCTTTCTCCATCTTCTTATCCTTCTCTAATATCTACAACTCTAAAATTTCTTTTGTTTTCTCTTGACTCCATCATCATCTTTTGGCATCAAGTAAGTGTATCTTTCTACCTTTATATTTATTGTATAACAATTTTAAAATTATATGGATGTTATAATCATTGTATTGTTCTATGAGTAACGCTAGTACGCTATAATCTTCAACTTTAGTTTTTAAAAATCAAATCAAAAAATCCCTTTTGTGTATGCAAACTTTAATTTATATTCCCATTCGAATGTATAAGTTTGAATACTTTAGACATTTTTCATGATTATTATTTAGGTATTGTGTTAAATAAATAGTAGACATATATGAAAGAAAATATTATGATAGATTTATATATTCAAATAAATAAAGAGTTTTTGTTTTAGTGAAAATAAATGGGTGATAATATATTGTTGACTGGAATTTTCAATTGGGAAAAGGTGACATAGAAGTTGGCTTGTGGGTCGATAGACTAGGAAAGGTGGTGAAGAAAACGAGGTGAGTCGACGCCAACATAGGGAGTTTGTAAGTCGACTTAAGTCTATTTCGTCGAAGGTGTCGACTGATGGTCAAGGAAATCGACACGAAGCATGAGAATGTTTGAGAGGGAAGAAAACTTGAAAAGCTGAAAACGTGGAAAGTTATAAAGGTGGTGGAGGGACACGTGGCGACACCCAAACCAACATAGCAGTTATTTTCTTTTCTATTTAAGAGAATGTCCATGTTCATTTGAAAGGCGCATTTTGTAACATTGTAAGGGAAAAACACTCTGAGTACCAAGCGCTAAGAGAAAAGAGTTTCGTTCCTGCAAAATGTACGACCGCGTCCACATTTCTTTTTAAAAGCAATTTACATTATCAAATTTAAGATATCTTGTCGCTTTTTCTCGTTTACTTTATTCGTCTTTCATTCAAGTATACGCATTTTTTATTCAAGATTATTTCCAGTTTGTTCTAACAAACACCATTCTACCACTGTCGCATATACTCGACCAGATAGTTCTGTGACTTGTTTGGCTAGTCCCGCAAGTAAATCTGCGTTAGGAGGCCAGAGGTTGTTCGCGCGAAAATTGCGTGCGAACAAATTGGCACACCCGGTGGGACCCGTTGGTCTGGATGTATGAATTTACATAGTGGTAAGATGGTGATATCACGTCCAAACGAAGAACCTTCTTTGGAGGAAAATACGGTTGTGACGCAAACAACCAACGTTGGCGCTGACATTGTGTCTGCAGTTTTGAATGCATATAGTGGACACGTCGTAACGCCGTGTCGACCTGAACCTAGGCTAATGCTGATAGGAACTGGGGGCAGTATGTGCCTAGTTTCACAATGCCCACGGCTCGAGCCTTTGGGATGCCGACAGAATTCATGTCAAGCTTACATCATAGTGGCCCACTATTTGGAGAAAGTTCATCGTCAACTTTCTCACTGTATCAAGGATTAGGGCCATTAGTGAACCAAGTTACTAGGCCCCCAGGGTCTAGTCTTTCGTCACATTCAATTTCCACTTTCACCTCAAGTTCTGCCGCCGTTATGAGACAACTGATGGATGAAAGTAATCACGAAATGGTTCACATGTTGACCCAATAAATGGGCACCATATTAAGACCATTAATTCAAGATTCGGCCCAAAGTTACCAACAGTTGGCGACTCAGATGACATGGATAGGTGATTTCTTAGGCGCTCCTAAGGCCCTAGGTCGACAGACATTGTAACACCCCAATTTTAGTAATTATTTATTTAATTAAATTAACTGATTAATTATGTGATTTTGTGCTTAATTGAATTAACTAATTTATATGATTTATTTGAATTAATTAAGTTAATTGATTTACTTGATATATTTGAATTATTTTATTTATTGAATTTATATGAAATATTTAATTTATATGAATTAATTGATTTATTAGATTTATGTAAATTATTTGATTTATTTGAGTTGTTTGAATTAATTGATTTATTGAACATATTTGAAATAATTGATTTAATTTTATTATTTAATTTATTTGATATATTCTATTTGGTAGAATAATATAGAATTGTTAGATTAATCAATTGGGCCTAATTGGGGGTGTGAATAAAAATGGGTTAGTAAGCCTATTAGAAATTATTAGGTTTTGAGAGATTGTGAGAGTTTAAGAAAAATAGAAAGAATTAGAATATAAAGTTGGTAAAGGAGGCTAGAGAGAAAGAAGAGTGGAGAAGAAGAACCAAGAGAGGGAGCTCAAGAAATCATCAAAAAACAAGGTAAGAGTGGGTCTTTACATGGTTATGGGATTGTATGATATAGTATGATGGATGGTGGGTGGATCATAACATGTAGGGTTTGTGTTTTCTTATCTATTCATGTTCTTGATGAATGAATGCTTGTGTAAATTATGAAATTATGATTGAATTGCATGTTAGGTGTTGATGTTGATGTTGTAATTGTTGTTAGAATGATACATAGATGCAATTGTTGTTGTTGAAATCATATGATTGATTATCCGTATGATGTTGTAGAAGTTGTGGTTGTGCATGATCACGAGTCAGAGCCGGAACAAGTTTATGAGTAATTTTGATGAAAAAGATTTGGGTTTTGAGACTTTATAAAAGTGATTTTTCGTGTTAAAATGTGTTCCAAACGATTTATAAGAAAATTTGAGTTTTGGGAGGGTTCAAAAGTGATTTTCGTGTAAAAAGTTGCAGAAAAAGTGCTTCTGTAGCAGGAGTAATTGGCTAATTAAATACGGAAACCGATTACCATTGAAAACGTGAAAATTTGGATTTTGGGGGGTGTAATCGGTTACCGGTTTGTGGTAATCGATTACACTGGGACCGATTTTTTGGAAAACTTCGAAAATTCATAACTTGAGTTTCGGGTGTCCGATTCATGCATCGTTAGAAGCGTTGGAAAGTTAATGAATAGAGCTATAACATAGTATAGATAAGAGAACTGGTTTCCCAATATTTTTATATCTAACATGTTTGGGAAGTAAATTGTGTATATGTTCTATTAATGAATTGTTGCACTGTTTGCTGCCGGTTGTGAAATTACTTGTGGATAATTTATCCAATACTTGTGTGTGCGCTTGTATAAGTATATTTTGGGTGAGAACATATGAAATTCATGATAGTTATTGTTTGTTGTAATGATAATACAGTTGCGATTGTATTGTAAAATGTATTGTATACCATTTGAATAGTGAATTTAATTATTGATGATGAATTAATTATTCTATAATTAATCGGTAATGTGTGTTGTGTGTATTAAGATTGGATTGTGTTGATACCTTATGTATTATTTACTAAGTGTGGTGGTAATGTTTGAAGTAAGAATGTTATGATTATGAAAATTTGATTATTGATGATGATTTTTGTAGCGTGAAAATATTGTATAAATGAATATCAATGTATGTGGTAAGTAATTCATTATGTTGAATTACATGTGTATGCATATATTTGTCATGAGTCAGTTATAATGGTTTGCATTGCAAAAGACTTGGACAAGACTCGTATTCACTGGGGTAGAATGACTGAGTGTCATTCCTAGTGGGGTATAAGTGATATAGTCATACCTACTGAGGTAAATTGACTAAGATCACGTTCCTAGTGGGGTGCTCACTGAGATAGAATGACTGAGATGTCGTTCCTAGTGGGGTATAAGCGATGTATCCATAATTCCGAATGTGAATTGATAAGAATTGATGGGTTCTATATAAACCAAATGGCGAGTCGCATTGTGTTGCATTGTTATTGCATTGTGGTTGAAATATGAGATTATGCAAAATATGTGAAATTGATAAATTGGTGAAATTGTGGATTTGTGAGTATGTACATATGAATAGTAAGGTAACTTGAGTGATAATATATTGATGAAACTTTTGAAGTGTGAGAATAATTATGATTATGCTTGTATGCCTTAAATTATATATTATCTTATAATTTAAATAATTATGTGAATTCTCACCCTTCTGTTGGAATGATATTTTATACGATATCACTCAGGTACTGAGGAGTATAGTTGCTCATAGCGAGAGGTAGTCATTGGAGTAGCTGTTTTAGTTTCTCTATTTATTCTGGGTTGAGTCGTGCTCTGATCATGTAACACTGGGATCGTTTCAATTTATGTTTGAGAGATACATTATGTACTCTCCTTTATGTCGTTATGCTTATTTGAATTATGTGGAGTATTGGCTTTTATGCCTAAGTATTGATTATGAATAAGATGAGCATGAGACTTTCATTATGTCAATTATGATTAAATTAAATCCGCTGCTACATGATAATGTGAAAGTGTACGAAAAGCATGAATTTATTTTAAGTGTTATTGAGCATGACCGATGTTTGTGTGATGTTTTGAAACTATATGTGACACCCTTTTGTGAGATGCATGATAATTCACTCTGATTATTTATATATATTACGCGGGGTTTAGAAGGGTGTTATAGACGTCGCCGCCCCGACCGGAGACGCCAATTCGACAAGACGAAGTCTTCGACGAAAGAATTAACCAGCAATCCCATGAGGTTGAACACACACCTAGGGTGGCCCAAAGTCCCCCTGTTGTTTTAGTTCATAAGAACCAAGACCCAGACTATGTAGTCAGACAGGTTCGACACGAAGCCATGGTTGGAGAACCAAACTTAGAAGCTATGGTGGAACAGATTATGGTTTGCAATGGAGAAAACACAGGCCTTCGACGACCAACATATATGTCCCTACTACAGACTTTGTTTTGCAAACAGAGTTGCCCAAGGGCTGAAAGGTTCTGAAGTTCACCAAATTCATCGGAGAGAATGAAGAGTCCACCGTTAAACATGTTGCCAGATATCAAACTGAAGCTGGTGACATAGCAAACAACAAGGACTTAAAAATGAAGTATTTCCCAAGTTCCCTCACAAAGATTGTGTTTACTTGGTTTACCATATTACCCCATAGTCTTTCCATACCTGGGTACAATTAGAAAGGTTGTTTCATGAACATTTTTACATGGGACAATCAAAAACTAGTATGAAAGAGCTAGCCAGTGTCAAACGAAAAGCCACAGAGTCGGTGGACCAATACCTTAACAAGTTTAGACTTTTGAAAGTGTGATGCTTCACGCAAGTCCCTGAACATGAGCTAGTCGAGATGGCGGCTGGAGGCCTAGATTATTCAATCAGGAAAAAGATAGACACGCAATATCTTAGAGATATGGCGCAGTTAGCTGATAGGGTCCGACAAGTCGAGTGCTTAAAAAATGAAAAAACCCAGGCTAACAAATACCTCAAGAAAGAGAAAGTTTCATACGTGGCCGCTGACGAATATTCTTCTAAAGATGAGGAGCTCGCCGACAAAAGCAAGGTTAACGTGGCTGAACTGAAGCCAGGGCCTCCGTACATGTGTAAATTGTTAAAACCATCAAATGGAAAAAATCCTGTCGAAACTGAAAAAACAGATAAATACGCTACGGAAACATATACTTTGATGTATCTAAGTGCGATGAAATATTTTATTTATTAGTTAAAGACGGTCAGATTATTGTCCCTTCTGGGGAAAAAGATCCCCCTTTAGAACAAAAGAAGAAAAGGAGGATTTTGTAAATTTCATAATTTTCTTGGTCATAAGACATCTCAATGTGTTCTTTTCAGGGATTTGGTGCAGAAAACTTTGAAGGAAGGTCGGCTTCAATTTGGCGAAAGGCCAAAGATGCAGGTGGACACGGATCCTCTGAAGGTCGAAGAAGCCTTATATTCTGAGTTGTATGACTGCATGATGGTTGAGACTACTGAGGGTCTCAACAAGCACTTAACAAACAAAGCTTTTGAATGCATGATGGTCGAGACTACTGATGGTCCCAACAAGAAGTCTGAGGAGAAACTCAAGACAATTTACCTTTAAGCTGGTGAAAGTCTGACAGATTTCCAAGAGAAATGCAGGGTGAGCGATTCGAAGGTTGTGTTATGCCCAAGATGCAATGCCGTCTTTGATGAAAAGGATGTTGAGAAGTACGAAGTGGGTAGGAAAATGGCACTGCAAGATAGTAGGCCACCAGTCCCAAGGTTTGTGTTCGGTCAGAACGGTGCTCCTCGACGAAACGAAGAGTACAAGAAGTTGTTCCAGTAGGCGCGACCCAAGACTTTTGTGTCGCCATCAGACACTCCACAAGATAAGTGGGTGGCACCCATGAGCCAAAAGAGGAGCCAAAGGCCGAAATGGAAGGTGCTAGATCTAGAAAAGGAGGTAAAGGTCTCCGACAAGAGGACTGAACCCAGGGGCTATGTGGTTTCCCCCAATTACAAAGGGAAGAATCCTATGATAAGGAACCAGTGGAAGCGGTATCAATGAAATAAAAAGGCTGCCAAAGAGGCTTCGACTTCACAATTGAAGCCTGTTGGAACCTCCAGACTGAAAAGGCAATATCCAAAGGCAAGGTGGGTTGAGAAGGAGAACATTATGATGAACCAGACTATGGCAGTGACTGTGGAAGCTTCAGGAGAGAAGGAGGTGGTGTCAACCCAGAGCTCGAAGTACACATCTAGAGTTGAGAATAATAAAGAGCCAGAGTACACTCCCCAACCAGATGAGGAAGAACCAGAGTACACTCCCCAGTCGAATGAGGAATACACCCGGTTACTAGAAGGCAATTTCGACGAAGACATGTACGATGACACCAATGATGACACATACGGTGAGGATTTTGTCGCAAACTGCGGCATCGTGTCAATACTGCCAGCGAAATATGATAAGGTGTCGGAAGTCTCTAAAACAGAAGAATATTTTGTGCCCGACGAGACTGCGGAAGACAAGCCACTATGTTACTATGTGATGAACAGTGGCGTGGTGGAAGAACGGACAACCATGTTTGAGAGACCTAGTCCTAGAATGATGTATCATTTAAAGCCATTGTTCATAAAAGTAAAGGTCAATGGAGTGGCAGTCAACAAAGTGTTTGTAGACGGAGGGGCAGCTGTCAATTTAATGCCTCATATGTTGTTCAAGAAGATCGGGAAGACCGAAGCTGATCTCCGACAACATAACATGGTTTTATCTAATTATGAAGGAAAAACTAGCAACATTCTTGGGGTTGTCCAAGTCGATTTAGTTGTAGGTACAACTATCCGATCAACACTTTTCATGGTCATAAACTCAAAGGCCAATTTCAACCTATTGTTGGGTCGAGAGTGGATCCATGGGATATGGGAAATACCATCAACTCTACATTAGAGATTAAGCATTTGGAGGAAAGATGGCATCGTCGAAAATATCGAAGCCGGTCAGAGCTATTATAAGATCGATGAAGCAAAGGTACGAAGAAATCTTTCGACCAGCACCTAGCAAATGTGGCACCTTGTGATAATGGATCAGGGTCTTATACTTCTGTCGACACGGGTCGCGTCCTAAATTTGGATCCTGATTATGAATTCATTTGGGATACTGTTGACGAAACAATGGAGCCCACAGAAGGACTTCCACCCATAGGGTCGCCAACAATTGATGAAAATGACTACTGAGTCAGAGAGCTTGACTCGAATTTTGGCCTATTTGGCTGAAAACAAACGAAAGTCGATACTGGAAGCAAAAAAATGACAAAACGTAGATGGGGAAACCGACGGCAATGCACAGTTAAGTGGCCGACAAGGCCAGACAACAGCTTCAAAAAGTCGGAGGCTTGATTACATCTATGATAATGAGCCTTTGTGGTTTGAGAAAAACCCATCCATTGAGTTGTAGAGAATGCAGGCGCAAGATCCACTCGAAGAGATTGACTTAGGAGATGGGGAAACAAAAAGACCTACGTATGTAAGTGCTAAGATTGGGTCGAAGATGAAGGCCAAGCTGATCGAGGTATTGAAAGAATACAAAGATTATTTTGCCTGGGATTATGGCGAAATGTCTGGTTTGAGTCGGAGTGTAGTGGAACACCGACTACCAATCCAGCCAGGAAAAAGGCCATTCAAATAGCAGCCACGACGATTCGCTCCAGAAATCACTCTAAAGATCAAGCAGGAGATCGAGAGACTGCTCAAAATCCGGTTCATCAGAACTGTAAGGTACGTCGAATGGATAGAGAACATAGTTCATGTTATCAAGAAGAATGGGACTCTGCAAGTCTGTATAGATTTCAGGGACCTGAACAACGCTACCCCCAAATATGAGTATTCAATGTTTGTGGCAGAAATGCTGGTCGATTCGGCCTCGAGTTTCGAATATTTGAGTATGCTTGATGGGTACTCCGGCTACAACCAAATCCTCATAACCGAAGATGATGTTCCCAAAATGGTGTTCCGGTGTCCTGGGACCTTGGGAATATACGAATGGGTTGTAATGTCATTTGGTTTAAAAAACACCGGAGCAACTTATCAAAGAGCCATGAATGATATATTTCATGATTTTATTGAGAAATTTATACAGGTGTACATTGATGACATTGTCATAAAATCCTCATCGAAGAATGGTCACTTAGACCATCTTCGAAGTTCATTTGAGAGAATCAGAAAGTATGGATTAAAAAGAATCCACTAAACTGTGCTTTTTGTGTACATGCAGGAGACTTCCTGAGATTCATAGTCCACAAAAAAGGCATCAAGATCAATCAAAACAAAACCAAGGTAATTTTGGATCTCAAGCCTCCTTCGACGAAGAAACAGCTTCAGTCTTTGTTGGGGAAGATAAACTTCTTGAGAAGGTTTATATCAAATATAAGTGGCAAGACGAATGTGTTCTCGCCATTGCTCAAGGCTAAGAAAGAAAGTAATTTTCGCTGGGGACAGGAGCAGTAAGAGGCTTTTGACACCATTAAAGAGTACCTCACAAGGCCTCTTATCTTATTGCTACCTAGTATGAATAAAAGCATGAAGTTATACATTGTTGTGTCGGACGCAACCATAGGAAGCATGTTAGTGCAAGAGGATGATTGTGGCGTCAAAAGACCCATTTATTACCTTAGTCGAATGTTAATAGATGTTGAAACTAGGTACACTATGATCGAAAAGTTGTGCCTATGCTTGTACTTCTCATGTATGAAATTAAAATAATATATTAAACCAGTTGAGGTTTACGTTTCGTCGCATTTTGACGTTATTATGCATATGTTGTCTAAACTCATTATGCATAGCCGAATTAGAAAGTAGGCACTAGCGTTAACTGAATTCTCCTTGACGTATGTCCATCTAAGGGCAATGAAAGGTCAAATAATGGAAGACTTTATTGTCGACCACGCAGTGGTTGAATCATCGTTGTGGATGGTCGACATTGATCCTTGGAAGTTATACTTCGACGGGTCAAGTCATAAGAATGGAACAGGTATTGGGATCTTGATAATATCCCCGCACGACATTCCTACAAAATTCAAGTGTAGGGTCGACAGAAAATGTTCCAATAATGATTCAGAATATGAAGCCTTAATCACTAGCCTCAAAGTTCTTAAAGATATGGGTGCCAAGAGAGTTGAAATAACAGGCGACTCTGAAATAGTGATTAAACAGATCATGAGGGAGTATAAATGCGTTAAAAACACCTTGTGGTGTACTTCACGATGGCGAAGCGACTCTTGGAACGCTTCGAGGTTGTCAGCATTACGCACGTGCCCATGATAGAAAATCAAGAGGAAAACGATTTAGCGCAAATTGCCTCTAGGTACAAAGTGTCGGAAGGGAAGCAAAGAGACTTCATTGAAATTAAGGAAAAGGTGATGTCAAACGTACTACCATCACCAGGCTTATCAGAATCTGGGGGGGCAAGCGTCCCAACAGAGGGCTTAATTGAAAGTTTGAGAAACTATGAGATCTTCGCTATCAGCAACTATCACCGTCAGGTTGGAGAAGGCCAATCTTCGAGTATTTGGAAAATCCGATGGGAAGTACTGATAGGAAGATTAAGTACAGAGCTTTAAGTTACGTCCTAATGGGGAATGAGTTGCTGAAAAAGACACCAGAAGGGATGTTGCTTAAATGTCTAGGAGACACAGATGCGTACCTAGCAATTTTGGAAGTCCATAGTATGACATGCGGGGCTCACCAAGTTGGCCATAAAATGAAATGGTTGTTGTTTCGACAAGGTGTATATTGGCCAAGCATGCTCAAGGATTGCATGGACTTTGCAAAGGGGTGCCAAGATTGACAAAGACATGCAAACGTCCAGCACGTACCAGCTAGCGAATTACACACAATCGTCAAGCCATGGCCCTTTTGTGGATGGGTGTTGGATATCATTGGTGAAATTCGACCAGCCTCGTCGAAACAGCAAAAAATTGTCCTTGTGGGTATAGACTATTTCACAAAGCGGATAGAAGTTGTACCTCTGGTAAAAATAGACCAGGAGGTTGTGATCGAATTTATCCAGAACCATATTTTGTATAGATTCGAGATATTTGAAACCATCACTACGGACCAAGGTTCCGTATTTGTTGGCCAGAAGATGCAAGAGTTTGTGGCAGAGACAGGTTTTAAGTTGGTCACTTCAACATTGTATTATGCTCAGGAAAACAGTCAAGTCGAAGTCACCAACAAAGTAGTAATCGGACTCATCAAAAAACACGTTGCTAAGAAACCCATGAATTGGCACAAGATGTTAGATCAAATTTTATGGGCTTGTCGAACATCCCCTAAGGAGTCGACCAATTCGACTCCGTTTTGTTTGACGTTTGGTCATGATGCTGTTTTGCCAGCAGGGATTTGTTTACAGTCAATTAGGATGCAACGTCAGCATGACATCCCGTCGAAGCAGTACTGGAGTATGATGCTAGATGAAATCATAGACTTAGGCGAAGAAAGGGTGGCAGCGCTAGATAAGCTATTACGCCAAAAGGCACGAGTGGCCAAAGCATATAATAAGAAGGTCAGAAAGAAGACATTTGCAGTCAATGATTATGTGTGGGAGACAGTGTTGCCTGTGGATCGAAGGGATCGAACGTTAGGAAAATTGTCACCAAATTGGGAGGGGTCATTCCAAGTAATCCAATCGTTTAGTCACAACGCATACGAGATTCAAGAGATAGGCATGAATCAACATATCATAAGAGTAAATGGGAAATATTTGAAAAAATATAAGCCTATGTTACAGGAGGTTCAAATCCAAAAATAACTTTTCATTAATAAATTAGCGGAGTTACAAAAGTTCAACTAAATACAAAATATAGTTATGCTGGGAATCTTGATTTAAAGTCTTCTAAAAGGTTTTTCTCATGAACCACTTTACTTTCCAGGAGAAACTTCTTCTACCGCATTTGGTCAATAGTACCTTTCAGCGCAAGGGCTGTTTCGACATGAGAAATCCCTTGAGACACTTCTTGGTCGATGACCTCTTGAGCAGGTAGAGGTTCGTCGGAGTCCAAGAAGGCTTTCTGCTTTTCGACCTCAACAATCTTTCTTGCAAGCTCAGTCATTTGGGCTTAATAATCGGATATCTGTTGGTTGAAGACATGACGCTTGTCGGAACGCTCTTTCTTTTTAGTTTCAAAGTCCTCAAGTTTCTTCTTACAAAGGGAGATAAGATATCACTCTCGTTTCATCTCATTGATCTTCACCCTAATTTTAGCATCATCTTGTTTACAAACTGAGAGGTCCTTTTCCAGCTGGGTGAAGAAAGCCTCGAATCCAATGAAATATTTGGCCACGGGAGCAGGCACTTTAAACTGGGAAAGTTCGTCCAGTATTTTAAATACATCACAGGCTACAGCTGACTCCTTCGTGACAACGTCCAAAAACTCATCCTCGAAGAGGTACGTCCTCAGTTGTTGGAGTTTGAAGGCAAAAGAATCATCCATTTCTGGGTCAAGAGGGGTCGTCAAACCAGCAGGGGTTGCGTCCATAGACGACTTACGAAGCTTAAATAGGGACTTCAAAGTCTCTGCTGGGTTTGATTGCTTCATAGCCAGAATCTCCTCCGGAGTAAGCATCCTTTGACAGAGGGGCCACCTTCAGCAGAACCTATGGGAGTCGGAGTTCCCTTGGCAGCAGTTTGATATAATCGAGGAGTTTTCCTTGCCGCTGGTGGTTGTATCATCCTTATTAGCCTCACTGTTGGTGTTGTCAATAGGAGTCATCTTCACTGCAGGGTCTTCTTCTATCGACGCCCCTTGGAATTCGTTGACCTTCTGAGGGCTAAAAAGAGGCGTCGTCTCAGGTGGATTTCCAATAGTAGTAGTTGTGGCATTATTAGCATTTACAACAATGATTGAGTCGATCACGGTATCCTGCAGAAGGAAGTTTAAGTAAGAAAACACCCAAGTAATATATGGACCGAAAGGACAAAGACGATAAATACCTCAACAGGATGTTTCGGATGAGGGATTTCAATGGCGACAGACTGAAAAAATTCAACCAGATTATCAGGAACAACAGGTTTCACATTCGAAGTGACCGCTTTGGAGGGTGTCTTTTTTGTAGGAACTCTTTTCTTCTTGGCCATTGGGGTAGCAGGAGGAGAGTTTGATGTTTCAGAAGGAAAGACCCGAGATTGGGTGCTTTCATCCGGCGCGCCGCCTTCAGGAGTCGACGCCTTTTCAAGAACCTAACAAACAACATGGTAAGTTGACGGTAGAAGACAAGTGTAAAGAATCACCAAAAACGTGTGGTACTTGAGGATTCAAGACTTTCTATTTCTTTGCCACTCTGATCGAGGTCGGTGCAGCAACTAGTTCCCTTTTTCGACCCTGGGGAATAAGCATAAATGATTAGCCATTGACAATTAATAAAATGTAGAAGAAGAGAAAAGAAGGTACCTTCTTTGAGGTGTCCTCTGTAGCACCAGCTCCTTGGGGATTCTCGACATCTACAACAACCATCAAAGCAGGGACTTCACCAGCAAGGGCAGTAAAGGCATCAACCATATTCTCCAAGAAAATGTCACATTTGAAGCATTGGTTTTGGTACTCTGACCACCATACACTAAAACCCTCTGTTGTAAAGAAGGATGGTTGAAAAGAAAAAACAGGTAACTCAAGGCGTTGAGTCGACCTAGAAAAATTGAGGCAATTCTTGTGACTTGGCAGGTTTAGCCGTTGACCAGCCCACATAATGTTAGAGGAATGTCGGACCAAGGACTCTGGCAGCACTTGGCTCAAACCAAATTGTCGGGCCACCAAGTTGGGTTGGTAATTCATAAACCCATAGCCTGTGTTCCCCGTCTCAATTCAAAACGATAACATGGTGGGAGTTATAAACGCCCTCCATATAGAATTCGACACTGCTGCCGCTTTTGGGGAAGCACCAGGGAATGGATTTTTAAACCACAACGGGCCAAACTGTCGATGCACAAAGGCAGTCATGCCAGGGACGAAGGAAGTTGCTTCTGCAAACATGGTGAGATATTTCATAAATAAGGTTTTGTTGGGAGTTTCCTGCGTAGTCATCAAGGCAAGTCGAACGCCTTCTGTGGGACATTCTTCATTCAGAAGCTGCATTGTTTCAAACATGGGATAACTCAACTGGTGCTCGAATGTGGCATTGAGCCAATGCTATAACAACCACATAGGCCCTGAAACATTCAAGGCTTTGGTGGTCTCGTGAAGGAGTTTTATTCTCAAGGTCGATAGACCAAAAGAATGATAGAGAGATGATAGTAGAAGCTTACCCAAAGATACCTGTCGACCTTCATGTATTTGGATCGCCAGGTTGATATAACTCTTGGCTATTTTTAGAGAGGCAAGACAGAAAAGGTAGTAGGATAACCAAAGAGTAAGGAAGGCGATGTGTTCTTCATCCGACACTTCTTCGGAATCTTTATCATGATGGTCCTCTATAAAGTTCTGAAAACCAACACGTTCGAAGTCGAAGGTGACGTCCGTTTTCAGGGTCATATCAAAGGTTTCGCCCAAAGGAGAAAGACCTGTGATGGCCGCCACGTCGAAGAGCGTCGGCATCAACATACAACATGGGAAATGGAGTGTGTTGGTCGACCCTTCCCAGAAATACATCAATGCCAACAGTAGACAGAGGTTAACCCTATGAGCATTCCTGGAGAGCTGAATGGCGTCAAAGATGCCAACTGTCTTCCATTGGTCCTCTCTTTTGCCATAAACTTGAGGTCAGGACGCCACCTTTCTGAAAAGTTGGGGGAATTGTGGGAATGTAGCAAGGGAAAAATACTTGAAGTTCCTCATGGTTGGGTTTTTTGTCAGGGTATGGCCCATGGAAAGCATGCAACTTTTCAGCAACCGCGAAGAGTATAATCATCTAGCATTGCCAGGTAGCTACCACCGCGTCATCAGCGGACGTCGGATTTGGAAGAGGCCTGAGGGATTCGCCTTCAGAGAGAACAAACGCAATGGGGTTGTTTTCGGTGGTGTGAGTAGCGGAAGTGGTTGAGGAAGCCATTGAAAGAGAAAGTCAAAGAAACTTTGAGAGCAAAAGCTTGAGGGAAAGGAAAAATGTGAGAGAAGTTGGAAAATAAAACCAAATGTGGAAAGAAGCTATTTATAGGAAAGATGACATGTAGTTGAAAAGACAGGGGGCGATTCCGATTCCAGAGTAAGTGTGAGTGGTTTAAAGCCCAAAACGTTGGGATGCGACCATGCATGATTAGTTTTCTTGGAAATCGTGGCGCCAAAAGGCACCATTATCACGTTAGACTGTGGGTGACGTGTGGCTGACTCGACATAAAGACAATGATGGTGTTGTTGGGTCATAACCAATGTGCAGTTGAAACCTTACAGAAAACCAAAACGCCAAGTTTTTCAGTCGACATAGTGCTCAGTCAAAACTGTGTTTTTGAGGGGGCATCTTGTTGAGTGGAATTTTTCGACTGGGAGAAGGTGACATAGAAGTTGGCTTGTGGGTTGACAGACTAGGAAAGGTGGTGAAGGAAACGAGGTGAGTCGACGCCAGCTGAGGGAGTTTGTAAGTCGACTCAAGTCTATCCCATCGAAGGTGTCGAATGACGTGTGGCTGACTCGACATAAAGACAATGATGGTGTTGCTAGGTCATAACCAAGGTGCAGTTGAAACCTTACAGAAAACCAAAACGCCAAGTTTCTCAGTCGACATAGTGCTCAGTCGAAACTGCGTCTTTGAGGGGGCATCTTGTTGAGTGGAATTTTTCGACTGGGAGAAGGTGACATAGAAGTTGGCTTGTGGGTTGACAGACTAGGAAAGGTGGTGAAGGAAACGAGGTGAGTCGGCGCCAGCTGAGGGAGTTTGTAAGTCGACTCAAGTCTATCCCGTCGAAGGTGTCGAATGATGGTCAAGGAAACCGACACGAAGCATGAGAATGTTTGAGCGGGAAGAAAATTTGAAAATCTGAGAACGTGGAAAGTTGCAAAGGTGGTGGAGGGACACGTGGCGACACCAAAACCAACATAACAGTTATTTTCTTTTCTATTTAAGACAATGCCCATGTTCATTTGAAAGGCGCATTTTGTAACATTGTAAGGGAAAAACACTCTGAGTACCAAGCGTTAAGAGAAAAGAGTTTCATTCCTGCAAAATGTACGATCGCGTCTACATTTCCTTTTAAAAGCAATTTACATTACCAACTTTAAGATATTTTGTCGCTTTTTCTCGTTTACTTTATTCGCCTTTCATTCAAGTATATGCATTTTTTATTCAAGATTATTTCCAGTTTGTTCTAACAAACACCATTCTACCACCATCGCATATACTCGACAGATAGTTATGGGACTTATTTGGCCGGTCCCGCAAGTAAACCTGCGTCAGGAGGTTAGAGGTTGTTTGCGTGAAAACTGCGTTCGAACATATATATAGAATTACATCATGTTTTTCATTTTAAAAAATTGACTTTAGATGTCTTTATTTTTTTTCATTCATGCTAATAATTTTATTTAGGCTTATTGCATCTTTTAGTCCCTTAACTTAATTTTAAATTTCAGTTTAGTCCCTTATTTAATAAACGTTTGTTTCAAGTCCCTCAAGTGTACTTCCGTTAACCACTTTGATCCCCACTTTGATCCTGTCTGTTAAATTTTGTGAATTTCTGTTAGTTTGTGCATGTGTGACATTTCAGCTAAACGTTTATTAGATGACATGGAAATATTGATTTAAATTTGTAAAATTAAAAACAATGTGGGTCGAAATACTTCAATATTTCATTTCCACATCGCTAGTTTTCATTTTCACTCTCTCTTCTTAGAAGAAACCTTAGAATGAATAAGAAATATATAATTCAGTTTAGTGATAAATACAAGATAGGTACTTTAATTATAGATGTGTTTCTTGATGTGTTTGTGTTTCTTAATTTATTCAATTTATTTAACCTTGTTTTAGATCTGGAATATCTCTTATTCAATATGAAGTTTATGTCAATATGTTGATTTTGAAATTTTAGATATTTGGTAAAGATGTTTGGAAGGATTATACAGTTTTAGCCATTGAATGATATAGAGGGTCAATATAAATTCATGGTTAAGCATGTTCAGTTATGGAAGGTTGTGTTTCATAGCACTTCTCCTAAATGGATTCACTTTGTCTACTTGGTTGTCGCCGCCTACAAGACATGATATATCCCTTTTTTAATGCCTCTTAATCTGTGTTGTTAAAACTGGTTTCACGAGCTTATTTACATTTCTTTTAATTTTATTTTATTTGTATTAAGAAAATATTCTGCAATTTTTTAAATTCTAACTGTAACATTCTACAATTTTAAATAAGAAAAATCTTATATGATGAGAATTTTTAGGTTGTTGTTCTCTCTCATGAAAGCTTGTTCGTTGAATTCATTGATATTTTTTAATTTTGGAATACTAGTTCTAAATTTTATAAATGGCCAAAAAATTTATGGCTTTCTTCATCAGCAAAGTATGGAAGATTTACTGACTTTGTAAGCCCTTATCTCTCATTATTATTTCTTCATGTCAATTAAAAATTATGCATTGAAATATTATTACATATAACTAAATATATTAAGGTTAGAATTGAAATTAGTGATATGCAACTAAGCAAATATAATAGATTCATCATTAAACAATTGCTCACAAAATATAATAAGATGCATTTACATTGATTTATGAGTGCTGTATTAAAATATCAATATCAAATATAGTTAATTGGACATTTTATGGGTTCTGAAGTGGCAAGGTATGGAAAAGAAATTTGTTTTTGTCACTGTTATCACAGATCTTAGTACCTGTCACCTCCTGCCTCATTGTACGTAGCTTGTTGATTATCTTGCTTCAAAGTCGATTAATTAATGTTTTTAAGGTATTAAGTAAGTTTTTGTTAAGGTATTGAGCATACTGAACGTGTCAATAAGTTCTTGTTTGATCTCTTTGGTGAAATATTGGAATTGAGTTTGTTTTTATTGTAGGCTTAACTAAGAGAAAAACTTGAGATGGATCTAAATTTGCCGGCAATATAAAATAAGGCAACACCAACTGAACCTGCAATATCAAGTCAGGCAGTATCAATACAATCTACATCACTATTTTTTTCAATTGAGCTAATTTTAAACAAAAAAAATAAGGTTTCATGAGTCAAAACTTGGAGTCAATCATAATTGTGTCTATCTATATACATCTTTTGTATAGTGTTCTCTAATATACATCTTTTGTATAGTGTTTGAGTACATCTTTTGTGGTTCTATGTGTGTCGTAGACATTTTAAAATATGTTTCATGTCATTTGAATTTAATGTCTTTAATTTGAATACGGGAATCTAATAAAAATAAAGAGTCTCAGGTTTAAATGTGAGAATAGCAGAAAAAAAAATTACTCACCCATTAATAATACTCACCAATTCAAATTCATCCAATCCGCCCATATTTCCAATTATAAATAGAGTTAGTTCTTTTCTGGTAATTTTGTAGCTTAGTTCATGATTCTACAAGAACCATCTTTAATAAAATTTTACAAGTAGATTACACTTTAATTGTCGAATCGAATTTCGAACTATCTTCGAGTTGGTTTGGTTCATTGTCCCTACTCACCAATTCAAATTCATCCCATCCACCCATATTTCCATATTTCCGCTCCTATTTTTTTTCCAAGAATTATAAAGAGAGTTAGTTCTTTTATGGTAATTTTGTAGTTTAGTTCATGATTCTACAAGAACCATCTTTAATAAAATTTTATAACTGGATTACACTTTAAATAATTAAATGATCCATTTGTGGCAAGACTCAAAAAGCTAATACAAACTAAAATAAACCAAATCTTACAGTAGAATTGGTTAATTAAAAATTGAGAATACAGGGTTTATTTTCAATGAAGAAAACTAATCGAATACATACCGTGACAAAACCACCACCAACAAAACACTAGGCAACCAAACGATCAAAACAGGATTAACATCTCTACCAATTCGTTTCCTAGAAAACCTCTTCCTAGCATAACCCTTCGTCTCTTCATTTCCCCACTGTGCCTCCTCCACTCCTTTAGCAAGAATCAACGGCAGAGGTTGCTGGAACGGACACTTGGACCTCCAAGAAGTTTCAGGAATACCCATTGTGGCGACCCTTTTGAGGAAGAACGAGAGTTTCCATTTTTGGACAAGAGATGGGTTTGAGCAGAGGATTGGTGGGTAGTCCCAGTTGAGGTAGCATGGGATTTGGGTGGCGATGAAGAACTGAGAGTGGAGAGATGGTGTGGTTGTGGGGGTTGTTAGGATGTGGGTTAGGGCGTGGAGCTTTTGCTCCCATGTTGTGTCCTCCATGGTTGTCTCATCGGACAAAAAACGTTGGGAAATGAAATGAGGATGAGAGTCGCATAGATTGGATAAAATTCGACAAGCATGTGTATTTTACATTTATGACCTTTTATTGTTTAGAAGGAGTTCTTGTATTAGAAATAGGGGTTTATTTATAATTAATAAATTGTGAAAATCTGTATAAACTTGAATTGATCTTAAAGTATATTTAAATGCATATAAAATTTGGAATCCTACTTTACTCAATTTATTTAAAATTAATTTTCTTTTTTGAATCTATTTTTTACCTGTTTATATTATGTGTAATTTGAAATTCATATATCAACTATGATTATTTTCTAAAAATCTACTCACTTCCTGTCATATTAAATATCTATTTGTAATATTTTTCTTTTTAGAATAGCAAAGCAAAATTCTTTATTTATTCTTATCATTATACATTATTTATTCTATTTCAATTCAACTATAATTAATAAGATATTTTTGTATGAGACTCAATTTTTTAATATAATTAACTTAACTAATCTTCATATTAAAAATGGTGCAAAACTCAAAAGAAACACCATTTACAAAATAGAGGAAGTAGTTTTAAATGAATCACTTTTAGGTTGCATTTGACTTAATCATTAACAACTGCTTAGCATTTGAGTTCAAAATTGAATTTAATTATCAAGGACTTACCAATTAAACTCTATGAAGATCAAGTACTTGGCAATAAAACCCAAACCCGGAGGTCCACCCGAGTTTTACATAAAAGTTCAATCACAACTTACTACTTGTTGCACCCCAAATTTGTCCTACCTTTACATAGTTTCTAGTGCCACTTTATTTTGAATGAATAAAATGGCACAATTGGCAAGAGATCGTGTGTAAGGAGTTGTGAGTGTGAGAGGTCGAGAGTTCAAATCCCACCTTCTTCACTTTTTGTTTTTCTTTTATTTTTGTTCTAACTTTTCTATTTTTCATAAAAAAAAAATAACAAAAATAGTTTTTTTAATTATTTAATTATTATTTTCGTATTTTATTTAAATTATTTTTTTAAAAATATTATTTTTCACTTTTTCCCATATTATTCATAAAAAAACATCAAAAAATCAAAAAATTAAAAATATTAGAAAATATTTTATTATATTTAGTAAATAAATAGAGTTTTAAGTTGTTTTAAGTTTGTTTTAATTTAGTTTTGACTAATTCTTTAAGTTGGGCTTTAAAGTGGGAATTAGGTTAGAGCTAACCCTAATTTGTTACCTATATAAACATAAGTGATGGGAGGAAACTTCATTCACATCAGAAAATCAAGAACAGGTCATCAGAAAAGGAGACAAAAAGAAAAACGGCGGTCGTGAAGATCCGGAGGTTCAGAAGAGCTTCGAAGCTCATCATCATCTCCATTTGAGAAAGAGGAAAAGAGATCCAAAGAAGTTCGTCAAGAACCATTGCCGCCGGCGAAGAACAAGCGAAAGCATCACCAACCGGCAACTGAAATGTAAGCTTTTATGTTATCTCAATTAAAACCTCTTCCAAATAATTAAACTCTCATTTTTTAAACCTTTTCTTTTTTTCTAACTAAAAACCCTTTTTGTGAATTATAATTAAAACCAGTTTTTGATTATAATTACAGTAAGTAAAAAACTTAAAACTTTTTCTTAATTAAAACACTAACCACTAATAATTTTTTTTATAAATAAACAGTGTTTAAAACACTTTTATAGTTAAGTGAAAACATTTTTACTAACTTAAAATTAACCCAGTCCTAAAATTAAAACTTTTTTTTAAGTATTAAAATTAACATTTTTTTTTAAGTTTTAAAGATTAAAAATTAAAACATGTTAGAAAGGGTTAAAACTTTTTTCTAAAACTTTCTTTAAAATTTTAAAACTAACATTCTTTTAAAGTAAGACTAACGAACCTTTTTTTTTATGTAAACTTCTTCTTTTAAAAAAAAAAACTTATGATTAGAGTTTTTTTTTAATTTAAGACTTTCTCTTTTAAAAATTAAAATTAAAATTAAAACTTTCTAAAGATAAAAAGTTAAAACTAAAGTTTTGTTTATTTAAAAATTAAAACCTTTTAAAATTAAGACTAAAATTTTAATAAAAAAAATATAAAAATTAACAAAACAATAATAAAAATTCCAAATTGCATTTTCGTGTTTCTTTTAATATAAAATATGTTTGCCATATTTTCGTCTAACTTTTCACTAACGTTCTCTGTTTCTCTCCTCAGATTATACATAGATTATGATTCATATTTATTTTAATTTATTTTGTTCCATGGATGTAATTTACGCGAGGCCATGGTCGCGATTTATTTTGTTTTTGTTTTTTTTGGGATTTGTAATTTACGCGAGTGATCGTCGCGACGCTTTCTTTACTTTCCGCACTTTAATTTTGCCGTATAATATTTTGTCATGTTTGCATGTTTTACCGTTAGAATTCCCTCCGAAGGAATTAGGTCTAGTTGTTTGACCGCCGAGTCAATAACCCTAGTTTTAGCCGTCTCAAACCCTAATTAACCTAGGCGTCCCGCCGTGGACAAAAATACCCTTTACCCTAGTTTTAGGTCAAAGAGTCGCCGTACTTTGTTTTAGGGTTTCCCGCCGTGGAATCCCTAATTTCAACCCTAAATTTTTAATTAACAAATTCAACGTAGAAATAGGAGTTTCAAAGACTCCACATAAGCGTGTCCTTAAGATACGTTTATTCCCCATTGAAACCTTAACCACAGTCAAGACGTTTCTAACCTCCCTTTCGAGGGGAACTACAATTACTCTGATTCCATTCCCGTCAGGATATGTAGGCACAAGATGCGACGTCTTGCCGAGTAAACTTAGGACTAACCCTTAGGTTTTTAGGTCACTCTATCCCTTAGCTCAATATATATTAAAACAGATAATAAAATATTAAAAAAAAAGCATACAATAAACAAAAGGTTCCTGTAGAGTACTACAGAAGTTTAGGGTGCTAGTACCTTCCCTAAGCTTAACCAACCCCTTACCTAGATCTCTCCCCGCATTGTCTTTACGATGCAAAATTAGGTTTTCCTCTTTTGACCTTTTCCTTCGGATAAATCAAAGAGCGGTTGTGAACTAAAGATGCGATTCAAATTAATTAATAATTTGATATCATATTCTAACCGCAACAGAAAATGGCGACTTCACTGGGGACCCTCCTAATTTCTAAGGGTTACCCCTATTTTGTTTATTGTATGATATTTTATTAATTATTTTTATATATCATTGTACCTTGTGGGGATACCTGTTATTGTGAGATAAGTCCTAACCCAGACTTGAGTGACCTTATTATAGGAAGGTGAGATATTCGATGAGGCTTGCCGGGAGTGAGTCCCGACCAAGTCGACTCGAGAATCACCGCTCAGTTGAGACCCTTTCGAAAATGGTTCGGTTGATCGAGTGCAGTCGTGAAAACTTTTACTATTTTCAACTGGAGTCTGTGATACTGGGGACCGTAGTACCTTAACACCACCTTGGCCTTATATAGGACGTAGTGCGGGAACTATGTGGGAGTAGTCCTACAATGGTTGCTACGCGATACTACACTCAAATGAGGTTCTCTTGAGAATATTATCGACCCCCGAGTCAGTCGGAAAGTTGATAATATCCGAAAGATGGATTGATGACTTTGGGCACCGCTTTAGAACCTTGTTCTGTAGGTACAACTACCCCATAGTACATACCTTTTGGGAAGGGTAGACCTTAACTCCATTCATTGTTCCTCTAACCTAGGACTTTGTTGTTTGTGTGTATTTGTGCATGACATTCATAAAACATCATTCCTAGTTTCAAGGAATTCAACCGTCCTTTGCGAATTCAAAAGTCCTACATTTCAAAGTTTAAAACCGTTTCCAACTTTCCTAAAAGGAAATATTTGCAATCGACCGTTGAAATTCTTGGAACTATTACATGGCATTAGCATCACATTTTTGCATTGCATTTTTCCCCCGGTTTCTCATTCTCGGTTCTCTCGTCTTCCAGTGTACCTTTGAGTCGTCAAGCTGATTCCTCGGCACAGATATCAGACCAGGGCTAACTATAGACATAAGATGTTAGAGCAAGAGACATACAATACAGAGATCCGAATGGAAATCGATGAGTTAAAGTCAGACATGACTAAGCTCACTGAAATGCTTCAAATATTGATTGCCAGAGGACAGCCAGCTCAGACTCCTCAACACCCAGTTATCAGACAAACCAAAAATGGAACAGAAGCCACTTTGATCCTATTCCCATGACTTACACCGAGCTATATCTTGACTTGGTTCGACGAGGACTGATCACCACAAAGGCTTCGCCACCTCCTCCTAATCCCCATCCGGTTGGGTTCAGGACCGATCTCCATTGTGCTTTTCATGAGGGTGCCCCAAGCCACGACTTGGAACATTGTTTTGCGCTGAAGGCTAGAGTGCGTGAATTGGTTAGAACCGGAATACTTGATTTTACAGACGGTCATCCGAATGTTCAGAAGGATCCCTTGCCAGTGCATCAGAAATGATGTTTTATCACTAGGCCTTTTATTCCTTGTTGTTTGAATTTTCCTTATTTCGTATTAGTTGTTTGCTTTCAAATTATGTTTGTACTTTTACATTAATGAAATGAGCATTGCGACTTTTGATTCAATTCATTTTGCCTACTATTTGCATCTTTATGCTTTATTTTCAAATATTTACTTTTTGTCCAAATTTTTGGTATGCTAAGATTGGAGGGAGGATGACGAAAACGTTATACCCATAACTGCTGTCAGTATGCTTTCAATCAAACTTTGTTGACGATGTAAGGCATTGTTTCGATCCCCAAACACTGGAGAAATAAGGAAGTTATCCCCTTGTCACCCCCTTCGAGCCTAGAAGTTGGAGTTTCTTTCTTTACAAAAAACCCGCAATGTTAACCTGGGGATAGGTAGTTCTCAGTTAACTCGGTTATGTGTTCATGCAATATGCCTTTCATATAAAGGTCGCACTTGTAATTTTCCTTCACACACAACAAACAAGTGTCGAAGATTTTTTTTAAGACAAAAAACCGATGATGGTTCACCGTAATCATTAAACCAAGCAGTCATGTTTCAAAAAAAATCAAAAGAAAGAGCCCGCTAAGTCAAAACCTATGAAGGAGACTTAGGAAAAACTGGGGCATCCCGCTGGCTGTAAGCTTTAAAAGAAACAATTCAGGGAAAATTTAGGGATAATACAAAGAGGAGTTCTAAATTCTTCATCTTGAAAATCTTCAATATCAAAATGACAAATATTATAAGGAAGTAGTGGCTGCCTTTTCATATGTCCTTGACTTTGGAACCATCATTGCTACCATCAGTGCAATTCCTAACTTATGGGAACCTGAATGCATAACACGAGTTAACGGAGCGTAGGGCTGGAGATCATCACGTAGAGTGGGTGGGTACAAATAAATTTTGAGCCTTTATCCTTTGTATCTTAAACCGTGAACCAGGCCACGTTACAACCCTTAAAAGACCTAATTGAAGCAAGGTTATTTTGAAAGCATACTACAACAAGGTTGTGTAAGCTGACTCCAAAAGGTCTTTGTGAATCATTTATTTTGACAGTACACCTTTGTTTTAAATTTTGAGCGTCTTGAACCACCGTGTTCTGACCAATGACTTATTTTTCATTTTTCAAAAGTAATTTTGATTTCAAAGGTCGCATGAACTTTGCATTACCATGTTTGTATGAATGTTTTTGTTTGCAAACTGGCTTTCCTCTAAGGAATTTTCAAACAATGAGAAACTTGGTCAAGTGATCTTATCAGGGGCAAGTTCCTTTTACATCCTGTCAAAGCATCAGTTCAAGATTTGTTCAAGGCAATATCTTCTCAGATTTGGTTTATCCAGAGAATTGTTCAAGACTCAGACTGGGGCAAGCCCTCCGAGGATACAACAAAACAGTCGATTCCACGAATCAGACAGCTGAAGCAATTATCAATTCATTTGACCTGGGGCAGTTTACTTGCATAATCCCCAAGCAGTTATTCATCATTCCTACAGTGACTATCAACTTGATACAGTTTAACAGAATGACAGTGATCTCCGTGTTGAGGAATCAGTCCTCCAGTTTTGTCATCTCACAGAAAGAGTCGAGTCTTGTCGTCGACGTCTGCATTTGCATTTGATCATATGCCATAGCATAATTCCTATACATGTGCATATCTTGGGTGCTTTACTCCCCATTTACATTTCTATCTTAGGTGCTTTACTCCCCATTTACATTTTTATCTTGGGTGCTTTACTCCCCATTTACATTTTTATCTTGGGTGCTTTACTCCCCATTTACATTTCTATCCTGGGTGCTTTACTCCCCATTTACATGTCTATCTTGGGTGCTTTACTCCCCACTTACCTTCTATCCTTGGGTGTTTTATCCCCCATGTACCTTTATCCCGGGTGTTTTATTCCCCGTTTACCAGATATTCCTGGGTTTACCTAACATCATGGTGTTTTACCCCCATTTACTTTTTTTTTTCCCTGAGGTCGTGTTTTACTCGCGTCTTACCTTGTGGGCAAAATTTATTTACTTGGCATCATGGGTGTTTTATCCCCATTTGCTTCTTCTCCCGAGGTCGTGTTTTACCCGCGTCTTACCTTGTGGACGAATTTAGTTACTTGGCAGCATGGGTGTTTTATCCCCATTTGCATTTTGCTCCCCGAGGTCGTGTTTTATCCGCGTCTTACCTTGTGGACGAATTTAGTTACTTGGCAGCATGGGTGTTTTATCCCCATTTGCATTTTTCTCTCCGAGGTCGTGTTTTATCCGCGTCTTACCTTGTGGACAAAGTCCAGTTTACTTGGCACCCATCGACTATTTTGTGTCATGTCTATCTGACGTTCTTCCAGATACGACGTGTCTCCTTTTCGACGTTCTTCCGAAATGTTCTGATGTTTGTCTCTCCCTATATGTTTTCTGGTGAGTCCTGAAGATCCCGCTCGATCTCTTCAAGGAATGTCCCGAAAACTCTAGCGTCTGTCGTTTACCTGGTCCTGCCTCCGTGTGGATCATATGTTACCTTGTCACCACCGCGTGTCTTCTTCCCCAGTGCATTTCCTCGTTGCGCCGTCCCCTGTGACGTTGTTTCGTCTGCATCCGTGCATTTTTTTTCATTTTCATCATACGCATCATATTAGATTCATGGCATTGTCAGCATTATAGTTCGTGTTATTTTGTCCATATCATTGCATATCACTGCATCTAGAGGCCAAATTTTCGGTTATCTGTATTTAAATCCCTTTCACCGCGATTTCTCGAGTCTCCGCTGCTCAAATCATCCGGTGAAGCTATTTAAATAGGGGCATCTGTTGCACCCCAAATTTGTCCTACCTTTACATAGTTTCTAGTGCCACTTTATTTTGAATGAATAAAATGGCACAATTGGCAAGAGACCGTGTGTAAGGAGTTGTGAGTGTGAGAGGTCGAGAGTTCAAATCCCACCTTCTTCACTTTTTGTTTTTCTTTTATTTTTGTTCTAACTTTTCTATTTTTCATAAAAAAAAAATAACAAAAATAGTTTTTTTAATTATTTAATTATTATTTTCGTATTTTATTTAAATTATTTTTTTAAAAATATTATTTTTCACTTTTTCCCATATTATTCATAAAAAAACATCAAAAAATCAAAAAATTAAAAATATTAGAAAATATTTTATTATATTTAGTAAATAAATAGAGTTTTAAGTTGTTTTAAGTTTGTTTTAATTTAGTTTTGACTAATTCTTTAAGTTGGGCTTTAAAGTGGGAATTAGGTTAGAGCTAACCCTAATTTGTTACCTATATAAACATAAGTGATGGGAGGAAACTTCATTCACATCAGAAAATCAAGAACAGGTCATCAGAAAAGGAGACAAAAAGAAAAACGGCGGTCGTGAAGATCCGGAGGTTCAGAAGAGCTTCGAAGCTCATCATCATCTCCATTTGAGAAAGAGGAAAAGAGATCCAAAGAAGTTCGTCAAGAACCATTGCCGCCGGCGAAGAACAAGCGAAAGCATCACCAACCGGCAACTGAAATGTAAGCTTTTATGTTATCTCAATTAAAACCTCTTCCAAATAATTAAACTCTCATTTTTTAAACCTTTTCTTTTTTTCTAACTAAAAACCCTTTTTGTGAATTATAATTAAAACCAGTTTTTGATTATAATTACAGTAAGTAAAAAACTTAAAACTTTTTCTTAATTAAAACACTAACCACTAATAATTTTTTTTATAAATAAACAGTGTTTAAAACACTTTTATAGTTAAGTGAAAACATTTTTACTAACTTAAAATTAACCCAGTCCTAAAATTAAAACTTTTTTTTAAGTATTAAAATTAACATTTTTTTTAAGTTTTAAAGATTAAAAATTAAAACATGTTAGAAAGGGTTAAAACTTTTTTCTAAAACTTTCTTTAAAATTTTAAAACTAACATTCTTTTAAAGTAAGACTAACGAACCTTTTTTTTTATGTAAACTTCTTCTTTTAAAAAAAAAAACTTATGATTAGAGTTTTTTTTTAATTTAAGACTTTCTCTTTTAAAAATTAAAATTAAAATTAAAACTTTCTAAAGATAAAAAGTTAAAACTAAAGTTTTGTTTATTTAAAAATTAAAACCTTTTAAAATTAAGACTAAAATTTTAATAAAAAAAATATAAAAATTAACAAAACAATAATAAAAATTCCAAATTGCATTTTCGTGTTTCTTTTAATATAAAATATGTTTGCCATATTTTCGTCTAACTTTTCACTAACGTTCTCTGTTTCTCTCCTCAGATTATACATAGATTATGATTCATATTTATTTTAATTTATTTTGTTCCATGGATGTAATTTACGCGAGGCCATGGTCGCGATTTATTTTGTTTTTGTTTTTTTTGGGATTTGTAATTTACGCGAGTGATCGTCGCGACGCTTTCTTTACTTTCCGCACTTTAATTTTGCCGTATAATATTTTGTCATGTTTGCATGTTTTACCGTTAGAATTCCCTCCGAAGGAATTAGGTCTAGTTGTTTGACCGCCGAGTCAATAACCCTAGTTTTAGCCGTCTCAAACCCTAATTAACCTAGGCGTCCCGCCGTGGACAAAAATACCCTTTACCCTAGTTTTAGGTCAAAGAGTCGCCGTACTTTGTTTTAGGGTTTCCCGCCGTGGAATCCCTAATTTCAACCCTAAATTTTTAATTAACAAATTCAACGTAGAAATAGGAGTTTCAAAGACTCCACATAAGCGTGTCCTTAAGATACGTTTATTCCCCATTGAAACCTTAACCACAGTCAAGACGTTTCTAACCTCCCTTTCGAGGGGAACTACAATTACTCTGATTCCATTCCCGTCAGGATATGTAGGCACAAGATGCGACGTCTTGCCGAGTAAACTTAGGACTAACCCTTAGGTTTTTAGGTCACTCTATCCCTTAGCTCAATATATATTAAAACAGATAATAAAATATTAAAAAAAAAGCATACAATAAACAAAAGGTTCCTGTAGAGTACTACAGAAGTTTAGGGTGCTAGTACCTTCCCTAAGCTTAACCAACCCCTTACCTAGATCTCTCCCCGCATTGTCTTTACGATGCAAAATTAGGTTTTCCTCTTTTGACCTTTTCCTTCGGATAAATCAAAGAGCGGTTGTGAACTAAAGATGCGATTCAAATTAATTAATAATTTGATATCATATTCTAACCGCAACACTACTTAAGATATTTGTAAAGACGTCATGATAAAACATGATATGATGTATGTATAAAAAATTTAAACTACCAATACGTAGTTTTTAAACTCTTTTTTTTCTGTCTCCATATCATACCATTTTTAGTGCTAAGGCCTATTAGGTGAGACATATACAAGGCAGAAGTTTGAATCCGCGACAAAATGATATCTAAACTCAGTATGAAATATTCTCGGCTACTGCTATCGGACTAGATCAAAACTACATTTGTCCATCATCATTAAGAAGTGAGAAACATATAACGTGTTCTTTGAGCATGAGTGTTGGAAGAGAGTCGCAGATGTCAGTCACTATAGAAATGCTACAAAGACAGCTTCCTTTCGGGAAAAAACTTGCTCCCCCAACAATAATGGGTTATGATGAAAACAACATCCAGGCGCTCATTAATGGAAATGTGATTATAGCAGATGCCTGAAAACATCTATGTATGATCAGAGAACGATACCACAAGTTTATAAAGAACAGTCAAACCTAGCAATCTACAAAATTTAGATTTGAAAAGTAAACCGAAAGCTTTAAGCTTACCAGGATGAAAACTAATTCATCATTTGCAAGAGATGCAGTCAATTCATTTCTCTTCATCACATCTTTTATGGAACTTTGAAGCTACACGTACAATTAAGATGAATGACCCATCAGATCTTAGCAATCTTTTTCTTTCACATCTATCAAATATTAACCAAAAACAAATATATTCTCATGCACAGACCTGATGGTGATACTTTTTGGTCATTGAATAGCATCTCTTCAAGTGATCCATAGCTCTTGAGATGAATGACCCTACTATAGACCTTTCACCAAACACAAATGATTCCAGTGCCCGAAGATCATCATGGAGGCTGTTGATAAACTATGGAACAAACAAATATATGAAAAGGACGTGAGAAATTATGATTCATGACATATACAAATGTTTTTAAACTGAATAATTAAATTACCTTCAAGAATATGCATCTTGCTAAGCTCGCTTGCCTTTGAGCTTTTAGAGCCCTCATCTTTGCACAAAAAGAAAGTAAATGACAAGCACAAAAAACACAAATGTAAAGTTGTTAAGGTTTCCGAAAAACTTATTAAAGAGGATAAACTTTACATACTTTGGCAATGTGAAGAGCCTGCTCAAGATGCTGAACTTGAATCCACTGTTCAGTCACAATGTCACTCATCTGAATGAAAAAATGAATAACATCAACTAATGCAAGGATCTATGAACTATGTCAACCAAGGCTCAAAATGAGTAGAAAAAAAATGTTAAATTGCATGTAACATAAACAAATGCACAGTGGACATCTATATCAGCTGAAACCCTTGTGAGCTATAATATACTATAGTAATAATTACTAGATTAAGACAGATTATATATACTTCTAAACAGGCATTCATCCTTTCTATATGGATGCTTGTTCTTCCATTTGATACACATGCCCACCGGTGCTTATCAGTTACAAAACGCTCTTTAACCAACATCCAGTTAATATATGGCACAAATCACTATTTTTCCTTATCATACACTCTTTAGGCTCAATGACTCATACTCAAAGAACAGATAGGATTTAGTAACACCCCCCGAGAAAATTATACAATACATAAATATTCTACCGAGGAAGTCAAGAAATATTTCTAGAAATACTTGATCATTCTTGACTTCCTCGGTAGAATATTTGCAATGCTCTCTCTCAACACTAAAAGCACTTTACGGATCCTCCCTCTACAGTAGTTGTTCCGTGCTCAAAATTCAATGACTATATTGAATACAGGATTTAGTAACTATTAAGGATACGATTAAGTATATTTCATTGCTTAGGGTAAAATTATTGAGAAATCATTCATTTTTGTAACAAACAAAAGAATTTTGAATTCCCCTTACATATATATACCAATACCACAGTAACCAGTATAACCAAAATGTGTAGAACAAAACATTTCAGTTCATATATGAAGAAAATAATAGCATATATATAATGTACAAACCTTTTCAACTCTTGAAGTAACTTCTTCCAGTCTCTTTTCACTATCTTCCGCTTTAGATTTTAAAATATGGAGATCAAAGTTGTTCTTTCTCAAGGCAGACCAAAGAAGTTGTACCTATGCATGTCCACACCTATTCCTCAAATCAGTTGAACTTTCAATTAAATCCCAAAAATAAATAATTCATTGTTGTACAAACAACCAACCAAAAGATGCAACAGGGAATTCAAATACCTCTTCCTCCAGAGCTTTAAGCCGTGTCTCGGCATGCAATGAATCATCCTGCAAGATAGATCAATACATTACCCTCAAATACAATCAATTTTAGTAAAAAAAATTCACATCAACCTCCTCTAGCATAATTATGCATTTTGAGTGAAAAACATGACAAAATCAAATCCGATCTCTGAAATCAATTTAAATTAGGTCAAGAATTAGGGATAAACCTTGAATGAAGAAAGAGTAGAGTTCAGATGATGAATTTTTTCCGCCATTTCATTCATTCGCTTTTCAGACTCTTGTATATACAAATCCCTTTCTGCTACCTTTCGATTGGTTTCTTCAAGAACCGATTCTGCAATTAAAAAAAAAAGCTCGTCAAAATGAAATACAACATAATTCGAATGATAGGATATGAAGAAGAGTGCTGTTTGATTGATCACCTAAGTGAGCGATTTTGAGGTTGATTTGGTTGATCTGAGAGGTGAAGTGAATGATTGATTGAGGCGAAACCGGAAGCGAATTGTGGAGAAGAAAGAGAGAAGAGAAAGATAAGAAGAATATGGAAATGGAAGTAACCATTGTGAATGCGAACACCACTGACCCTTCTGTTGCCTCTGCTTTGCACTCTGCAGTTGAAAAACCAAGTCAAGACTCTCTACGGCTTAAGCAAATTACTAAAGGGTTAATACTTAAGAAAAATTTCAAAATTTTTCATTTAATTTCTATATACTTTTTTTAGTTATAGTTTCTTAATAGTGAAAAGAGACTCGAAGAAGTTACTTCAATAGATTCAATGGAGTTTCGTAGCACAGACACTTCTAATAAATAGTATATCTGTGACTGTGTTAGCGATAATATAATCTATAAGAAAAATTTATTAAGTCCGGGTACATTTTAAACTTTGACCAATGCATCGTTTTAGTTTAGTTAAAGTTGTAACAGAAAGATAATCTAAATTAGATATAATCAATGATACAGGATATAGAGTTTCGATAATTCATAAATTTTCTTGGCCAATGTATCAGTAGACGAAAAAAATTGGAATGTTTTGTGTAATTTTGTATTCATGCTATAAATTTTGTTTATCAATTTTAAATGTATTAGTGCTTAAATAAATTGTATTTTAGAATTAATATCAAAGTCGGATTAAAGTGATGATTTCAAATTAAGCGGTTAAAGTTTGATATGGATGTTATGTGAATAACATATTTGTGTTCGATGAGACTTGTTATTATAAAACATATAAAAATCATTTAAAGGTGGATCATGATTTATATAGAATTTTGAATTTAGAGTCTAGTGTAACTATTGAATACCAAAATGTGAAATTTTGATATCTTTATCACGGAGAATAAGGAATTCAAGATTCCCATAAATGAAGAACCTTGTGAAGAAGGTTCTCCACGAATTGATGAAATACAAACCGAAAGTTTGCCACAAATTATTTAAAAACAACCCAAACTTAGGATAAGTAAGAGAGTCTGAAAGACTAGGGATCAAGGACCGAACAAATCGACAATCAATTTATTTCTTTTATCTAGTAGAAGGAAATAATGAGAATTTTGTTCGTAAGGTTCCTAGTCTTCAAGTGGAAGACGACCATAACATTTAGAAGGAAGCAATAGCTTCAAAGGTCTCCACATTTGGGAAGGATGTTTTTTAAGATGAAATAGATTCAACAATGTCAAACCATACTTGAGAACTTGTCGATCTACCTAAAGGAACAAGACCTATTGAATGCAAGTGGGCGTTTAGAAGGAAGTATCATAGTGATTATACATTAAACACCTACATTGATAGATTAGTAGCCAATGATTTTAGACAAAAGAAAAAGTGTTGATTATTTCAATACATATGCACCGCTAGCAAGGACGATGACAATTAAAAGTATTGCTTGCATTAGTTTCTTTGCATGACCTCACTATTCATTAAAATGATGTCAAAATAACATTCCTAAATGAAGATCTTGATAAGGAGATTTAAATGGAGAAACCAGAAGTTTATATGCTTCCTGGTAATGAACAAATAGCTTACAAGCTTGCCAAATTCTTGCATGGATTAAAATACGCACCGAAACAATGACATCAAATTTTTGACTTTGCCATTGCAAAGTTCGCCAATTAAAGAGAGACACACAATTTAGAGGGGGCCTTTTCAATCATTATCAAAACATGAATTCAAATAGTTTGTCATCATCAAAATTGGGATACTATAAAAATACACCTTATATATAGTTAATTTTGATGAAGACAGAGATTACCAAAAAAGAAAACGATCGAAAGTGTCATGCAAATCAATGATGAAGTTGATCAAGAAGGTTGAACATGGAAATTCAAGTGAAGATTTGAGACAAGTATACATAACTAAGGTGTTCCTTGCAAATCATATTATACTACTTTAAATTGCTTAAAATTTTATCTCTCACTTCATCTAAAAACCTTCTTGCATCATAATGCATGATCACCTAAAATATTTCATCATCTAATTATTGTGACAAGTGTATGTACACAAAGTTTCTTGAGAACATTGTGACATTCCTTTGTCTCAATGTTGATTATATGATTGATCATTAGCAACGAGATGAATGAAATTTTTGAAACAAAGATGTTTCTAACTTCCACAATCAAAATGAAAGATCTTATACTAGTTGACACAATTTTAGGGATCAAAGTAAAGAAAAATAGTGGGGGTCATGAACTTAGTCAAACATATTATATTGAGAAAATGTTTGATAAGTTCAAACACTTACGCTTTAAGGAAGTGGCTACTCCATTTAATCCTAGTGTCAAAATTGACACACATGTTAGATGGACGTGAAGTGTGCATTCCTTAATGGTCCCTTAGACGAAGAATTTTATGTTGTACAACCACTTGGGTTTGTGAAACGACACGAAGAAAGAAAGGTATACAGGCTGCATAAAGCCCTGTATGGACTTAAGCAAGCTCCAAGAGCTTGGAATAAGAAGATCGGCAACATGTCAGCTATCAACTTGAAGAAGAATCCAATAGCACACGGTCGAAACAAGCACATCGAAATGAGGTTCCATTATCTTTGAGAGCAGATAGCAGAAGGGAATATGAATTTGGAACACTGCAGAACTGAGAATCAGATTGCAGACATCATGACGAAGGGAGTGCCAGTTAAAGTGTTCAAGAAGCTAAGATTTATGATAAATGTAGATAGTTTAGACATAATGAATTAGGTGGTGTGTTAAATATGTAATTCATTGTTTTAGAAAGATTAGATTTGATTTAGAAAGATCATATTTGATTTAGAAAGATTAGATTAGATATTTTTGGGCTTTGACTTGGGGTGCAAGTTAACCTAAATCTATAAATAGGGAGAAACCCTTAGTTTGTAAACATATCATCTCATCTCATCATATTTTGTAATTTACAGTTTGCAGTTGCAAGTGAAATAACAGAATCTCCATAGTTTGTGGGCAAAGAGTTCTTTGCAGAAAATTGTTCATCTTCTTCTTCTCCAACATTTACTTTCTTTCTTTCTTTCTAAACTTTTCTTTCATTGTTATTACGTGAGTTGAAACAATCTTGAGATCAAGATTGATTGGGTGAAATTCTCCATAGGTTGTGGTTCAATTTCCAACATTTCATGCTTTGGGTTTATTTCCTCGATTAAATCATGATGCTTTGCCATGTGTATGTGGTTGATTCTATATGTCCTTTACCATACATGACGTTTTACCATGTATTATGTGTATCCCTGTTGACTTTTTGTTGTCTAATTACCATGATGTTTTGCCATGTGTATTATGTGATTTCTTGTTTGTTTGACCATACATGATGTTTTTGCCATGTACTGTGTTTGTGTCTTCATTTGATGATCGCTGATTACATGATATTTTTCCATGTTTTTGTTGCTTTCTATTTATCCTTGTGACCTACTCCAAGGGAAGGAATTGTAAATTGACTTATTGTCATTGTGTGCGTCCTTACATGATTCCATCTTTCTTTACCTATATTTATTGTTGTACTTGATTCTTGAAACCTAACAACTCATAGTTCTGAACTACGATTGATCTAACTTTCTATTAAGGATGCTTAGGCATAGGATTGCGAGATCCTAGCGAGCTAACTTTTTCTTTTTCACCTTTTCTCGTTACTTTGCCCATCTTTTATCCTTTAGCAAACAATTTTAGTCAAAACACAAATATTTCAAGAGGTTTCTGTAAAGTATTGCAGATGCTTAAGGTGTTAGTACCTTCCCTTAGTATAACCAACCCTCGTACCTTTGATCTCTCTCTTTCTTAGCATTAGGCCTTGCTTTTTTCTTTGCATGTTTACTTAGGATTTTTGTTTGTTTTTTTCTCCCTTCCCTTGGAAAAATAAAAGTTCGGTGGTAATAACATTATTTTTGTGAGTCAAGCTAATTCGATAGCTTTGGTCTTCGATTCTCACCGCGACAGTAACCCTAGTATATATGCTAAAGGCAATGCATTAAAAGAAGGGGTAGTCACAATTCAATCAATACATATAATCTCTCAAATTTTGAAAATAAAAATAAGAGAAATCAAAGGTTTAACATAAGGGATTCTTCATGTGAATAAACATTTTTTACATCAGCACAAAACACATTTGTGACTTGTTCATCGCAGTCCATTTGAGATGCATGGTAAAATGAAGGATTCTCCAATAATTTAGTTTGAAAATACTCCATGAGACAACCAATTTCTTCATATACCATGCTTCATTGTCTTCTTGCTTTGAGGTAATTCTTAGCATCCATCGTATATATCCAAGATTAGCTCTTCCGCCAGCATGTGCACTCATTTCAATCTCATGTGCTTGAATTTCAGATGTTTTACGGTGCGATACTAGCATGTGTGTTGTTTCAGCAAGTTGTAAAGGGTGATTATGATCCTCTATGAACTCTTGGATTACAAACTTTTCATTTTTTACACTAAGAGCAATTCTTGCTCTGCATTCAGTTCTTCTTTCAGCCCTGAGATTCTTAACTAAAAAAGATTGTTTATCTGTCATTCGATTACCCGCTTTGCAATAAACAAATTTACATGATCTAATGGATCCATCTTCATTTCTTTTGTTGAGGTATTGTTTCTTTAACCCATAACCAACTTCTTTTTCATAATCAAGCCAAAATTTTCAAGCTTCATCTATACTATCAAATTCCATGTTGACAGTAGGTGTTGTAATGTTTGTCATTATAAAACTAAACCTGTAAAAATTAAAATATATATTAGAGTGATAAAAATGTAAAATACAAATTCAACCAATAAAAAAATAATTCTCTTTAAAAAAAACTACAAATGCTATGAAACCCCTAAATTAATTTCCATGGAAACCTAGTCACAAGCAATTTAAAACAAGAAAAATATATCTCTTTAAAAATTTAATAGCTTATAAAAAATTACAAATAAAAAACTGTAATAGAAATTCATTTCATCATATAAAAAAGTTGTATTTATGTATGAGATTTATGAGGTTGCAAGAAATTTCTTTTAAAAACTTATTAACTTACAAATCAATGGACATATATTGATGGGTGAGTGGAAATAACTAATTAAACAAATCAAAAGATTCAAACATACTTTGATGTATGTCCACCTGACCTCGTATGTCGGCTCTGACCTATAGGGCTTCAACGACACCACCACAAAATCTTGGAGATACGCGGAATTGCTAGTCACATTCAGGACTGAGGAGACCTCTAGATAGGTGAAGGTCTGATTCTTGGTGATCGAGTGCCCCTCTTTGTACCAGTGCATCTTAGGAAGGCCGACTTTGGCTAAACTGACCACGGTACTATCTACAGTCCACCTAAAGATGAAGTACTACACGACCAGGGGTCGGGTCGTCATCCTCCACGGGGAGATTGAGGCGGCCAGGAGATGTTTCGAGGCGGCACTCAAAGGGCTTAACTCGATCAATATCAACTCCAATTCGACCAACCCAGGCTAAGGAGTATAAGCCACTTCCCCGCGTCAACTCCGTCGACCTCGACAGCTGCTTCCTCAACAAGCAGGAGCAAAGCGCGGAATCTGAAGACACTCCTCTAACAGACAACGGGAAGTCGTCCCACCTGTCGTACCTTGAAAAAGCACGATCCTTCGTGAATGGTCGCGAAAAAAAAATTTGAACAGAGTCGCCACCGAAATTTATTCATTCCATTATGGAATTGGAAAATATCGATAAAACCTTTAGGGAAAGAACATGGTCATTGCAACCAAGTTCTAGGTTCGGGAGTCGGTTACATAAGGGGAAGGTATTAGCACCCCTCATGTCCGTTGTACTCAACGGGAACCTCTTGATTCGATTCATGAGAAATGTTAGCTTAGCTTGTTTGTTTTCTTCCAAAAATAAAAGGTAATATAAAAGGGTTTAGAATGCTAAGGGGGAAAAGGGTGGTTTTAGAAAAGGGTATTCGCCAAGGATTGGGGCCCTTGTACCTACGTATTTTCACTTGTAAGAAGTGGAAAATCAGAGCGTCCGTAGTTCGTGGGACTATGGTAGAAAAGAGAGGAGGTTGATGAATTGTGAAGGGAAATATGCTCACCAAGATCATCGCAATCTTGTGCCTACGTATTCTCATAGACAAATGAAAAATCAGAGCGTCCATAGTTCGGACTGCGAATGTTGGTTTGACTTTATCGAAAGATACTTAGTCATATTCGACAAAAGTATTGCTTTATCTAAACGGGTGAGGAGAGGACGCTTGCATCACTTTGAATGGATTTCCATATATCAACATTCATGGGAAACACGCCACTTATATCGACTCAAATAGGTTACAGACGAAGCAAGATTTTGCGTCGTCTTAAGACACCAAATCTCACGTTTATGAAAAGGTTTGATAGTTCGCACGACGGAGAGAAAATTGAGATTAAATGAGTTGATGTATTGATGTGTTGGATGTTTATGTTTGGAGAAGAGAATAGATTTGAATAGGTTTTAGGGTTTTGATCGAATGGGGGCGAGGAAACGAGGTTTGACGTATCAGATGTTTAGCTAGAGGTGATGATTACCTAAAGCTTAAGAAAGGCTTCTCGGGCCTAAGTAATCGAGAAAGTGAGTCAAAGGCTTTACTCTCTCTCTTTTTTAACCCAAATTGCGAAAGGATAGGATGTGGTTTGAGTAAGCTGATCGGATGGCGATTACTCGAAGCTTAAGAAAGGCTCTTCGGGCCCAAGTAATCGGGAAAGTGGGTCAAAGGCTTGACTCTCTCTCTTCTCCATCTTAAATGTATAAGAGTTGGATATGGCTCAAGTAGGTTAATCGAATGACGATTACTCGAAGCTTAAGAAAGGCTTCTCGGGCCTAAGTAATCGGGAGAGTGAGTCAAAGACTTGACTCTCTCTCGTTTTCATCTAGAAAAGAGGTTGCGTAGGAAAAGCATTGAATGATGGAAGATGGTTGAAGTATTTTAAACGGATGAGGATTACTTGAAGCTTAAGAAAGGCTTCTCGGGCCCAAGTAATCAGGAGAATGAGTCAAAGACTTGACTCCCTCTCTTTTTCATCTTATATTATGAAATAGCTTTGATATAATTAGAGTAAATTAGTTCGGATGACAATTACTCGAGGCTTAAGAAAGGCTCCTCGGGCCCAAGTAATCAGGAGAGTGAGTCAAAGACTTGACTCGCTCTCTTTTTCATCTAAGTGTTTAGGAAAATAGATTTGAATTCGTTTTGCATTGTACATATTTTAGAGAAGGCAATTGTTTGGACTTAAGAAAAGCTCATCGGGCCCAAACAATCGAGAAGAGGTATCAAAGACTCGATTCCAACTCCCTTTTCATCTTTATTGAAATTGTATTAAAGTATAAATAAGTATTTTGATTTGATTTGATAAAATACTCGATGTTGATCGAGGTTTAAATTTACGTATGAAGCGAAAGCGATTGAACTAGAAGATAGGAGATTCTAAGGATGTAGCATAAGGTTGATGGCGAGACATAGGCACTCGACTTACAGGGGTGAAAGTGGCTCGACGTTGGATCGAAAAATTATCATTATCTTGAATGGGTATGTAAGAACTTTGTTAAGTATGATCACGGCGTAGACAAAGCATATAACAAAATCATGCGACCATAATAAATAATCGGAAGTTACACAGTTTAAACTAAACTATCAACACCAAATTATTAATTAAATTTTAAAATGAATATTTAATGAAATAAATTAATAAAATATTAAAATAATCATATTTAATGTGATTAACAAATCATATGTACGTCTTTTTCTACCAATTATACTAATAATAAAAAAAGAGTAAGTAAATTAATTATCTAATTAATTAAAAATATATTTGACGTAATTAACAAATTATTTTCTCTATATACATATTTCTACAAATTATAATGATACTAATAAAAATAAAACAAAAATAAGTTAATAATTTAGTTAATTAATAGTAAATATATTTAATACAATTAACAAATCATTATATATATATATATATATATATATATATATATATATATATATATATATATATATATATATATATATATATATATATATATATATATATATATATATATATATATATATATATATATATATATATATATATATATATATATATATATATATATATATATATATATATATATATATATATGTGTGTGTGTGTGTATTTTTCTAATAATAAAAATAAAATGATAATTAATTAATTAATAATAAATATAATTAAATATTTAACAAATCATTTCTATATGTTTTCTAATAATAAAAAACTAAATAATAATAATATAAAAAAAAGAAAGAGAAATGGGCCTGGCTAAAAAACATTAGAGGGTTCAGAAAGAAACTAACAGCCCAAGCCAAACAGAAAGAAAACTCAACGTTGGGAGAAGGAGGGCCCATCGTGGACCCTCAGCCAATCCTAACCCCTCGCACCAAACCGGACCATTGATCTTGCATGGAGTCCAAAGTTTGACTCAAATCCCATGGCTTGTGATGAAACGTGCACTGTAAGGAGGGATGAGTGTGCATAGGATCAGGATGATGATGCTGATGATGTAATATGATGATGACAAGTGTTATCATCTAGACTAACATCTTGAAAATGAAGCCATAGGGATATCATCAATCCCTCCTTCAAATGCTCTCTTCCTCTCTCATTACTCTCTCTCTCTCTCTCAACTTCAGTATCCTCTTCCTCTTTCTTTCAATCCACAATAAAACTCGCTGGAAAAATAAATCTCGCCGGAGAAGACGGTGACGCGCGGTGGCCGCCGCCGTTCTTCTCCGGCCAAACACCCAAATACCAACTTATACCCCCTAAAATGAACCCATAGATCAAGAATCTGAAGTTCAAATCTACAAAAACCCACTCTAGATCCACGAATCTTAAAATTCCCAAATAAAACCCTAGTTGTAAATTAACTAGAATCAAGAAAAATGGAATAAGAAGGATAGGACAAACATCTTATAACAAGCAAGCAAAATGGGTAGCTCAAGATCAACAGAAGCAAAGTTCGAAAGGATACCTCTTTGAAGAATGCTCCAAAAGAAGCTTCGAGACACGTTCAAGTAAGCCTCGTTCCTCTCTTTCTGACTCTTATCTTTTCTTCTTCCTCTCCCTCTACGAATTCATGTATGGCTTGCTTTGAATTAGGGATTCCTTATCGAAATTATTTAGGGTTCTTTTTATGTGTGTAGCAAAACTAGAGTTCGCTTCTCCGTGTGGTTGCGGCGTAAAAGAATTAGGTTTTTTTTATATGACGAATGAACAGTAGTATATATATATATATAGGACCAGACTAGGGTTAATGTTGTGAGATGAGGATTTGAAAACAGTTGTGGGTGGAGATGAGGAACCGTACGAACCCCTGCTGCAAATGTTTTATGTTTTGTCTATAGTCAGTTTTGTGGTGGTCCCCTGCTGGCACACCCCTTCACAACCTTGTTCCAATGTTTGTTATGCCATTTTCATTGCAGAAAAACGACCATGTCTGATGGAAACGAAACATGTCTGTACTGAAAATCTGAAACGCCCCTTGTATTTGGAATTTGATGGGTGGTATGTGTTAAAAAAACAAATTGAATTGATATGTTTGAAATATGTTTGATTGCTTGCCTTGAATGATACAAACTTGAATGAATTTGAACATGAATATAGGAATCCAATGAACATGAGTCAATTTTGAATATAATGTGAAATTGTAAAACTAGGGTTGTTTTGAACTGCATCAAAGCTGAATGTTGGACTTGCTTGTGTGTGGAATGAATTAAATTGTAAAGCTTGAAATATAGTTGAACGAGCTTGACTTGAATGGATTGAAAAATCTTTTTTTTTAAATCTTGTTTATGGCCTAGTATTTGTGTGAACAATACCATTGAATTGAACTTGATGGTGGGTAAATTGTATTTCGAAAGAGTTTGGAGTAAGAACATGATAAATTGTATCAGAATTTAATCAATGACATGGAATTGGAATCATGATGTATGAAAGCAATGAGTTTTCATGACTTTCTTTCTTTTTGCTACTAGGTACCAAATCAAGGCAAATGGATCAAAATTTCCTAATGGTAGAAGATGCATATGGAGAAGGCTTGCAACCAAAACTGGACTTGAAGGCTTTTGGGACTTTGAAGATTCTAGTTTTAGGAATTTCCTTTTTACTTGGCTCAAACCTAGACCTCATATCTCAATTTTGGTATAGTGCCCAAAAAATGTTAAATTTTTAATCTAAGTGTGATTGTATCCTTGTAATAATTCACTTGACTTGGCATGGTAAAAGCTCCAATTGTGGTTCAAAAGATTTGGTTTGAGAGAAAAAACGTGATTGAAAGTTGACAATGTTTGGATAGATTTGTATGGATTTGAGTAAAATCGAATTTAATAATAAGAAAGAGTTCACGACTTCAAATGGAAGTTCGAAATTAGTTCTTGGATGAATTTGGAAGGGCATAGATTTGGAATTAAACCTAACATGAATTTGAAACTAAAATGAAGCTTGGTCTTGAAACCTTTGGCATAACTTATTCTCAAACTTTTTGGAATGACCTTATGGCTATAGAGTGAATGTGATTAGAAAGGAACTTGAACTTGAATTCTAAAACTAGAATTTTGAAATGAATATGGAGTGAATTTGTCACTTGATTTGAAACTTGGATTGAAAATTAAGCTTTGTAACTTGAATTTTGAATAGAACTTAAAACATGCATTAGACTTGAAAACTTGAAACTTTGGTGAATACTTGGAGGTTGGCATGGAAATTGAAATAAATTGGAAATTGGAAACTTGGACATGGATTGGAAATGGAATGAAATTGAATTGAAATTTGAAACGAATCGAAATAAAATTGGGTAGAATCGAAATGAAACTGGAAATGGTGTGGCTAAACCTTGAATGGAAATTGTGAACTAATATTTAGAAAGAATGTGGAAAGAAAAATTGGAAATTTAAGGACAATGATCTTGAAGAATGAAATATGGGCTTGACCTTACACCATTCATTTTATCATTGAACGACTACTTGAAAAAATTACCTCGAGAACTCTTGCACTTCCTACATCAAACAACTTAATCATAATGAATCAATTCCTTGAGAAATGGAATCAAACATAATGCGGTCCAGAAACGGGTCGAGACTCTGAATCAAATCCATGAGAAGTAAAACCACATCCCAAATTTATCTCCAACTGATATTGACATGACCTAATGATTAAGACTTGCAAACAACTTGAAACATTGATCAAATGCCTTAGCCTTTGATTCTGCATTTGCCCTGATGATCATCCACCTTTTAACAAACTGCCTTTGCCACAACTCGATAACTTGATACAGAACAAATCATTGGTTTAACCACGACTAAGTTAAAATTACACTGGATTTCAACCGAGACTGCGCACGCACTTGACTTGATAATTTTTCCTAGTCCTTGATTCAATCTTGTAATACTTGAGCTTAGACAATACAGAAACAGAAGGCACACATTTCATAGGCATAATGGTCAGATGACATAAATAATGCATAAATGATGAAAATTCAATGATATGTATGGTCGGTAATTCAGGGTCAAAATTAGGGTATAACAGTTGCCCCTATTTAAATATCTCCAACCAGAGAAAATGAAGAAAGTTATTCTTCATATGATCGTAGTGAGAGATAGTTAAATATCAAGAAGAACTTAATTTTGATCCTGAATGCATATGACGTGCTATGCTAAAAAAAGAGAGAAAACTATGCAATGCTTACATGCAATGAATTCTATCACGATGATAATGATGGGATGGTAAATGCAGACAAAGAAAGGAAGCACACGAAGATACGGTCAACACAATGAATAGCAAACTCACTGGGGATGACCAAACACCGGGGAAAAGAAACAACTGGGAAATCTAAAGTTGATCAACAGGTTCAAGCATGACCAGCTAACACAATAGAACAAAAGATAAAGTCGGATCCTAAATCAACAGGATCACGCAGGTAAGTGCTGGAGTTCTCACACATCCAAGCTTCTGGAAATTCCTTAAACGAAGAGATCAAACGGGATCTTCAGGAAACATCAGGAAAAATACAGGGTAATTATATTCTCCTGTATGCCAAAATAATTGGACTTCACTGGGAAACGCCTTTTAGATAAGCTTCTCAAAAGAGAGATAAGCACTTATCACTGTAAAAGGATTTATGTACCACCAATAATGGATAAGCTTCTCAAAGAGACTGCCACTTATCGTTGAAAAAGGATAAGCTTCTCGAACGAGATTGCCACTTATCGACAAAAGGGATAAGCTTCTCGAAAGAGATTGCCACTTACCATAAAAGAGGATAAGCTTCTCGAAAAAGATTTCCACTTATCATTGAAAGAGGATAAACTTCTGTTAGCTCGCCAATTTGAAGACCCATATTTTGAGGCTATTTCAGCTTGTTAAAGGACATCCAAGGACTTAGAAAAATTGAATTCTTGGAACTAGACATTTCGACCTAAGTAGCGAAATTGGCCTTCGACCGGAATTTGGAAGTGGGGACGAATTGAGTTTTGAAATTTGAATATTGGAGGGAGTAGTTATATTTTTCTTATGACTAAGAAGGACAAGTGGCGCTCATCGGACAAAGGATTGCATGCGGTGTGACACTTGTCAGAAGTAGATGGCCTAAGGAGGTTATTAGCAGTTACTATTATTATTATAAATAGGAGTCTTAGACATAGACTTAAGTGTGTTGTAATTTACTGTTGTACAAGTCACTCTTAAAATTACTCCAAGTATCCGAGTGTAGAGAAAGAGAGTATTATAGAGAATGTACGCGATATAAACACACCATCCTTTATCTTTTCAATGAAGTTACTTTGTTTTCTTTACTTTTGTCAAGTACTTTTACATATTTATCTCGTCTTTCCTTTTGTTCACCATTACTACTTCGACTAAGTCTTTCTCTCCCAAAAAACCTTTATCTCTTTTCCTTCTTGTAATTCTTCCTCCTTCCTTCTTTTAAACGTAGTGGATAGTTCTGCCCCTTTTAAATTACTTCTTCTTGGTATTGTCGAAACACATTTTTTAGATAAGTTCAAATAGAAATACCCTTTAGCACATATCCTAGGATTTCGTATGGTCAATCCTGCAAGTTAGTCAATTTGACACCAAATTGATAGACCAGAGGTTGTTTACCAAAAAACACGGTAAACAAAATGGCACACCTGGTGGGACAGTGCTAAACAAAGAAAGTTTTGAGATCCTAAAACTTTAGAAATATAAGCCTTATCGACTTGTCTTCAAAATACAGTTTATGTTACTAAGAAGTGGCAGAATAACTACTGTAAACGAAGAAAGTTTAGTATGACGTAACACTAGGAATATGGTGACGGAATCCGTTCAGCCAAATGGCCAACAAAATGGCTCTAGTGAAGAAACAAGAAACGGCAGAGCGTCGTCTTCAATACCATCGACGGGAGAGTAAATAGGGCTCCCGGTAAGGCCTGTACCAACACCTTCGATACTAGGGACTGGGTCAATTGTAATAAAACCCTATAGTCAGCCAATATTGGAATATATCAGGCCCCAAGTGTCCAATCCTCAAACACCATTAGGAGGAAGCCCACTGCCTAGACAAAATCCTCTTCCTTGGTTGGTACAGGTACCCAGGAATCCAACATATGGAATGCCTACAATTGTGATGCAGGGGCTTCAAAATGCTCCCCCCATCTTTTCAAATAACCCTGTGACTTCTCCGCTGCAAGGATCAGGATCTAGTGCGAACATTGGTCGAAGTTTCCAGGGCCAGAGTCTGGGATATTCGACGCAAGGCCCCAACTTGACCAATACCTCAGTCGCATGCTTAAGGCAACAGATGGACGAGAGCAACATGCAAATGGTTCAGACTTTGTCCCAGACTATGGGTGAAATCTTCCAGCCATTGATCCATAACACAACCCAAACCAACCAATAATTGACGCTGCAGTTGACACAATTGGCTGAGTTCATGGGAGTACCCCCTGTACCCAGAAATCAAAACCCAATAGCGAACGTCCCTCGACAGGACGTAAGAAACGCAAGGGAAATACACTTAGAAAACTAGGTTAGAGTCGAACCTCCTGTAGTTGAACCAATAAGAGAAAATCAAATGAACCAGGTCCATGTTCTAGACGAAGGAAACTAAGGAGTGGTCGTGATAAACCAAAACCAGGATGTGGATCACGTGGTCCAGGAAGTTCAACGCAATAACCTAGCCATTGACAACAACCTAGCGGCCATGGTCGAAAGGATTATGGCTCGAAATGGAGTAAACACTGGTTTTACTCGGCCAAACTTTACATCCCCGATAGTAGATTACATCCTTCAAACAGAGTTACCTCCTAGGACGAAAGTACAAAAATTTACTAAATTCTTAGGGGATACAACAGAATCTACTGTCGAACATGTGGCTCGTTATATGATAGAAGTCGGGGAAATAGCGAATGATGAGAGCCTTAGGATAAAATACTTTCCAAGTTCCCTCACAAAAAATGCTTTCACTTGGTTCACAACGCTAGCGCCTAATACCATATGTAGTTGGGCCCAACTTGAACGCTTGTTTCATGAGCAGTTTTACATGGGCCAGACCAAAATTAGTTTGAAAGAACTGGCCAGCGTAAAACGTAAGTTTTCGGAGCCAATGGAAGAGTACCTTAATAGGTTTCGACTACTCAAGGCCAGGTGTTTCGCGCAAGTGCCGGGACACGAACTGGTCGAAATGGCCGTTGGAGGCCTTGATTATTCTATTCGAAAGAAGCTAGACACCCAATACTTAAGAGATATGGCTCAATTGGACGACAGAGTTCGACAACTCGAACGTTTGAAAGACGAGAAAACCATATTTAACAAGAGTAAGAAAGTGGCCTTTGTCGAAATTGATGACAATGTCGAAAGGGCCTGCGAGGATTCTTTGAACCTCTACGAAAATGAAGTAGACCTCGCTGAACTTAAATAAGGTCCCCCTTATTCTTGTAAAGTATTAGCTCCCCCACAGGGGAAGAGTTTTGTCGAATCAGAAAGGAATGATAGATTCCCAAAGAAAACATATACCTTCGACATCACCAAATGTGATGAAATTTTCGATTTGCTGGTAAAAGATGGGCAAATGATAGTGCCACCTGGCGCTAAATTGCCATCACTAGAGCAAAGAAAAAAGAGAGGTTTTTGTAAGTACCATAATTTTCTGGGTCATAAAACATCTCAATGTTTTCTTTTCAGGGATCTTGTTCAGAACGCAATCCAGGAGGGACGTCTGAAATTTGGGGAGAAAGCCACCAGCCAAATGAGGGTCGACACGGACCCTCTACAAGTGACAGACACTCACTACACAGAGCCATTAGAAGCCAACATGGTCGAGGTTACTGAAGGCCGCGACTTCTCAGAAAGCATGACAGAAGTTACTGATGACTTCATCAAGAATACTGTGATGTCAAAGGTCATAATGGGCTTTGGTCAAGGCAGTGAAGGAGAGATGGATGCTAGCAACATTGATGGGGTAGAAGAAAATCCAAGATGGGAAATGGTGACCAAGGAGATGGATGACAACTTCGTCGAAATGGACCAGGCTACTGAAGGCTTGGGTCTAAGCTTAAAGGGTTTGAATTTGGTCGAGGAGGTTGAGATCAACACGATGGAAGTTACCCAACAAGAAGGTGAAGGGGACAGTGAGTCGAACAACCAAGAGGAAATCACTAAGGAGGCTTACCCGAAGCAAGAGGAAACAATTGTGGATTTTCTTCACAGATGTCAGGGAAAGGGTTCCAGTGTGATGTTAGCCCACGATGCAGCGCGATTTTTGACAAAAAAGGCTGCCCAGAGACTTGAGGGAACACGAAGACTCAAGCAAAATAGGGGAATGCCTAAATTCGATGAACGAAGCAGCTTGCCGAAAAGATCTGAACCCCACATCAGACCCCCAAAACAAGGCCTGCTAGTTTAAAACCCGCTGTTGGAAACACCGATGGTAGGTGGACGAAACCTAACGAGGATAGATGACAAGGCCAACAAAAATGGAAGAATTTCGAAGTGAACAGGGGGTCCTCAGTTACCTATCGAAAAGAATTCCAGTCTTCAAAGATGGCCCATGTATCCGAGAATTATAAGGGGAAAAACCCCATGTCTCGATCGCAGTGGAGACGGGAACAACGGAAAAGACAAGCTCTTAGAGAAACGGCGTCGAAGGACAAGGCCAAATCTAGTACTAATCTCTCAACAAAGAATCAGAGAGAGTCGTCGAAGATATCAGCAAAACCGCCAGTGGACAGGAAGTTGTTCTCTGACCAGGTCAGAAGTCAGAGGGAGATCACTGGGGTCGATGACGAAATGACGGACAACTTCGACTCAGATTCTGACGATTCGCTAAATTTGTTGGTAAACATAGTGTCAGTGATGCCAAGAGAGTATCACAGATTATCTGTGGTCGAAAACTGAGACACTGAGGCAGACTGTGAAATGACAACACGCAAACCCGTCTGCTATTATGTGATGAACAACGACTGTGTCGAGGAGCAGAATTCTTTCTTCAAACGGCCCACTGAGGAGATGAGGAACCATTTGAAGCCGCTCTATATTACGGCTAAAGTAGAAAATACCCCAGTTAACAAAATTCTAGTGGACTGTGGCGCAACTGTGAATTTGATGCCACATCTTCTATTAAACAAAATCGGGAAGTGTGATGCCGACACCAAGCCACACAACATGGTCCTGTCCAACTATGAGGGCAAGATAGGCTCGACCAAGGGAGTAATCCAGGTAGATGTCACCGTTGGAACGGTAACGCGGCCAACGGTATTCATGGTTGTAGAAACTACAGCCAACTACAACTTGTTACTTGGACGCGAATGGATTCATGGCGTAGGGGCAGTGCCATCCTCGATGCATCAGAGAATTTCCATTTGGAGGCCAGACGACATCGTAGAGAATATCGAAGTTGATCAAGGGTATTTTAAGGCGCCCATCAGATATGTCGATCAAAGGCACTTCGACAAACACTTGGCTGGTATAGGTCCTTGTGGACCAGCGGACTTCGATTTCAAGCCAGATGACGAAGTATTTGGCTCGTTATACTTACATCCTGTAGACGGTTTCCGTTGGGACAGAGAGGTTCCAGGAGAAAGGCTTCCATACCTTGGAACCTTGTCAGTCGACCCCACAGGATGGGGAAGTGATTTCAGTAATAATGACTGAAGCCGATGCACTTCGAAGGATTTCGGCTTATGTGGCCGAAACTAGACTATAAACGGCCTTGGAGGCTGTCAAAAGCAAAATGGTCGTAGAGGCCAATAAAGAAGTTCTTCAGAGAGGATACAATGAAGGCTTCGACATGGAATTATCTGATGAAACCCATCAAGAAAGCAAAAGGCTTGACGCTATCTATGACGACGAGCCTTTGGGTTTCGAGAAAGATCCCTTGGCAGAGGATGCCAAGATGCTTGCGTAGGACCCGCTAGAGGAAGTGGACTTAGGAGATGGCGTTATCAAAAGGCCAACTTATATTAGTGCCAACCTCGACACTCAATTCAAAGGTGAGGTCATTCAGCTGTTGCGAGAATATAGAGACTGTTTTGCCTGGGATTATGATGAAATGCCAGGATTAAGAAGAGAGTTGGTGGAACATAGACTTCCAATCAAGCCTGGCAAGAAACCAGTCAAACTGAGCCCAAGGCGTTTTTCTCCAGAGGTTCTATCAAAAATAAAAGCGGAAATCGAAAGACTTCTGCGGTGCAAATTCATTCGCACAACCAGGTATGTCGAATGGCTTGCTAATATTGTGCCAGTTATTAAGAAAAATGGTTCCTTGAGAGTCTTCATAGACTTTAGGACTTAAACTCAGCAACTCTTAAGGATAAATATTCGATGCCGGTGGCAGAAATGCTAGTCGATTCAGCCGCCGGCCACGAGTATCTTAGTATGTTAGATGGTTATTCTGGTTATAACCAAATATTCATTGTCGAGGAAGATGTTCCCAAAACAGCGTTTCGTTGTCCAGGGGCCATAGGCACCTACGAATGGGTAGTGATTCCTTTTGGCCTAAAAAACGCTGGGGCAACATACCAACGAGCAATGAATTCAATCTTTCATGACTATATAGAATCTTTCATGCAAATATATATTGATGACATTGTGGTTAAATATGTATCAGGCAAAGATCATATATATCATCTTCGACAGTCCTTCTTAAGGATGAGGAAGTTTGGCCTCAAAATGAACCCTCTAAAATGTGCGTTCTTTGTGTAGGCGGGTGACTTCTTGGGTTTCGTAGTCCACAAGAAGGGCATCGAGATAAACCAGAACAAGACGAAGGCCATTATGGAGACCAAGGCGCCGTCAAATAAAAAGGAATTACAATCCCTGTTGGGCAAGACTAATTTCTTAAGGAGGTTCATATCGAACCTAAGCGGCAAAACACAAGCTTTCTCGTCGTTGCTTCGGGTCACCAAAGAAGGGTATGAATGGAGGAAGGAACAACAAGAAGCTTTCGAAAAAATCAAAAGTTATTTGACCAATCCTCCAATCCTCTCTCCACCTTGTCGATACAAGAGCATGAGGTTGTACATAGCTGCGTTACACAAGACTCTGGGAAGCATGTTAGCTCAAGAGGACGAAAATGGCACAGAAAGAGCCATTTACTACCTTAGTAGAGTCCTAAATGATGCAGAGACTAGATATAGCGAAGTAGAAAAGCTATGCCTATGTTTATATTTCTCATGTACAAAATTAAAACAATATATAAAGCCTGTTGATGTTTGTGTCTCTTCGCATTTTGATGTTATAAAGCATATGTTGTCTAAACCTATTTTGCATAGTCGAATAGGTAAATGGGCATTAGCGTTAACGGAATTTTCATTAACATATAAACCATTGAAAACAATTAAAGGGCAAATAGTGGCAAACTTTATTGTCGACCACTCCGTAGATACAAACGCTTTAAATATGGTCGAACTAGAACCTTGGAAGTTGTACTTCGATGGTTCCAGCCATAAGAAGGGAACTGGCATATGCATGTTGATTATTTCTCCTGACAAAATTCCAACACAATTCAAGTATAGAATAGGTGAGCCATGCTCCAACAATGAGGCGGAATACGAGGCTTTGATAGCTGGACTTGAAATTCTGTTGGAATTGGGGGCAACTAGAGTCGAAATAATGGGAGACTCAGAGTTAGTCATAAAACAATTGACAAAAGAATACAAGTGCGTCAAAGAAAGCCTCATCGTGTACTTTGTAGTAGCAAATAGGCTATTAAAGAAATTCGAAGAGACTATTATTCGACATATACCACGACTTCGAAATCAGGTGGCCAATGATTTGGCCCAAATAGCATCAGGATACAAGGTGTCCCGCGAAGACCTGCAAGAAGTAATCCAAGTCAGAAGCAAGGTAGCAGCTGTGGCACTGCAGCCATCAGATTTGAGGGCTGCAAAGTTCGGTTTCACCGACGAAGAAACCTTCGAGATCTTTACGATCGAATCAATGTCGGATGGGGACTGGAGAAGACCGTTGGTCGAATACCTCCAAAATCCTTCAAGCACCACAGAGCGAAAAATAAAATACCAAGCACTGAGCTACGTCCTCCTAGGAAACGAATTATTCAAAAGAACTCCTGAGGGAGTTTTGCTTAAGTGTCTAAGTGAATCTGAGGCATATCTATCATTATCATCAGTTCATAGTGGAGCATGTGGGGCGCACCAGGTAGGCCAGAAGATGAAATGGCTACTTTTTCGACAAGGTCTATATTGGCCTACAATGCTGAAAGATTGTATCGAATTTTCCAAAGGCTGCCAGGAGTGCCAAATACACGCTGGTATACAACATGTTCCAGCAAGCGAGTTACACTCCATAATTAAGCCGTGGCCATTTAGAGGATGGGTTTTGGACCTAATAGGAGAAATTCGACCAGCGTCCTCGAAAAACCAGAAATTCATCTTGGTAGGGATAAACTACTTCACCAAATGGGTCGAGGCGGTACCCTTGCCGAAAGTAGACCAAGATGATGTGACTGAATTTATTCAAAAATACATTATCTTTAGATTTGGTCTGCCATAAACGATAACAACAGATCAAGGATCAGTCTTTACTGGTCGGAAAATGCAAGAGTTTGCCAGAGAAATGGGATTCAAACTCCTTACTTCGACCCCTTACTACGCCCAAGCCAATGGCCAGGTCGAGGTAGCAAACAAGGTAGTAATTGGAATGATAAAGAAGCAAGTAGGGGGTAAGCCAAAAAACTGGCATAAAACGCTAGACCAGGTCCTATGGGCATGTCGAACATCCCCCAAAGAAGCTACCAACACTACACCTTATCGACTGACCTTTGGCCATGAGGCAGTATTACCAGTCGAAATTCTTGTGCAGTCGGCCAGAATTCAGAGGCATCACAAAATTCCCCGTGAAATCTATTGGGACATGATGCTCGACGAGCTAGTGGATTTAGACGAGGAAAGGTTAAGAGCATTGGAACTCTTGAGAAGGCAAAAGAAAAGAGTGGAGAAATCCTATAACAAGAGAGTCAAAGCAAAGACCTTTTCGATTGGAGATTTAGTTTGGAGGGTAATCCTGCCAATGGATCGAAAGGTCAGGACACTAGGCAAATGGTCCCCGAAGTGGGAAGGACCATTTCAAATCTCAAAAGTCTTCTTGAATGGGGCATACGAAGTTGAGGAGCTTAGCAATGATAAACGAATCTTGAAAGTAAACGGTAAGTATTTGAAAAAATACAAACCAGTGCTTCGAGAGGTAAACATTTCAACAGAGTAATATAAAGCTAATAAGTAGGGCCATAAATGGCATCAATAAAATGTGCCAAAATGGCTTAGTCTTTACGAATACAGCAATAGAAACATGGCTTACAAAGGCCAGAAAACAAGCATTAAACATGTCAGAAATCTAAAAAGGAAGGTTGGCCTTCATCTTGAGGTAGCTTGCCTTCTGAGCATCGAGACGATTCTGGCAAGAGGCTTTGTCGGTTTTCATTTGCGCAATCTCGGCTTCAAGTTGTCGAGCCTCCTCGGCAAAAAGGACGGCATGATCAAGCTTTGTCGACAAGGAAGAATCATCGAAGGAAGACAGCTCAACGTTTTTCTTCTGAGCTTTGGCTATCTTGCTGCGAAGTTTTCTGATCTTACGCTCCCAACAAGCGATGCTCGTTTCGTTCTCAGCAATCTCTTTTTGATTCTTGGCCTTTTGCTCCTCCAGCGCTGCAATTTTGTCCTCACAATCCGCAACGGCAGCCCAAGCAGCAACCTTACTACCTGACTTCTCAGATATATCCTTTTTGAACTGAGGCAAGAGCCCAAAGTCAGTATGAACCTGGTCGATCAATGTCCCAATTTCTTGAATTACGGCCGCAGCCTCAACGGAGATCGACTGACGGTCCACTTGCTGTAGGAGAGCTTTCAAAGAAAGGTAATGGACTGGACACATTTGCAAGAGAGAAAAGAGGTCCTCTTTGAAAATATTGTTCTTTACTTTCTCAAGAGCACTGTTGATTGGAGTTGTAGTTGGACCTTCAGAGGTTAAAGTGCTTTGGGATTTGCCTGAGGAACTATTTCGCTTACGGAGGAGGAGTTGGATGTACTGTCGACGGTCGGACGCTTTTAGAGCATCAAGTTCTGCCGCAGTAAGATCTGTCACACTCTTGGCAGGCATCGCTTTCGCTTTTGCGGGGGTGTTGGCAGGAGCAATTGGAGCTGTTTCAACAGGCTTAGCTTGTTCGATGGGAGGACTCTCGACAACAGTCTCTTTAATTGGGACAATATTGGTAGTATCCTCTTCCTCGTCTTCTTCGACGTCTTCCTCACTAGACTCTTCCAACTCAGATTGATGCATGGCTCCATCTGCCGTACCCTTTTCCTCCACGGGTTTGTCATCAACCTCCATTGTGGTACCCTGAGGCGAATTGTCAGCAGGATTTACGCCCTCATCCAAAAAGTTCTCTTCTTCACCTGCTTCGATGGGATTCTAAGAATTGTTCCCCTCGTCATGATCAGACCCATCGATTTGAGATTGTTGGGTGACAGCTTTTAAAGGAGAAGGCAGGGGAACCACAGGAATCTCAGGTTTATTGCTTTCCCCAAGAGAACTCACACCAGAACCTAAGTCCGAAGAGGGACGATAGGTGGGCTCACCTCGACTGTTCAAAGGATAGGCCTCAAGAAGAGATGTAGTTGGGATGCTTTCTGTCATCACAACGTCAGGCTGAAAAGAAAGAATCTAAACATGAGAAAAAGAATCCAAAAGCAGTTCGAAATTCAGACAGAAAGCAATCGAAGATAGGAGTTGGACCTTAGGGCCGTCATCAGCCGGACTGGAGTTGTCGCTTTCAACAGCAGCAGTTTGAGGAATTGGGGTACCTTCGACAAGAACCTTACAGAGGTCTGCACAATGAGCTTGTAATTCAAGGATTTGAGTCGATGGAGGATCTAAGTCAGTGGCGTCGAGACCGTGGACAACCCTTCGCCGCCTCTTCATTGGAACCTTCTCTCAAGGGGAACCATCTTCATCTTCTGAGTCAACAATGACTAGGTTGGCGCCCCTCTTTAATTTTTTCTGAGGAGTAGGTGGTTTCCGGCTTACCTAAAAAAGCATTGGGAAAGTGTTAGGTTGTTATACCCAGAATGTTGAAAGGATTAAGATGGTGCATTAATATTACCTTCTGACCCTCGACGGAACTTTCGGTCTTCGCCGAAATGGTAGTCTTTTTGGGAGCAGCTGCAAAAGACAAATGACAGTGCCATCCGTTAGTAACGATAAGGCTTTGTTTAAGAAGTCTCAAACGAATAAGAGTCGACCTTCGAGAATGTCGGATTCGATGCGAACATCTTCGATATTAATATGAAGGTGCCCTTTGAAAGTATCGACGGTATGTTTAGTCGGAACCATCCGCTGTGCTTTAGGCTTCGACTGCTATCTGAGGATTTTTATAGGATCCCCACAGATGAACCAATCTGGAAATGGAGGGTTAAGGGCCACTCCAAAATCAGCAGATGGCAATCGAGGAATCTTAAGGGGAAATAATTTGAAAGCCATCTCATTTCGTTTCTCACGGGGGATGGATAAAGGAATTTTTAAATTCTCCATCTTTTTTAGAAAATTTTCCCTCAAAGTGACAGCAGCCTCGCGGACAGTTCGACTAATATCATCCGGTCGATAAGCAGTTTCAAAGTATTTTTGGAAGGCTTGTATCTCCTTTATGTGAGTGGACCTACCTTTCTTGGTTTTTTCCTGCACATCAACAAAAGCTTGATCAATCATTCGAGTAAGACTGGCAGCATCAAGAAATTCAGAAGAATAATGTCTAAACCACCAGTTATAAAATTCCGGGGAACAGAAATAAGAGGGTTCAAAATGGAGTGGGGTAAGTAAGGATTTATGGGCATGGCGCGCCAATTGGGTCGAACATTCGATGGGGTTAACGATGTGGTGTGGAAACAGAATATGAGACTTTTTCTCGTATAAACACCTAAGCAGAGTTTGGATAAGCCCAAACTGTCTCGACACCAGATTTGGTTGATAAGCTATCAAGGAAGCTTGCCCTTTTGTCAAATTGAGCTTGTGGACAAGCAGTCGAGGCGTAAGGAATCGCTCCCAAATTAGCTTTGATTCTTCTTCCTGTCTCTTGAGCAAAGCTGGGAAAGGCCTAGTGAACCATTCAGGGCCACATTTCCATTCTGCGAAGGGAGCCATCCCAGGTGTGAAGACATAGCGCTTCGCGAACATTTGGACGAAGCCTGAGAGGTTGGCTCGAAGTGTCTGCCCTTCTTCGCTGGGAGTAAGCTTAACTAAGCGAGGCCATTCGACTTGCCTTCCAGAGATCGAAGGAGACCCTTCATCGACTTCACCCTTATTTGGAAGGCTGCCTTCAAAGGTGGCGTTTAACCATAATTGAAGTAACCAAAATGGCCCCGACATTACCAAGTTGCCGTTATTCTCAGGGTCCTTCAGCTTGCCGGCACTTCCGCTTAAGGCTTCGTATAGACTTGCAAGGATCATTTTGCTCAAACATATTTCTCTCTTTTTATGCAGCTGGTTCGCCAGCGTTAAGTATTTTCGTGCCACCTGCAAGGATTTAGTACAGAAAATACAACGAGACAACCACATGGCCAAAAAGACTATATGTTCTTCGTCTCTAACAGCGGCATTATTCTTATAATGATAATGATTGATGAAATGGGTGTAAGTGTGTTTGATGGTTGAGAAACCAATGGTGTCTTGGCTATCAACTTCAGGGTCGTAAGCCAGTCCATGAGGTTTCAGCCCTACAATAGCAGCAACGTCGAACAAAGTAGGCGTCATCATCCCACATGGAAGATGAAAAGTGTAATGTGTGTTGTCCCAAAAGAACAAAGACGCAGCCAACATCAGGGGGCAGTAGTTGGGACCTACTTTCGACATCATAATAAGGTCGTAGATGCCTATGTCTTTCCAGTTTTGAGCTTTTGCCTTTTCTACCTTCTTCAACCAGTTGAGGTAGAGTTCAGAATCCTTGAAATATGGTGTAGCCCTAAATAATCTTGCGCCATCGTGGAGGTACTTGAGATCCACATTGTAAATATCCAAGCTATCTGGATTATCCAAGGGAACCTTTTGGGAGTCTTTTTGCCCTAGAGGTTTGGTTTTTCGGTAAGAAGGAAAAAACTCATTCAAATTGGAATAGTTTAAACCTAAGGGGGATAGAGGCCCAGACATAGCCAATGGTTTATTCGCAACAGTAACGGGTATGATTACCTGGGATTCGTAGATATGGCGTTTCTCCTCCAGTAAAGGCTCACGAACGAGTTGCTGATTTTTTGCCACCTTCGGGCCGCTCAGAGCAGCAAAAGGGGGAAGGATGGAAGAAGAGGTTTGTTTGTGAGATTTGGGTTTTTGTTTCTGGGACCTTAGTTAAGCCATATTGAGAGTTGAAGGATTGTTCTTGGAAGAAAAGATTATGGAAAGAAATGCGAGAAAATGTTGTAAAAAGATTGAGGAAGTAAAAGTGAAAAAAGACGTTTTGAAAAGTTATTTATAAGTGAAAGAGGAAAATCAAGAGTTTTTTTTTCATAAGTGGTTGGGGTTAGTGGGCCACGTGTATACTCAAGATGAGTTAGTAGGGGTGGCGGTTGTAACCTATACTCTGTAGGAGTAATGATGGCTCACGATTTTGGTGATTCCCGAGAAATTTGCCATGATGTTCATGACGTCAGAGATCGTGCATTAAGGTGGCGTAACAGTTCCCTTTTGCGTGAAATTTTGGATATGTCCTTTCCCATTTCCTTTCAGCTTGCTAAGCTCGAAGCAGATGAAGTGGGTCAACATTCAGGATACAGTCGAAGGTAAACGGCGTCGAAATTGGATGTTGTCAAAAAATGTACTTTTGGTAGTGTCGAAAACTACATTTTTAGGGGGCAATTTGTTAGCTCGCCAATTCGACGACCCATATTTTGAGGCTATTTCAGCTTGTTAAAGGACATCCAAGGACTTAGAAAAATTGAAGTCTTGGAACTAGACATTTCGACCTAAGTAGCGAAATTGGCCTTCGACCGGAATTTGGAAGTGGGGACGAATTGAGTTTTGAAATTTGAATATTGGAGGGAGTAGTTATATTTTTCTTATGACTAAGAAGGACAAGTGGCGCTCATCGGACAAAGGATTGCATGCGGTGTGACACTTGTTAGAAGTAGATGGCCTAAGGAGGTTATTAGCAGTTACTATTATTATTATTATTATAAATAGGAGTCTTAGACATAGACTTAAGTGTGTTGTAATTTACTGTTGTACAAGTCACTCTTAAAATTACTCCAAGTATCCGAGTGTAGAGAAAGAGAGTATTATAGAGAATGTACGCGATATAAACACACCATCCTTTATCTTTTCAATGAAGTTACTTTGTTTTCTTTACTTTTGTCAAGTACTTTTACATATTTATCTCGTCTTTCCTTTTGTTCACCATTACTACTTCGACTAAGTCTTTCTCTCCCAAAAAACCTTTATCTCTTTTCCTTCTTGTAATTCTTCCTCCTTCCTTCTTTTAAATGTAGTGGATAGTTCTGCCCCTTTTAAATTACTTCTTCTTGGTATTGCCGAAACACATTTTTTAGATAAGTTCAAATAGAAATACCCTTTAGCACATATCCTAGGATTTCGTATGGTCAATCTGAAGGAAAATTGCGATCTAAACGCAGCGGAAAACAAAAATTTCCTTTAGTGATCCTTACGAATGAGCATGGTCAGTGATAGAATCGTTACCTCTTTGTGGCGATTCAGATCTTTGATGCAGCGATCACAAGCGTTGATGAAGTGCAACGCCTCTACTCAGTCCACACGAACAGCTTCCGGTCACAGTGCTAGCTGCTTACGATCAGAATTATTTGAGTGAGAAAAGAGAATCAAAAACGAAATTGCATCAAGTGAAAGCTTCATCACAAGGGTTCCTTTTATAGACTCTCTTGTGGGCTGCGGGCTAAAAACCCAATTCACATGATCCATAATAATATTATATATTATTATAATAACTATTATTATAATAAATATATTTATTTTATTATTATTTTATAACCATTATAAAATAACAATAATTATTATTATATTATCCGAATTTCTATTTTTCACTTAAGTGCACCGTACCTTACGGTGTTCCTTTGATTTCTCTATCTCTCATCAAACTGTCCTTATGTGTGTGACCCTGTAGGATTTCGTAACGTTGGTAATTATATTAAATTATATATTTAACATAATAAACAGTAAGCGGTATCTAGCAACACATCACTGGTACCCAAGTCACGAAAATGTCATGTGATCTGACAAAACCTTTTTCGTGATAATATATGTTTGTACAATTACCCTTTTGCCCCTATGTCTATATTGAACACAAGGCATACACTGTGTCATCCTTGTCCAGTTCAATATTGGGCCCTTAGACATTTCTCCTGTTATGCAGGATTGGCAAATTCCATCTAGGACACTCATGTCCCTCAGCATGCTTCGTGGAGTGCCCATCAACTGTCTTTATGATCATCCAGTTACGGATAATGTTTGATCAACAATAAAGCACCCGACTCTACATCTAGGGTCCGTAGTGGTTTCAGGTCGAAGGGTGGTAATACACCATTATCACCATGAGAATAACTTATGACACTTTGCATAACATACTATGTAGTATTCTCATAGCGGGTCAATCCGGTATAAATATTACTCCTAATATTTATACCTATGTCAAGACTTGATAACTCTTTATCCATGATCCATGAGATGTGATCATCAGTCTATCTTCATAATAGTCTCAATGCTTTTAATGTTATCCCACTTTGCAATAAAGCTTGACTACGGATATTTTAAGAATAATGTCTTTATGTTTAATGGGATCTCATGATTAAGTCACACTTAACATTTCATTAAACAAACTAACTATTCTAGGGACTTTATTATTCTGAAAGACAAACATAATAAAGAAATGCCTTTTATTATTAAACGAATAATCCGATACAAGTACCAAAAAGTATTGGCCTCTAGGGCTTACACCAACAATCTCCCACTAGCACTAGAGCCAATTAGGCATACCCTTAATACCCATAGATCTAGTATGACCATCATGCTTCTGTTGCGCAAGAGGCTTTGTTAATGGGTCAGCGATATTGTCAAGTGTAGGTACTCTGCATATCTTCACATCTCCCCGATCGATTATCTCTCGAATGAGGTGATAACGCCTAAGTATGTGTTTGGATCGTTGGTGAGATCTAGGCTCCTTAGCTTGTGCGATAGCACCATTGTTATCACAATATAAACCAATGGGATCCACAATGCTAGGGACTATGCCAAGTTCACTAATGAACTTCTTGATCCAAACAGCTTCCTTTGCTGCATTTGAGGCAACAATATACTCGGCCTCAGTTGTAGAATCAGCAACTGTTTCTTGCTTTGAACTTTTCCAGCTCACAGCGCCACCATTGAGACAGAACAAATAACCAGATTGTGATCTAAAATCATCCTTATCTGTCTGGAAGCTAGCATCAGTGTAACCAATTACATCAAGCTCTTCCTGACCTCCATATATCAAGAATGAATCCTTAGTCCTTCTCAAGTACTTAAGGATATTCTTGACAGCTACCCAGTGAGCATCACCGGGATCAGATTGGTACCTACTCGTTGCACTTAATGCATACGAGACATCTGGTCGAGTACATAACATGGCATACATGATAGATCCTATTGCAGATGCATATGGAATCTTATTCATGCGATCCCTTTCTTCCTTAGTTGAAGGGGATTGTGTTTTTGATAAACACAGACCATGTTGCATAGGTATGAATCCTTTCTTGGAATCATGCATATTAAAGCGTCTCAACACTTTATCTATGTATGTACTCTGACTTAGGCCAAGCAGTTTTTGTGATCTATCTCTATAGATCCTAATTCCTAATATATAGGCTGCTTCACCTAGGTCTTTCATAGAAAAACAATTCCCTAACCAAGTTTTCACTTGTTGCAAGGTAGGGACATCGTTTCCAATGAGTAATATGTCATCTACATATAATACCAGAAACACGATCATGCTCCCACTAACCTTCTTGTAGACACAAGGTTCATCTTCATTTTTGATGAATCCATATTGTTTTACGGTTTCATCAAAACGAAGATTCCAGCTTCTGGAAGCTTGCTTCAATCCATAGATTGATCGCTGTAACTTGCATATCTTTTGGGCATCTTGTGGTATGTCAAATCCTTCAGGTTGTGTCATGTACACATCCTCAAGAAGATTCCCATTAAGGAAAGCAGTTTTGACATCCATCTGCCATATTTCATAATCATGATATGCAGCGATGGCAAGTAAAATCCGAACAGATTTAAGCATTGCAACTGGTGAAAAGGTTTCATCATAGTCAACCCCATGAATTTGTTTATAGCCTTTTGCAACCAGTCTTGCTTTATAGGTATGTACCTTACCATCCATGTCAGTCTTCTTCTTGAAGACCCACTTGCATCCTATAGGGTTAACTCCTATAGGAGGTTCTACCAAGGTCCAAACCTGGTTTGTGTACATGGAATCCATTTCAGATTTCATGGCTTCTAGCCACTTCTCAGACTCAGGACCAGTTATGGCCTCTTTGTAGGTCACAGGCTCATCTTGATCCATGAGTAATACATCACCCTGATCACTTATGAGATATCCATATCTCTCAGGTTGGTGACGTATCCTGCTTGACCTACGCTGGTCTTGTTCTACTTGAGCAGGTTGCTCTTCCACAACTACTTGTGTTTCCCGCTCTAGTTCCTCCATAGGTGTTTCAATGTTTTGTGATTCTTGAATTTCTTCAAGCTCTATTTTCCTCCCACTGTTTCCTTTGGAAATAAAATCCCTTTCCAGAAAGACTCCAGTTCGAGCGACAAACACTTTGCCCTCAGAAGGATTGTAGAAGTAATATCCTCTTGTTTCTTTAGGATACCCCACAAATAAGCATTTGTCAGATTTGGGCTCAAGCTTGGTTGAAATTTATCGTTTGACGTAAACCTCGCAACCCCAAATCTTCATGTAAGACATATGTGGTTTCTTACCACTCCATATCTCATATGGTGTCTTATCAACCTTTTTGGATGGAACACGGTTAAGTGTGTAAGCTGCTGTTAATAATGCATGTCCCCAAAAGGAGTTTGGAAGATCGACGTGACTCATCATGGATCGGACCATGTCTAACAAGGTTCGATTTCTTCTCTCAGATACACCATTCCATTGTGGTGTTCCAGGAGGAGTAAGTTGGGATAGAATCCCATACTCTTTTAGATGGTCATCAAATTCTAGGCTTAAATATTCACCGCCTCGATCTGATCGAAGAACTTTAATATTCTTACCTAGTTGGTTTTGTACTTCATTCTTGAATTCCTTGAACTTTTCAAAGGACTCAGATTTGTGTTTCATTAAATACACATATCCGTATCTACTGAAGTCATCAGTAAAAGTGATGAAGTACTGAAAACCTCCTCTGGCTGGTATGTTCAGTGGTCCACATACATCAGTATGTATGAGTGCCAAAAGATCATTAGCCCTTTCACCTTTTCCTGTGAATGGGGATTTTGTCATCTTTCCAATTAAACAAGATCTGCATGTCTCGTATGATTCATAATCAAAAGAGTCCAAGAGTCCATCTTTATGGAGTTTGGAAATGCGTTTCTCATTTATGTGGCCTAATCGACAGTGCCAAAGGTAAGTTGGATTCAACTCATTAGGTTTCAACCTTTTAGTATTAATGTTATAAATTGGCATTTCAAGATCAAGGACATATAGTCCATTATTCATTTTTGCAGTAGCATAGAATATATCATTCAAATAAATGGAGCAACAATTGTTCCTTATTATGAATGAAAAACCAAACTTGTCCAAACAAGAAATGGAAATAATATTCCTGCTAATTGCAGGTACATAATAACAGTTCTCTAACTGAATTATTAAACCACTAGGTAAAGTTAAAACATAAGTTCCTACAGCTAAAGCAGCAACCTTTGCTCCATTGCCAACTCGTAGGTCAACTTCACCTTTTGCCAAATTTCTACTCCTTTTTAGTCCCTGCACATTAGTACAAATGTGAGAACCGCATCCAGTATCTAATACCCATGATGCAGAAGTAGATAAATTAATTTCAATAACAAAAATACCTGAATTTGAAGTCTCTACTCCATTATTCTTATCTTCCAGGTACTTTGGGCAATTTCTCTTCCAATGTCCGGTCTTACCGCAATGGAAGCAAGTGCCCTCCTTTGCTATTCCTCCACTAGGCTTCAAAACAGGAGGAGTGGGTTTGGGTTTGGCAACTTCCTTGCCTTTCCCTCTACCACCCTGTTTGATGGGCCTCTTGTTCTGTTTCTTTCCATTACTGACCATCAGAATGGATTTCCCTTTTGTCTTCATATTCTGCTCAGCAGTTCTCAACATGCCTAGCAGTTCTGGAAGACTTTTGTCCAAGTCATTCATATTGAAATTCAGGACAAACTGACTGAAGCTCTCTGGTAACGATTGCAAGATCAGATCAATCGCAAGTTCCTTTCCAAGGGGAAACCCTAATCTGTCAAGGTTCTCCACATACCCAATCATCTTGAGTACATGGGGACTTACAGGGGCTCCCTCAGCTAACTTGCTGTTAAAAAGGGACTTTGAAACCTGAAACCTCTCATTTCTTGCTTGCTCTTGATAAAGCATTTTCAGATGTCCGATCATATCGAACGCAGACATGTTCTCGTGTTGCTTTTGCAACTCAGAGTTCATGGTAGCAAGCATGAGGCAAGCGGTTTCATTGGCATCATCGAAATGCTTCTTATAAGCATCTCTTTCTGCCTTTGGTGCAGAACTAGGAGGTTCCTCCTCAGGAACTGGTGTCTCCAAGACATACAGCTTCTTATCGTGCTTGAGGACAATCCTCAGATTACGGTGCCAATCCAGGAAATTTGTCCCAGACAATTTTTCCTTATCTAGGATGGATCGCAAAATATTGTTCGATGTGTTTGTTGTCATGGTAATCTACAAGAGAAATATGAAAATATAAGTATCATTAAAACAACATATTTAATTAGGCCTTTAATCAAATATGCTCCCACTATTTTATTCAAAACAAATGACCCTCATCATTTGATTCGGAAAATCCCGTTGGAAGACTTTCTAGTGGGTCGAGATCCATGTTTCACTTTGTTTTAAGTCAGCGTTAGGCTGATTACACAAAACTAAGTTATTTAGGTAGGAACTCCTTCCAATTGTATCTCATACAACTCTCGAATATTTTCAATTGGGTGAATAACTCCTTATTCTGATCCATCATATGAATCATTCCCAATTCTTGCTTCTAAACATATATAATCTTATTATAATTTGTTTAGTTAAGTTTGACCCATTGTTTTAGCAATTGGATATTACAATTATCCCATCACACCTTACTAATATAGAACATGCACCTCGCATAGGCGAAACCTACAATGCTCGATACTAGTCTTGATGAGTGCTAAAAATTGGAAAGCATAAACTTAATATTTAATTTTGAGGGAATTTGTTATTAGTTTGATCTCACCGGCTTAACATGCAAAACGTCTCTCACATGCATCAACATACAATTACATGCATCAACATACATATAAAAAAAAGATACAATTATGGCCCCTAACGCAATTGTTCTCTCAAGCCAATGAGAGAACCTAAGCTAACCTAATAACGATCTAAGCTTCTCCAAGCATGATCTCCAAGGTTATCCTCCTTTAATATTGAATACTTCCTTCTCTTTTTTTTCATAACATAATATTACATTACATATAAGAAAACTCGTTTTACATACGAGGGAGTGAGATGAGAAAAGAAGTTACATAAAGAGATTGAGAGAGAGGCACGACACGCAGGCCGTATTCAAAAAATCCCAAAACAATAATAAAGGAAAAACTAAGGCCATAACTGATCACCACAAATAAATAATAATAAACACACTTTTATTATTAGTTTAAAATTCCGATAATTAAATAAACTAAATTAAATTTCGGCTGATTGATCACACTTTGCAGACTTAGCCGGGGGTTCCGCTGCCCGGTCAGCGAAAAATTTTATGAACACTTCATTGTATTTCACGTCGTTTCCTGCACAACTTTTGTGCATTTACAACCCCAACCGGAAAAGTCTGCGGCAATACAACACTTGTACTGCCATTAATCCTAATGCAACAATTTCATGTCGTCAAACACAACTCGATTGATAACTCAATATGATAGATCAACATGTCATTGCTTCACCATACTAACGTTGGATTCCGAAGCGAATGAAAATGATGATCTTTCAAAAGAATTACAATCCTTATGTGATTGAATGGATGAAATCAAAACAGTATATCCCATATACCATCTTTGCATCAGAATTTCTTATATCTTATATAAAAGTGATCGATCTAATTGTGTAACCTATGGATGATCAATGTATCGCACAACTTCACCATACTAATGTCGGTTTCTGAAGCATAATCAACATCAATCATCCAAATCGTACACAACAGATGCCAAATTTAATTAATCGTTTATTGTTAAATTCATTCTGTGTTTTAATCGAATCAAATACAGAAAAGACGGAAATTTAACAGCTATCAGATCCATGGTTTCGTAAGTGGCTCTGATACCACTGAAGGAAAATTGCGATCTAAACGCAGCGGAAAACAAAAATTTCCTTTAGTGATCCTTACGAATGAGCATGGTCAGTGATAGAATCGTTACCTCTTTGTGGCGATTCAGATCTTTGATGCAGCGATCACAAGCGTTGATGAAGTGCAACGCCTCTACTCAGTCCACAAACAGCTTCCGGTCACAGTGCTAGCTGCTTACGATCGGAATTATTTGAGTGAGAAAAGAGAATCAAAAACGAAATTGCATCAAGTGAAAGCTTCATCACAAGGGTTCCTTTTATAGACTCTCTTGTGGGCTGCGGGCTAAAAACCCAATTCACATGATCCATAATAATATTATATATTATTATAATAACTATTATTATAATAAATATATTTATTTTATTATTATTTTATAACCATTATAAAATAACAATAATTATTATTATATTATCCGAATTTCTATTTTTCACTTAAGTGCACCGTACCTTACGGTGTTCCTTTGATTTCTCTATCTCTCATCAAACTGTCCTTATGTGTGTGACCCTGTAGGATTTCGTAACGTTGGTAATTATATTAAATTATATATTTAACATAATAAACAGTAAGCGGTATCTAGCAACACATCACTGGTACCCAAGTCACGAAAATGTCATGTGATCTGACAAAACCTTTTTCGTGATAATATATGTTTGTACAATTACCCTTTTGCCCCTATGTCTATATTGAACACAAGGCATACACTGTGTCATCCTTGTCCAGTTCAATATTGGGCCCTTAGACATTTCTCCTGTTATGCAGGATTGGCAAATTCCATCTAGGACACTCATGTCCCTCAGCATGCTTCGTGGAGTGCCCATCAACTGTCTTTATGATCATCCAGTTACGGATAATGTTTGATCAACAATAAAGCACCCGACTCTACATCTAGGGTCCGTAGTGGTTTCAGGTCGAAGGGTGGTAATACACCATTATCACCATGAGAATAACTTATGACACTTTGCATAACATACTATGTAGTATTCTCATAGCGGGTCAATCCGGTATAAATATTACTCCTAATATTTATACCTATGTCAAGACTTGATAACTCTTTATCCATGATCCATGAGATGTGATCATCAGTCTATCTTCATAATAGTCTCAATGCTTTTAATGTTATCCCACTTTGCAATAAAGCTTGACTACGGATATTTTAAGAATAATGTCTTTATGTTTAATGGGATCTCATGATTAAGTCACACTTAACATTTCATTAAACAAACTAACTATTCTAGGGACTTTATTATTCTGAAAGACAAACATAATAAAGAAATGCCTTTTATTATTAAACGAATAATCTGATACAAGTACCAAAAAGTATTGGCCTCTAGGGCTTACACCAACACAATCCTGCAAGTTAGTCAATTTGACACCAAATTGATAGACCAGAGGTTGTTTACCAAAAAACACGGTAAACAGCTTCTCAAAAGAGACTGCCACTTATCGACAAAGGGGATAAGCTTCTCAAAGAGATTGCTACTTATCAGAATAGGCAAAAGGAAACAAGCTTCTCGAAGGAGATAGCCACTTGTTGACAAAGGATAAGCTTCTCGAAGAGAGAGATTTCCACTTATCAAAATAGTAAAATGGAAAACAAACTTCTCAATGGAGATGGCCACTTGTTATAAAAGATGCATAAGCTTCTCTAAAGAGAATGCCACTTATTACTATGGGGATCTGTAAAAGATTCTTGCCGCAAGATATAATGTGAAATAAATATCCGTTTAGACTAGGTTCGGCGACCTAACCAATGCAACATTTTCCAGGGACCAAAGTTCACTCTAGGAACAAGCTAGAAGGAAACGATCAAAAAGAGAGTCCAACCATTGAGGAATAAACTCGAATGGGGTTTATCTTATCTAAACACAGAGAAGATATAACATAAACAACTGTCATCCACGAGGATCGAACTCTGTGGGGAATTTAGAAAGGATGTGGATTTTATGCTTAAAGCTAACGACTCTACTTGGAGAGAGACGACAAACTCGTCTACTTGGGGAATAAACTCCGAAGTGAACGAAACAAGTAACCACCAGAATGGTAGGAAAAAAACTCGGACACCATGCATACGCATGAATACATATATGCGGGATTCTATGTTATGTAAAACAGACTCTTGGGATTATTGAGATGACTACAAATGAGTTATGTTGGGGATTGAAAGAAGTAAGGTAGACTGACTCACTGGTGATACTTGAGAAAAAATGGTTAGTTCTGGTTTCTCACGGAACAAACCAAAGGTTATGACGATTGTAATGAAAGGTATGCTCTGGATTCGCACGGAGCAAAAAGAAAATTGGCTGTAATAAATGGCAGGACTCCGAATTCACACAGAGTAAGAAATGCAAAGACTCCGGGTTCACACAGAGTGATGCAAAAATCAAATGGGCTAAAGTTCTACTTAGAACAGCGCAGATGATAAGTGTGGTTTCTCTCATAACCAAGAAGAGAATTCCGGATTCACACAGAATAAACAAAGGACTCCGGATTCGCACAGAGTACAAAAGAGAGATGAGTTAATGCTGCTCGCATAACCAAAAAATGAAGTTCCGGATTCGCACAGAACAACAAAAGATTCTGGATTCGCATAGAGTTTAGAAGAAAGGGTTTTGGATTCGCACATAACCAAAATTGACCGTAAAACTATACAACACAACATCAAGAGGGATATCTGGGAATTTTGTCAGACGAGAAGGTGATTGGCACTAAGACTTATCTGGTATATAATTTGGAAAAACCTCAGATCGACAAAAGGGATAAACTTTGGCAAGTATATGCTCGAGTAAATGCTAGAGAAAGTTGGACTAAACAAAAGAAAGATGACACAACGCACTCGTTATACAACAACCTGAGTGACGAGCACGTCAGTCAAAAGATTGGATTACTATGACAAACATAGAAGATTTGGGTGTAAAGATGACCATCCTGTTTTCCTCAACACTTGGAGATGTATCTCTAATAAAAATGAAAGGATGTTCTGAACATGTTCTTCTATCATGTCAAATTTCATCATAATCTTATTGAAAAATAACAAGACCAAGTCCCCCTTTGGGACCATTCCAGAAGTGTTCCACAAATATCTGGTAGTTTCTAGGATCTCTGGGGAAAAGACCAACTTCCCTTTTAGTTATTTTAACTATCGGAGAATTTATATGTCTTAATATGTTGTTATACCTTAATTTCAAAATTATATCATAAAAAATAAGTGGCATTTTCAAAAGAAATAAAATGCAATGAATAGAAAAAAGAAAATGCAAACTTCATTGAAAAATATGGTAGCGCATGAAAAACATGGCTCCACATGGGATATTACAATGGAAACAAACAGATGAAAATGGAAATAGGAAAGATTTACATTTAATCTTGATAAATGCTACTTCCCCTATAACTAAAAGTTCCTTAGAACTTCGCTTCTAAAGAAGAACAATTAGGTTGACCTTCATGCCCCTGTTCCTTTATGCTGATCAGATTTGTCCGACATTGTATTAGCCTTTTATTTATTCCTAATTTTTGCTTGGATCGCCCTCTCGGGTTTTCAATCCACCGGATGCTCTTTTTTTTCCTAAGTTGCCCTTTCAGGTTTTCAACTTAGCGAGTTGACACCCTTTTTTATATCCCTAATTTTTGCCTGGACCTCTCTTTCGGGTTTTCAATCCACCGGGATGCCATTATTGCCTAAGTTGCCCTTTCAGGTTTTCAACTTAGCGGCTGTCTTTTTTCTAGGCATAATACAAACAAACTACATCAGAGTCTATTGTCTTATGGAATTCCTCACCATCCATTATTGCAAGAATTAAGCCTCCACCAGAAAAGACTTTCTTAACAACGAATGGGCCTTCATAATTTGGAGCCTATTTTCCTTGTTGATCCTTATGAACAAGGAAAATCTTCTTGAGCACGAGGTCTCCTTCCTTATATTCTCGAAGGCGAATCTTCTTGTCAAATGCCCTTTTGAGGCGCTTCTGATATAGTTGTCCATGACATAAAGCGGACATGCGCTTTTCTTCAATGAGATTCAACTCGTCAAAATGGTTTTGAATCCATTCAGCCTCTTCAGGTTTAGTTTCCATCAAGATTCTCATTGACGGGATCTCTACCTCAACCGAGAGAACTGCTTCCATTCTGTATACCAGGGAAAAAAGGATTACCCATGTTGAAGTGCGGATAGTCGCTTGATATCCGTGCAAAGTAAAAGGTAGCATCTCATGCCAATCTTTATAAGTTACCACCATCTTTTGTAAGACCTTCTTAATGTTTTTAGTTGCAACTTCAACAGCTCCATTCATCTTTGGGTGGTATGGAGAAGAGTTATGGTGTTCTATCTTGAAACTTTCACATAAATCCTTCATATATTTGTTGTTCAAATTTGAACCATTATTTGTGATGATTTTGTTTGGGATTCCATATCGACAGATAATATCTTTCTTGAGAAAACGAGCAACCACTTGTCTAGTCACGTTGGCATATGAAGCAGCTTCTACCCATTTTATGAAGTAGTCAATGGCGACTAAGATGAAGCGATAACCATTAGACGCTTTTGGTTTAATTGTGTCAATCATATCAATGCCCCACATCGAAAACGGCCATGGAAAAGTCAAAACATTCAGAAGAGTAGGCGGCACATGAACTTTATTAGAGTAAATTTGACATTTATGGCAAGTTTTGGCATAACAAAAACAATCAGTTTCCATTGTCAACCAATAATAACCAGCCCTTAGGATCTTTTTAGCCATGGCATGCCCATTAGCATGCGTTCCAAAGGACCCTTCATGTATTTCCTTGATTAACATGTCGACTTCATTTTTGTCCACACACCTTAGTAGCACCATGTCATGGTTTCTTTTATATAGAACACCGTTGTTCAAAAAGAAATTGGACGCTAGCTTTCTCAGAGTCTTCCTGTCCATGGTCGAAGCATTTCCTGGATACTCTTGGCGCTCTAAAAAACACTTGATGTCATGAAACCGTGGTTTGCCGTCAAATTCTGCTTCAATTCCACGCTGACTAACAATAAAACCAAGCAGCTTCCCTTACCGGACACCGAATGTACACTTAGCAGGATTTAGGCGCAATCTGAACTTTCTCAGTCGTTCAAACAATTTTCGTAGATGCTCTATATGGTCCTCTTCACTTTGTGATTTGGCTATCATGTCGTCGACATATACTTCGATTTCCTTATGTATAATGTCATGGAAGAGAGTGACCATTGCTCGTTAATAGGTTGCCCCCGCATTTTTCAACCCAAAAGGCATCACTTTGTAGCAATAAGTTCCCCATGGTGTAATAAACGTGGTTTTCTCCATATCTTCAAGCGCCATTTTGATTTTATTATAACCTGAGAAACCATCCATGAAGGAAAAAATGGAAAATTTAGCAGTGTTGTCTACTAGCGTATCAATATGTGGAAGAGGAAAGTCATCCTTTGGATTGGCTCTATTCAAATCTCTGTAATCCACACACATTCTCACTTTTCCATTCTTTTTAGGGACGGGCACGATATTAGCAACCCATTAGGGGTACTTGGACACTACTAACAAACCTGCGTCAAACTGCTTCTTGACTTCTTCTTGAATTGTTATGGACATATCGGGCCTTGTTCTTCTCAACTTCTGCTTTACTGGCGGACATTCTGGACGAAGTGGTAGTCGATGTTCAACAATATCCGTGTCCAAACCCGACATATCTTGGTATGACCAAGCGAACACGTCAACATATTCATGCAAAAGCTTGACCAAACTCTCTTTGGTGCCGTCTTCAAGAGCCGTACCAATCTTCACCTCTTTCCTCGCCTCTTTTGTTCCCAGGTTGACGACCTCCACTGGCTCTTGATGAGGCTGAATGGATCTATCCTCGAGCTCTATCAACCTTACTAGTTCCTCAAGAAGATCACACTCTTCTTCGCACTCCTCTTCCGCTTGGTTCACAAGGGTCTCAAAGTCAGGAGGGATTGTAACATTATGAAGTTCAACGGGTTCATTGATTATTCTGCATGATTTTAATGTTGATTTTAGAAAAATGAAAAGTAAATGCAAGAAAATAAAATGGTTTTTGTGGCTTTGAAAAGATTGCCATTTTCTTAAAAAACAAAAACAAAAAGAAAGAGTGAAAAACAAAATGCTTTTTATTAATGATGATAATCATTTGAAGTAAATGGGGCCCTACAAATGATCCTTAAGCCTTGGGCAGAGCAAAAGGATTTTGAGAAAAATGAAAATAAATTAGTTTGACAATGAAAAAACTTCAGGTAGGTCAATCGATTCCCAGTTATTCAACTCAGCGGTGCTATGGTACACCAGGCATGGTGTCGTTGAACGAGATGCATTATCTTCTACAGCAGCTACTTCCTTGTCATGGATAAATCCTGCATTGTGGAACACTTCTTGGAAAATATTCACCTTTGCCCCAGACGAACCTTGGGCACTTCCCTTCATCTGAGACTCATATCCTAGCCCAAAACGGTTATTCTTCTCGGGAATGTGAATTACTTGACCCCAACCTTCAGGACTGCCTCTCTCGAGCATTTCCTTTGCACCCTTCAAAGAAGCAAACGAGGGATCTACCACCATATCTTGTTCTTTTACTTCCCAGAATTCAGCGTTTACAATTTCCAAGGCTTGAAAAGAAGTTTCAAATGCGCCTTCATCCGCTTCAGCGTATCTGAACGATGATAGGTGACTGATCAACAAATCCTCTTCTCCAGACACTGTGATAAGCTTTCCATTCACCACAAACTTCATTTTTTGGTGAAGTGTGGACGTTACTGCGCCAGCAGCATGAATCCATGGTCTTCCCAACAGACAAATGTATGCTGGGTTGATATCCATGATCTGAAAAGTTATCTTTAAAACATGTGGGCTTACTAGTATGGGCAGGTCCACTTCTCCGATCACAGCCCTACGAGAGCCATCAAATGCCTTTACAATCATCATACTAGGCTTCATCACCGTCTTTGTATATGAGAGTTTATCCAAAATGGACTTTGGCATGACATTTAGTGATGAACCCGTATCCACCAGCACTCGGGCTAAGACATCATCTAAACATTTCACAGAGATATGCAAAGCTCGGTTATTATTTCTTCCTTCCATAAAAACTCTCCATCATGAAAGCTCAGAGTGTGGCAAGCAGTAATGTTAGATACAATTCCATTAAATTGATTTACGGTGATCCCTTGTGACACATGTGCCTGTACGAGTACTTTCAGCAAGGCCTTCCTATGAGCTTCTGAATGGAACAACAATGAAAGCACATAAATTCTTGAAGGGGTTTGGTGCAGTTGATCCACTACCTTATAATCACTTCTTTTAATCAATCTTAAAAATTCATCCACCTCTTGTGGTGATATCGTCTCATCAAGAATCTCCAACCTTTTGTGGGCTTGTGGAACTTCAACAATATTTCCTCTAACAATCTCTTCAATAGCCTTTGGAGGTGGCGTAGGCTCAAAGACACGACTGCTTCGGGTCATCCTGCTTGTTTCAGCAATATTGGATATGTCTGGTCTTAAATCTTTTCAAACTGGTCCCTTAAAGACACCTCTTAGCCATTTATGAAGACTGCAACATTATAGCGCCACGACACTGCATTATTGTTGTAATAAGGGAGTGGAACTGGTTGAATTGTTATTTCTGGGCACACGTATTCTATTCTGGGTGGAATACTGGATGTATTATGATACTCAATTTCCCATGTAGGTGGTATCTCAAAATGAGGTTCGATCACTGCGACATCCTTATCAGTTTTTGTGCGACTGACTTGGAGTATCCCTTGGTTAATTAATTGCTGAATATCTCTATTAACTAAAGAACATCCTTTTTCCAGAATGGAGCATTCATCACATTCATCATGCTTCTTTGAAATTACCCCAGACTCTACCAAGCGAGCATGGAGCTCCTTCAATGGGGTTTTCAATTCCTTGACATCTTTGACGGCCTGTTCATCAGACGTTTCCTCAATGGCATGGGTTGCATGTCCATTGTGAGTAGGAAGAGGGTTAGTGGCAATGTTTGGACCCTTATCTTTGAAAGACAGGATCTTGCAATTAATCAGCTCTTGCACCCTTGCCTTTAGAGAAAAACATCTGTCCAAATCATGCCCTGCGGCACCTTGATGGTATTCGCAATGCAAGTCCGGATTGAACCAATGTGGAGGTTTTCCAATGAAAGAAGGTAATGATCTGGTGGTCACTAACCCCTTGTATACCAGAGAAGGGTATAAATCTTTATACGTCATAGGGATCGGTTCAAAATTCGGGCTTCTCCTGGCACGATTTTGATTTGCAGGAGCAGCAGGAGGAGCCTGTGGCGTTTGCTACGGTTGATTCTGCGTCGGAGGAGCTGATGGACGTTGAGGAGCCGTTTGTGGTGGATATCCTGGCATAAATGGTTGAGGATATAATGGATAGCTGATAGGAGGTGGTGGTGGTGGATACACTGGCATTACAGACGCCACATAAGGTTGTGAAGGTCTCCTTTTTTATTGGTTTCCCCTCTGACCATTAGATACATCATTGGTCTTGCCCTCTTGTCTTTGCTGGAAACCTCCTTGGTTCTTTCTCACATTATTGGAAGTAGTAGTAGTAGATGCGATCTTACCATGTTTCAGACCATGCTCAATTCGGGCTCCTATGGCTACCAGCTCGGAGAATCCCAACGATGTGCTTCCTACCATTATCTCATAATAGGCAGGTGGTATAGTGTCCATGAACAGTTCAGCAAGCTCCTTTTCAGCTAATGGGGGTTCAACCTGGGAGGCCAGTTCCCTCCACCTTTGTGCATACTCCTTGAATGATTCTTTATCTTTCTGCGACATGTTTTGTAATTGTCTCCTATCAGGCGCCATATCCATATTGTATCGATAGTGTTTGATAAAGGAGTCAGATAGATCTTAGAATTTTTTAATTTTCCCTTTATTGAGACTCAAATACCATTTGGATGGTGCCCCGCTCAAACTATCCTGAAAACAATGTATCATCAGCTTGTCATCATTCACATGCGCAGCCATCCTACGATAGTACATGATAAGGTGGCTCTTCGGACAAGTATGCCCCTTATACTTATCAAGTTCTGGTGTTTTAAACTTGGTTAGAATGACCAAACCAGGAACCAAACACATCTCTTTAGCAGCAGTCCCAAAAATATCATTACCTTCCACTGCTTGCATTCGTTTCATGAGGTTCTGGTAATTTTGTTTCACCTCCCTAAGATCTTCATCTATTGCATCATCACCTGTAGTGATTGATTCGGGAGCATGATAGATATGATTGTAATCCTCATATTGTGGAACAAATCCAGTTGAAATGGTCGTATGTGGAACGATAGGCATCACAGTTTGTGGAGTAGTATGCATAATAGGCCGTGTTTCAAAATAGAACGGAGTAGGGATTGCTTGTAGCACAGATTGTCTCATTGTCTTAAATCATGGAACAAAATCACGATGTAAACCATATGGAGGCCATGTGGAAATCACAGATGTCACAGACTGAGCTTTTCCTGAGGATCCTATGATCTCTGAAACAACAGCAATTTGAGAAGGCTCACTCCTGACAGTCAAGTGGATCATTTCCCTGAGTTGATTCACACTCCCTCGAAGATCTTCGACTTCAGCTCCGAGTCTTGCATTTTCTTCTTCTATGTCAGACATCCTTTAGCGTGCGCAGGTTCTGGTGTTATATCTGTGTTGAGGACTCAGGATGGAAACTGGAATGAGAGACATAGGATGAGAAACGAGTTGAAAACGCATGGTATGCAGTGCGGTGTAGAATGAAATGCAATGCAAAAAATGCATCCTTTGGCATTTCAGGGAATCGTTTGAATTAGTTGTTAGTTCATATAGAAATATCAAGGAATCAAAAAAATATGAAGTAAACGAAACCACATTCATTCATTAAGTTGCAATAGTCAGATACTATAAAAAAGTCATTCAGAATCAATTACAATCCATAATACTTCAAAAAAACAAGAAAGAGTACAACAATGAAATCTCAGAACTTTGGCCTACGAGCCTCAAGCTCCTTCAATTATTCCTTAAACCTTTTCAGCATGTCTTTGCAAAGGCAGAGGAAATCACAAATAGCAGGAGGGATGGAGTCATCCATTGCTTCAAAAGCATCTCTATGCTTCTACACCAGATCTTGGGCTTACCAGTTGCAGAATTCCGCCAACCCATTAAGCTTGTTGCGGTACATATCTCAATCAGCCATCAAAATATGTATAGATTGCTCATATTCGTCATAATTTGAAAGCATATTTATCTTTTCAGCGGCCCAAATATCCTTATCTGCAAGGATATTCTCCATTTGGTTCTTTTGATCTTCGGCAAGACTTCTCACCTCATTCAACTCTCTACATAATTTGTCCCAATTTACTGGCTTAACCCTAGAGGCTCTTATAGCATCCTCTTTAAGTCTACGTTGCTCCGCTTCGGAAGCTCTTGAATGACGTAGAGTGGTGTTTAGCTTTTGTATTTCCGCTCCCATTTCTTCTCTAATTGCCTTGTTCTTATGGGTAGCCAAAAGCCAATGCTTTTCATTCTCAACACATTTCCTTCGGGCTTTATCCAACTCTTCCTTAAGCCTACTCACCTTGCTATCAGACTGATTAAGACACACTTTAACCTTCTTCCTTTTGTGTTCTTCTTCACCATCCTTCTTCTCTACTGCCTCTAGCTGAGTATTCTTGCGTTGGAGCTCCCATTTCATGTCATTCTTCTCCTTAGTGACACTCTGAAGTTTCAGCTCGAGTTGTTCATTTTCTTGCATCAACTTTGTTATAGTAGCTTTGAGATCCTCAGCTTCCTCAATCAGGATGTGAGTAGGCTTTGGTTCAGGTAAAGGTTCAGATACCTTGACCTGAAAATGGATTTTAACCTTCTTCGCTCTTTCCTTGACCCACACAAAGTAGGGTTCCTTGGTGATATTTTTCCTTCGACCCAACTCGCTCTCCCTTTCTTCTTAATACTTCTCCAGGCTCTCATAATCTTCTTGAACAATTATGGGTTTTCAGTTCCCAAATCATGTATCATGAAGGCCTCCAAATCCTTCTCTTTGGGAGGAGCCACCATTGGATACCCAAGCTGCCTCATTGATAGCATAGGGTTGTAGTTAATACAGTCTCGAGTTCCAATAAGTGGGATATTCGGGAACTCGCCACAACTAGTAATAACTTTATCATAATCTAGCGAAAACTAAGAAAGGTCGGAAGATCTGAGAGACACCATCCTTTGAGCCCAACTATCACTTGCTTGGTCAACAAATGGTCCCTTCGTTGGTAAATGCGTGTTTAGCCATTGATACAGAAGAGGCACACAATAAGCAATCGATCCTCCTTCACACAACCAAGCCGAGTACGAGGCGTTCCTCGCAGGACTCCGCCTGGACGAAGACCTTGGCGTGAATGAGGTAAAGATCTTCGCCGACTCCCATCTCGTGGCCTCCCAGGCACGGGGAGAGTACCAAGCCAAGAACGACAACCTCACTAAGTACCTCTCCTTGGTAAAGAAAAAATGAAAAGCTTCGATTCCGCGGAGGTACGCCACGTTCAACGCAAACACAACATATGGTAAGACATCCTGTCGAAGCTGGAAAGAACAAAGAGAAAGGGTGGAAACAAATATGTAATCCAGGAGGTCCTCTCTCGCCCCAGCATCGAAAAGGACACAACGACTGTCGAGGTAAACGCTATCATCGATAGTAACTGCTGGATGACCCCTATTTACACCTACCACAACACAAGGCGACTTCCCAATGATGTCAAAGAGACAAGCGTGGTCAGGTGTCGAGTCTGCTTGTACGCCTTTATCGAGGATAAGCTGTACCAATGGGGATTCTCCATTCCCCACCTAAAATGCATCGACGAATCCAAGGTACCGGCAATACTCCAAGAGATCCATGAAGGAATCAATGCCCAGCACCTCGATGGAAGATCACTTGCTCTGAAGGTCCTACGAGCAGGATACTATTGACCCACCATGCAGAAAGACGCGAAAGAGCACGTCAAGAAGTGCGACAAATGCCAACGGCACAAGGACATGCACCTGGCCCCGCCAAACAAGCTCAAAACACTCTCGTCGTCGTGGCCATTTTCCTGGTGCGGGATGAACATCCTCAGGCCCTTCACCATAGGGTCATGCCAAAATAAATATTTGATAGTCAACGTTGACTACTTCACTAAGTGGACAGAGGCTAAATCCTTAGCCAAAATCACGGCCCAAAACATACTCTGTTTCTAGAAGAGGATTATACTTGTCCGGTTTGGCATACCCCAAGCCATCGTCATTGACAACGGGACTCATTTCACCGACAAGAAATTCCAAGACTTCGTCACCAGGCTAGGCACGAAGCAACACTTCACCTCGGTCGAACAATCGCATATAAACAGGCAGGCCGAAGCTGCGAACAAAGTGATTATGCACGGCCTGAAGTGAAGGTTGGGAGACGCCAAGAAGAGATGGGTCGAGCAACTACACAGCATACTCTGGGCCTACAGGACTACCCCGCATTCGACAACCGGGGAAACCCCATTTCGACTGACCTACGGAACTGAGGCAGTATTCCCGGTGGAAATAAGAGAACCTTCCAGGAGAACCGAGTCCCCCCTCAACGAGGAGGCAAACGACGAGGCCTTAAGGGAGAAACTTGACTTATTCGAGGAAATCAGGTCAGGGGCATCCCTATGAGAAGCCTCGCTGAAATAAAGGATAACCTTGCGGCATGATAGCAAAGTCATCAAGCGCGAGTTCCAGGTGGGCAGCCTGGTCCTATGAAGGAATCATAAGGACTCGCGCGAGGCAAACTCGCCGCAAACTGGGAAGGCTCCTACCGTGCCCGATATAAAATGAGTAACGAGGCATATTACCTCGAAAACCTGCACGAGGAAGAACTTGCTCGGCCATGGAACGCAGAAAAGCTCAAGCAATACTACAGTTAGACACTGCCCACGACCCACTAGCATCGAAACCACATGGGTGCGGCATGGTACAGACGCAACTTATAAATTCAAAATAAAAAAACAAGAGTCTGCCCTTTTTGTGCGCGAGTAGACCCTTAATCCAACGGGGACCCCTCAACCGAGCTCCACCGTTGTCGTACCAGTAAGGCAGAACACCTAGCTCACGATGGAAAGTTCACGCTCTGGGCAAAGACCTTGACCGAGGTCTTGGCTCCGCCATTGATCGAATGCCAACTTCGATCACCCGATCAGTTCCCTACACGGTCGATCACAATATAGGTCGAGCAAAAATCCCAGTAAAAAACATACAACTCACTATTCCATACACATGAAAAATAAGAAATAAGAGCACACACAACATAAAAATAGAATATAGCATTTCTAAAGTGTGGGCAGAGCCCATTGTTCAAAGGTTGCAAAACGCGGCACGCAGACTAGAGACAACTACATCAAATACGGCACGCAGGCCAGAAAATAGAAATACAACAAAAACACTAAACAACTTCATTTTCCCCAGGCTGGTCGCCCACCACAGCTTGGTCGTCGTTTTCTTCCTTGGTTACTAGCGCGACCACGCGACCCTCAACAACCTAATGAAAAGGACCTGTCCCTTCAGTGACGAACTGGACATCCGGGTTCACGATCCGGAGCTGCTCCACATCGCAGTCAAAGACCACCTCGAGAGCCACTACATATTATGCTCGAGTTCCCGAATCATTGACACCAGATCAGTCCGAGACGCCATGAGATTTTCCTTGGCAGTCTCATCCTCAGTAGGCCGGGAAGTCGCCTCCAACTCAGCAATCCTCACCAAGAGCTTTGTCCTCTCCTCGCCAACGGCCTTCAACTGCTTCTCCACTTTACCATATAGCTTGAGTTGGATGAAATTTCTTTCCTTGGCTTGGTCGAGGTCAACCACCAGTTTGTTCCTCTCAGCCTCGACAATCACGAGGTCATCCTGCAGCGTGGTTAGATCAGTCGAAAGGCAGGTCTCGTCGTTGAGGACCATAGCCGTTTCAAAGACCTGCATCACCGTGGCCAGGTCCTCCGATAAGGCTTTCTTCCTTGCCTTCCGGTCAACGCCCAAGATGGACTTAGAATCAACAACACTCACAACCAGGGAATTGTCCCCGCAGAAGAAATCGAGTTATAGATAGCATGGGAGGAGCACGAACCTCTCTTCAACATTACCCTCGGTAAGGTCAACGGTCTCGGGCTCACTGACCTGCTACCTTTTTGACGTCCCATGCGAAGATGGAGACTGGCTACCTTGGGGGGGAAGAGGATGAGCCTTCGGGCCTGTGATCGGGATCAGGCATTTGTTGTACTTGGGCGACTCGCCCCTTGCTGGCCACCAGCTTCTTTATGCGTTCCTGTATGCTCGACATTTCACCTGCAAAAGAAAAAATAAATAAGTTAGCAAACCACAAACCAGCAGCGGAAACATAGAGAGAGCCCAAGCGAGAGGTGGGCCCACAACCTAAAAACTGTAAGGCTTCCTCCTCGGGTGCATACTCGAGGAGGGCCTTCACGTTAATCAACCGTGACTCCTGAAGAACCTCCCCGCGAGAGTCGAGGATAATATTCTCATCCGGTGTCACACACTTTGCAGGAGTGAAACTGGAGACAAATGCGACCAACTTCTGGTAGATCGCTCGGTCATCAGCATTCAATAAGCTCGGCCTTACTATGTAGTCGTTCGTGCCCTTGCCAAAATGCTCCTCCGTCCATGTCAACGGAAACTTCGGCTTTAAGACCTCCTATGGCTTCCTGTCTTTCTCCCGGACCACAAGGTTAAACAGTGAGTCCACGACCGTATGGTGACGGGCTTGAGAATGTAGTACGGTCATTGAAGGTACGAATAGAATCTAGATTCGCCTGAAATAGTCTCCTCGACTACTTCAAGGACACCCAGTTGTGTCGACCCTCAAACTTCTATCGTTGAAGATGGAAAATGCAGAAGAAAAGAGTAAGCGTGATCCCAATGTTGAGATACCGACATACAAACTTGTATGCCCGCACGAACGCGATTACCTTGGGGTGGAGCTGCGAGGGCGCCAGCCGCAGCCATTCAAACACTCCCTTTTGGAAATCAGTAAAGGGCAGACGCAAGCCCGCTTCTTGAAAGGTAAATTCATACATAAGTAACCTCATCCATTTAAAAGACGAACATATCTGATGGTTTGCTCGGGGTTTAAACACCTTCTAGTTCATGGGGGAACCCTCACAGCGGTCCTCGATCGTGGCGTAGACGACATATTCATCCACGGAAAAGTGAGAAGAAAAACTCAGGGGCTCTTGCCCGGCATAATCCGTGGCAATCCGTTTTCGCTCCTCGCTTGTCTGCGCTACCGGGGAATCAGGCTCGTCGTCAATCTCAACAACCCCCTCAATTCGTGCAACCATCTTTACTTGAAAAGTAGAGGAAAACAGTAAATTCGACACTCCAGATCAAATCCATCCTTCCACCGCAAACCAAGTGAAAGGGTAAAGAGAGGGGCACCTCTAGAAGGAGGGTCTCCCCCACCTCGACAGACGAGAATCGGGCCCCCGAGACATTCATCTTATGTCCCTGGGATCCACTTCCCGAGTCCCCGAGATCTTCATTAGGTCCTCAGGACATTCAGCTTACGTCCCCGAGATCCTTATCCCAGGTCCCCGGGACCTTCACCGGGTCCTTGAATCACTCATCTTACGTCCTTGGTGGCTTCATCAAAAAGATTACCAATTCAAAGAAGTTATGGCGTATTCGCCGAAAACTTCATAGTTTCCCCGGGACCTTCATCAAGTCCACCGAAGAAACCATTGGAAAATAGAAAAAATAAGATTAAAGTGGATGTGACTTACTTGGTACAGCGGTTCTAGGAGGACGAGACGACGGCGGATGGCAAACGTCTTGGTGCAAAGAGAGGAGGAACGCAAAAATGGAAGAGAGAACATCTTAAACGGAAGAAGGGAAGTGTGCGACTGAAACGGACTCAACCCCTATTTATAAACCTAGCATGGAACTCGAGGCGTCCCTAGGCACTTGAGTGCCCCTACCCCTAGTCGCCCTAGGCATTAATTGTCTGACACATGGCGTCACCAGACGCTTCGCACCCGTTCGTCTTCCCCTTATGCTCGGAGATCAAGCACGTCTGTTTGTTTTCCACCTCCTCGACGTACTGTCTCATGAGCATCTGTTGCACCCAGCCGCGCGCACGACCTTCAACTCTGTACGTTGGGAAAGCCACTATCTTCTTAACTGGTCATCGACGCCTTGACTCACTCTTAATTCATTACTCATCCACTTAGGAGCAACGACTTATGGGGCTCCTGTTCTGGACTGAGTCGAGACCTGCCCCTCGGTCAGCCAGGCCCAGTCCAATACCGTGATGGAAAGACCCAATCCTTCCCTGTCGGGAACCCACCTCAACAAGGCACCTCAGTCGGGTAGATCATTATCTTGCGCGGGGAGAGCTCACACGCTTTCCCCACGGACTCCACGTGCCCCTACACGGGGACACGTCATCAGACAACTACCCACTTCTGTAGTCTAACCACCTTCCAAAGATCACAGGACAGTTGATCTAGGGCAAAGATCACGTGTTGGTCTTCCCTACGCCACGTAAGCCCTGATAGTTACTTGTGTTGGGCTTGGCAACTCGGTCCAATGCAATGTAACTGTTGGCCCTATGCTAGGGGCGCATTATAAATATTCTCTTTCACTAGAGGGTCAGGTATCTTATTCTTTACACCTACTCTCTCTGTACTTGCTCTTTCTAAAATTCTGTTACTCACTTAAGCATCGGAGTACCTTGCAGGTACACTCCCTCCTCCTCTACAATGTCGGCGAACACATGAGATCACGATACGTGGCAGGCTACTGATTCCTTTCTGATCAGGTGAGATCACTTCCATATAAGGTACAGTGATATTTCGGGAAAGAAATAGCTTGCATAAAAAAGATATAGCGCCAACAACTTCTTTTTGTAAAAATGAGGCTTCCTTTTTACTAACTATCTATCATATAAGAAAATTATATGTTCTTAAAAAGACAAAACTGCCCTTTTGTCTTCCCTGCGCGACAAGTGTCTACCCTCTCTATCTTCCACCCAATTTTCAACTTTCTCTTTATTGAAATTGAAATTCCACGTATGCTTATTTTGATGAAATCTTTCCAAAAGATTTTCACATAAACTAATATATCTATTTTTACTACATTTACATCATATATGTCTACTCAAAAGTAAAATTTCTCTCTCCCCCTGTGTCCTTTCATGTTCTACACTTTTTGTTTCTACCACCACACACTCCTTCTTCCATTATTTCACCAAATTTCATTCCAAACTTATTTTCCTCTACTACTTTGGCTATTTCTCTAATTGATATCAATTTTACTACAAAAATTTCATCACTATAAACTTGAAACCCATTTTTCTCTCTTTTTCGTTTAGTTTCGTTTTTTTTTTTTTTAGCTTCACTTATATGACTCTTTATTTTGGGGCTGAGTTTTAAATATTTAACATTGTTTTTGTTTTTGTTTTGTTTTGTTTCAGATCTCAAAGTTGAACTAGGCAAAAATCAATATGTCCATACCCATTTATTTCCATTGTTATTGTCATTTTTATTATTTTCTTTTTCGATGTATATTTCTTTTTCAAATCTGGAAATTTTTTATGACAAAGATTTAAATCATAGTGGAGTAAAACATGTTTTCTCTTCATTTCAAAACACGTTTATTTTAATAATTTCTATTTTTTTACAGTTTCCCATAAAGAGTGTCGAAAATGGGAATAAAGATTGAAATGATGGTGGTTTTGGTGACCTTTTGCTTATTTGTGCAACTTCTGGCTAATGGTCTTGTTGCAACTCCTCCTATAAGGTATGTATGTCATCAGATTATAAATGTATTTTACAGATACTATGTTAAGACATGCATCTAAAGATTTATGATATTGATTTTTTTATACAGATGAAACAGTTGGAATCATTTATGGTTTATTTATGGTTTATGTTATTTATGTATATACATACAATGATAATTTAATTGATAAATTTATATAAAATTATGTACTAAGTATACATCTGAAAAACTAGCATTTGATTTTGTGAATTTGGTGTATAGATTTACAACTAATGCCCTTATTTCTACTGGTCTATCTAAGCTTGGATACACATATGTTAACATAGGTATTTTCATTATTTTACTTTGCAAAGTATCATAAGCACATGCAAATATGAAATTATTCTTTGTTTATAATTCTTTTTATAATTCTTTGTTGTTGTATGATTGTTGGGCTGAACTTAATCGCGATGATATGGTATAGATATTTTTTTTCATTGTATTTTTTTATTTGGTTTCTGAAAGTTTTTTATAAAAATGTTTCTGACAAACATTGTTGTGTTTCAGTGCAATCTAGTGGCAAAGAACTCAACATTTCTTTCTAGTATTAAGACTCTATTAGATCATGTTCACAATAAGGTGTTAAGCTTAAAATTTACTCAGATGCATGGTACATAAATAAAAATTAGTCAAATGTATTTTTTTTCATCGTAACTAGATTTTATGCTTGTTTTTCACATGTATTTTACATGCACCAAACAAATGCATGGTTCATTATATCATGATATGTTTTTTTGTAGCATTTATATGTCAACAAGTACATAATTAAATATGTTTTTATTCTTTTAAATATAATAATTTTTTTTCATCCATCTAAATCAAATAATTAAATATCTTTTTTTATAGAAATATTAAATTTTCAAAGTGTGGAGATATAATTATTAATACTCAATATGTTATATTATACCATTTATAATATATTTATCGATTGATAAGAGGTTAGTATTATTTTATATCATTTATAATATCTAATAATTATTATTAATGTTTTTATAATTTATGCAAATATAAAAAATGAACAGGTCATAGATATTTAAACGTGTTTATAAAAATATGTTATTTTAAAATTTATTTTGCAAATAGATGTATTTGATATAAAATTTATAAATAAAGATAAACTTTAAAAGATAAAATTTATCTATCATATAAGAAGATTATATATTCTGAAAAAAAATTAAGAATTTAAATATTTTAAATATATTAATAATGATTTATTTTTAATGTGTTAATGAACCAAAAGTTGGATAGTTTATATTCTTTTAACGTAGTTAATGAAGATCAATCCATTAAAATAATGTATGAAAATAATATATTCTTTTAATGTATTGATAAATAATTGATAAGGATATATTAGTAAATTATCGTTAATAAATAATTGTTTTAAGGTCTCTACAAAATAAAATTTACTTTTGTTACTTAATGATGTATGAAAGTAAAATATATTAGTAGATTACAATTCATAAAATTAAAAATAATAAACTATCTTAGACTTAGTTAAATAATTTAAATAATGTATGAATTTGAACACATGTAAAATTTATTTATTTCTGTTACTAATATTTATTTATATAATTAAAATAATATTTTCAAATATTATATTATTATTTGATATTTATAAAACAAAATGATTGCATATATTTGAAATTATTTTTAATTTAAGATACAATTTTTTTAACATAATATATGAAAAGTTGAAATATACATTATTTGATATAAAATAATTTTGGTAAAATAATATTTTCTTTTAAATATATCTTTCTTTTAAAAATAATAAATTATTTTGATAAAATAATTTTTTTATTACATTTTAAAAACAAAGTGTGCGTACCACACCAGTACCTAGGTGAATATACGGGTACTGATATGGTACCAATATGGTACATACATATGGTACTGATATTAAGCTAATGATTTAAATTTAAAATAATAACGGAGACAACTTTAGTATTGATTTAAATATTTTATAAATAATTTCAAACTAAAAGTATTTATATAAATTAAAATTTTTTATTTACTAATTTTTATTAATCATTTTTTTTATCTCAAATTTTAAATGTAAACAAATATATGTTACTGATCATATCTGTGCGAAGAAACAGCTGTTACATTAATTTCTTACTATAGATAAAAAATAGATATTAGATAACATAAATCTGAGAGGCATTAAAGTAATCAAATAGATGTAATTTATTTGACTGTGATTGTTTGGTATTTTGACTGCAGTGAATCAGTATCCGTGTTAGTTTTGTTAGTCAAAAGCAGAATTCTGGTCTGATGAATTTGTCTGAGTTAATTGAATGGATTAGCAAGAAGGGTAAAAATACTATTTTCAGAACAATTAATGTATAGATGTATTTTATCAAATCTAGTGTATTTTTAGAATTGAAATAAATAAAAATGAAAAAAAAAGAGGGAAAAGAAGAAGGAGGTGTGACTTATATGATTTATTTTAATTTTAAAATCCAAACACTTAAAAAAGACACTAAATTCATAAATTCATAAAGTATTTTAAAAACTTTGAATGACTTAGAGAAAAGGAAGAATTTCACACAGTGACAAGTAAAGTGAAGGTGAAGCCAATTAAATGTTACCCTGTTTATTTCTTTTTAACTTTGTTGCTTTGTAATGGATGGTTTTGTCATAATTATTCTTAATTATTTATTATGGAGATAAAAAAATTAATACTTTGAATATAATTATAAGTAAAAAAATAGATAAATGAATAAACAATAGTTAAATATTTTAAATTTTTAAATTTCATATAAAAAAGACATAGTTATTAATTAATTTTTAATTGAGTTTTCAAATAAAGATATTAAATATGTCTAGACGTTTGTTTATATTTAAGGTGAACAAATTTGAAAAAAATTTGTTTATCAATCAAACTATAGAAATAAGAATAAATATTATTTAAAATGTAATAAAATTTATTAATTTCTTTAATATGTGTAAAATATAACAGTTAAAGAGAGGAACGTAGGAATAATAGTATTTAGATGATTTTTGGCAATGAATATCTTTTATAAACATAGGAAGTTTAAGCATTAACAAAGAAAAAAAGTTGAAAAGATATGCAACTCTAATTCTTCAACACTTATAACTTCATTTTATTTTATTTTTTTCTATTTTTTATCCCAGCACCAATATATCGTATATTCTTTTCGTTCTTGATTATAAGCAAATATATCACATGGTCTCTTTATTTCTTTCTCAATATTTAAAATGGGAGTATGTATGTTAAAATATTATTAAAAAAATTTTTAATGCATCTTATATATTATTAAAGCATCATATAAAAAAAATTAAAATGTCGTACAATTTCAGATATACATGTTTGAACGTAAAATTCTAATTTAATATTAAAATATTTCATAAATGCATCTTCAAACATATTTCGGAGATGCATCTCCGAAAGATATTGGAGTTTAAATCGCGCAAGAATCATTCTTCTTCCTCATTTCTAAAAAAGCTCAAAACTTTCTCAAACTCAAAAATTTCTATCAACCAATTTCAAAATCAAACAATCAAAGCTCAAAGGTTCTTCAATCAACATCAACTACATCAAAGACATCATCCAACACTGATGTAAAGTCTAAATTTGTAAATTTATGATGTTTTGATAAGTTTTTTGAGTTTTTGTGTAAATGAATGGAAAATGATAATTTAGGTAGATAGAAAACGAGTAGAAATTGCATGAATGGTAGTTTATACATATTGTAAAACATGTTTGTTGGTTGAAAATAATGATCAAACCATTATTTTTGAAGTTTGTATGTCTGCATTGCCGACATTGAATGACCTGAATAGTTGTAGAAGATTTCGGAGATGCATCTCTAGAATTTTTCAAAGTTTAGTTTTTCAGTTACCGGAGATGCATCTCCGAAAATTATCAATTGTTTTTGTCTTGCTTGCAGTGTTGCTTGTACTAATATTATGGTTTACTTACAAACATTATGGTTGATAGAGACGATAGATTGAGGCACGAGAGGATTGCATAGTATGCATCGGTACAAAAGGAGAAGAGTCGGGTTTCGGAGGCTTTTGTTCACTCTAGCCATGCGGAGGCATCTACTTTTAGGACTCATGTCTATCCATATTCTTCTTCTCGTAGGAGACGGGTTTCACCTACGGACGCATCACTCCTTCAATCCTCCTACAGGTGATAGATTTCACCTATTCAGGCGTCAAAGGTACCTGAGTCACCAGTGGTACCTGAGGCTCCAGTGCCAACTATGACTATAATGCTTTTGATCCAACACCACCTTCGAATGATGAGGCTGCTAAGCCGGTGCCACCTCTGACTTGTGAGGCTCCTGACGATGATGAGTCACCTTAGGCATTTGGAGGAGGCTCGTAGACTTGTCATTGTTGCCTTTGTACCCAGACCATACTGCCAAACATATTTGGGATAGAGAGGTAAAATCAATTGGATTCATTTTTTTTAATTTACGTTTATTATTACATTACAAGTTTCTAACATATATTTATTTTTGTCCATGAACGTGATCCGCTGAAGATTTTAACCATGGACTGAAGATTACTAACTTTCCTCATCCGAATAAGGAGTGGTTTCATGCTACTTTGTCCCTAATTGGGATGAAATACTTGTGCATGACCGATTATATTACGGTCAAACACAGGATGCTTAATGCATTTGTGGAAAGATGACACACTGAGACTACATTATCTTATCTACCGCTTAGTGAGACGTCTATCACACTCGACGATGTGTCCTATTTGTTACATCTTCCGATCAGTGAAAAACTTCTTGATCATTGGAGGATTGGAAAAGACGAGGCATTCGGGAAGATGGTAGACTATCTGGGAGTTGACCCCGAGGCTTCCATGAGGGAGTTTGAAAAAACCAGAGAGGCTCATGCTAAGTTTGAATTCTTGAAAAAGGTATATACATATGAGATCGTTAGAGCTTAGCAGACTAAAGGCGATGACGAGCAGGTGGGGCTCCATAGAGCGTATGTTATGAGAGCATACCTATTATATTTTGTTGGCACTATGATTTTTGTGGATAAGAGTGTCACTTATGTGGATGTCGTCTACTTACGGTACTTTGAGAATTTCTAGCAGATCCATGAATATAACTGAGGGACTGCTTGTTTGGTCTACTTGCACTTGAAGTTATCAGAAAGCTGTAGGTGGAAGACGAAGTAGGTCACAGGCAACATCGCACTACTAAAAATAATATTTATTGTTCTTTTAATGTTTGTGTATCATTTCATTACATTTTTGCAATGTCTTACTGGTTGATGGTTCTTGTGTTCCAACACTTTTCAGGCTGGAATTCTCTAGCACTTCCCGTGTATCTTCGATTGATCGTGTGTACTGACTTACACTAAAGATATACTGTGTGGTTCTGCATTTGCCTCACTCAGAGGATCCCGTGTATCTCTGACTGGTATTGTGTACTGAATTACACTGAGGATATGTTGTGTGGTTTTGCATTTGCCCCACTCAGAGTGTATCTTGATCGCTTGATTATCGAGGAAATGAACTTCAATAACTACGTCGATCGCCGTGAGATGCAGCCATTTGACAATATCTAGTTATACTCTCGATGGTTGGCTTGTGGCTCACGTCTCACATTTGCACATTTGCCTAAGCGCGCCATGCGACAATTCGGCTATACTCAGACTATTCCCAGACACCCAGTTGCCTCTGCTCCTGCTATGACACGTAGACAAATTGATGACATGTTTAATGGTTATCTTAGTTATCTAGTACCATATGAGGCATGAAATACCATAGCAGAGAGAGATTGAAGCTACGTCGACGAGTACATTAGGTGGTTCTTTAGGGTGTCACATATGTATATGGTACAAGTTACTCCAGAAGAACCACCCAGATCAGCTCATCAAAATATACTATAGAAGGAGCAGACACAATTACATCATACACATGATGTCTTCCTTAGATGTCGTTACATAGTGGAGATTACGCAAGAAGACATTGACAGAGGTATCTTCCCTAATAGGTCTGAGGTGAGACATGTCTTAAAGGCCATTATGACGGAGACACGAGAGGCATTAATGTACCAGAGATAGCGTCTAAAGACGGAGGGTAGTGGAGGCCGAGGAGCTGTAGTCCAACATACGTGACAACGCAGTAGTATATAATAGTTGTACTTTAGATTCATTATAAATTATATTTTATTTTTACTCCATTCTACTTTATCGTGTATTTCAATTCTATCGTGCATTTCTATTTTATAGTAGTTATACTTTAGATTCATTATAAATTGTACAATGTGCGTCCGAAGATAAATCTCCAAAATCTAAGGGGCATTTTAAATTTTTTATAGAATATTTTCCACCTCATAAGATATGATAAGAAATTCGCTATTATTTTCTAAATAGATATTGTTAATTTAAGTCATAAATTGGAAGATACAAGACAAATTCATAAATTGGAAGATACAAAGTAGTTGAAGTGGAAGAGTTAAAGAGTAAAGTGATAAAGATTATCACGACGTTTGATCTCTTGAGCATAAACTAACAAATTAATGATTTATGTACGAATATTGATTGTTTAAAAAAAATTAATTATGATACAGTCATGATAAAAAGATTTTAAACAGTCACTTAATCATAGATGTTAAATGTTTAGAAAGATTTTTACTTTTATTTTAACCACTTATAAAATAATGCAAACAGATGATGATGAATTAACCGTATAAAATTTTGTACACCGACAATACATAATAATTAATCTCTTAAAAAAATGTAAGCCCGTCAAATGATTTGAAGTATTCAAGTTGGATCTATTACCACAATCATTTATTAAACTTTATTTTCCTTCCAACTAGACTCACTGACACATCCGAAAAAAGTGTTAAGTGTCTGTGTCGGTGTCACACCGGCACTTGTGATTATATTACATTTAATTTTTTTATTTTTTCAAATCATTATTGGTGTTATTGTCTTGGTGTCGAGTTTGAGTTGTCCATATTTCATAGATTCAGAAAAAAGAACTCGATTCAGAAAGGGCATTGGCAGGGATCAATTTTCCATGTTCTCTCTGCATACTCTCGAATGGTCCTGTCACTACTAAATCTCCCAGAGCCAGCAGCACTGAGAATACTCATCTTGATCCACTTCTCTGGTTCAACAAATGCTTTATCGGCCGCAGCCTGTAGTGTCATTATAAAATGTTACATTCTGATATAATAAAAAAGAAGAGCAACAATATGGATGATTCAAATACTACCTGTGCCTCGAGGTAACTCCCAAAATCCGAACCAAGAAGATATAAATCATTACCAACTTCAACCGTGTCACATAAGGATTCAAAGTAGTCTTTATCACCAAAATTTCCATCTCGTACCATCCTAAGAATTTGATTAATCAATTTAGTCCTTGAACAACTAAATAGTGATCAGAAATTTAATCTACATCTGTTAATGATCTGCTTATAAAAATGGAAAATGTGTTTTCATACCTCAACACACGGGCAAATTGTAGAGGAACTTTCAAAGTACCTCCTTTCTCGCGCAGCTCTGCTACTTCTTGCGCTTTAGCACCAAAAAGAAACTGAAACAGTGGCAGAAATTTTCAAACTGAAGCTGTTAAGCCAAATATTGTTAACATAAATACAAATTTGCGAGAAATATCAAAGCAAGCCTCAATTATTTTACGATATTACAATTATTCATAAAGCTAAAGCTTGAAATTAAATTTCCTCTCTAAAGCAACTTTAGATATGAAATAGGAAATCATTAAGCCATCGCTGAGTTCATCAAGGCAACTACACGATGACGATTCTATTGGTTGAAGCAGGATACTAGGTCGTTTAAAAGCATCGTCTGAAGAAAGATTAGTGTGTCTCTCGAGCACATTTAGAGAGCTGAAGTCTTTTAGATAAAAAGTAACTTAAGATATATGCCCAAGTAACTTGATTCCAACCAATGGCAGAGCCAAAAGCCCAACATTGGAGAATACCAGCAAAGTCAGAGACTGTATAGAATTAATTATTTTCATAAACTACAATGTCAAATATAGATAGAATTTCCTCTATGTTGCATGCCATTCCATCTTTACATAATATTGAAAATTTAGAGGGTTCATGGCACCGAGGTGTCCCCCCCTTGGTTCTTCCTCTTATTCCATCGTTTGAGAACCTTCCTCATTTTAAGAGCACATGGTATGTAAAGTACTCCCTCCGTTCCTTTTCAAGTGTCGTTTTTGTAACTTTTTATACATATCAATATCATCAATAAAGCCAATCAATTGTTACTTTTCAAACATTTTGACTTTTTTCACTTCTGTAATAAATAACTGAGGTAATTTTGACAAAATTACAATTAATACTACTTTGAGAACAACAGTTAAAAAAGAACAAAATCTCTTTAGAAAAGTGAGACTTAAAAAGGAACATCAAAAATCATCACTCACCAAGTTTTCCGACCCTATTTCTTCAATTATTTCTACCGTAGATCCATCTTCTGTAGCTAAAAGTAAGCATCCATTCATCAAAAACTTCATGCTTCCAGTTCCAGATGCTTCCTGTCCTGCAGTGCTATACCAAACTATTGCTGTCAATTTGCGTAGCACTATTGAAAAATGATGGGAAAAAAGTTTCCAATATATATAACATTGAACAATAAATAAGTGAATAGTAAACATCTTACATTCAAACTTAGTAATAAAGCAAACCCACTAACAAGGTTAAAATATTCTGTTGGGAACCTTTCTCTTGGTATAAGAAAGAATTCCCAAAACTGGGCAGATTCGAATAAACAGAGGAATGATTTTATTGAAAGATTGAGAACGGATAAAATATAGAATACTCTATTCACAGTTACAAATATTCAGATACAAATATTCTGATATAGAATACTCTATTCACAGTTACAAATATTCAGATACTCTCCTCTACCAGATGAAGGATATTTACAGACTTGCTAATAGGCTTAACAGCCACATAACATGTTCCGTAAGCAATCAATAAATTAAACTGAGTTGAGTGGCCAAAACAGTACAGGTAAGAGCTAAATACACCTACCATAGCACTACAATTCAAAATTGATAGATTCACAAATCACTGGATAAGTTCACAACTCAACACACAAAACATGTTCAAAATAGCTGGACAAATTAACAAATCACAAGCACCCATTTAGGCATGTCTAGGGGAAAACAACTACTAGCACTACCTTCGTCCCTATTTATAAGCACCCTTAGCACTTTTTACATATATTAAAGAGTATGTAGCGCATGTAATGGTCTATTTTATGAAACAATATTCCTAAAATACCCTTTTATATATAGTATGTGTTTAATTTTTGCTTTTCATCTTCCAACGCACTTGGTAGTATTAGTACTGTGTCTAGGGAAAAAATAGTAAATACAAATAGTAATTTGAAATGGAGCTTATATTTAGAGACGGGAACTTTTCAAAAGGTGCTTATAAATAGGGATAATGGTGGTATCATGTTGTAGACATGTTCAATTGCCCTAAAACTAGCAGTTTTATGCGAGTCTATCCGAGTTTACACAAAAAAATTTGTTACCAAGGTAACTTGATTTCGATAAACAAATTCATAAACTCGTACAAATCCAAATTCACATAAAAGTTTGACAACCATTGTACTATATCAGTCCCCACATCTTTGTTATTAAAAACTACCTTCCCCTTCTTGAACATTATGAGCATAATAAATATCAAGATAAAAACTGAGGCAAAACATTTATATATATTCAGCAACATTGATGAGCACTAAAAAGGGCGCTATAAGAGATGAGCATTGAAATAACAAACCTTAAATGCTGAGAGAGGTCAGCCCCTGGTATCACCAATTCAGCAACAGAGACATTATAGTCAGGGATAAAAACCTGCAAAAAAAGCGATGAGTCTAAATAAACAAGAGGTAAGACAAAAAAAATGTAATAAATACACTGAACAGCTCTAGCGCGTCTTCTACTATCTATTGAGAAATGCAAACAGAAAAAACAATAATGTTTTGAAGAAAAAATTCACAAATAAAACTTGCAACTTACCAATTTCAGAAGATCTCCAATATCAGCATCGTTATTTATTTTTTCTGCAACAGCGTGACAAAGTTTGATAATCTTTTTTGCAATTTCATAGCCAGGAGCCGCTTTCCCACCAATTATGCAAACACGAGGTACAACTTTCCTTCTATCATTCTTGTCCATATTCTACATTACAAGAAGTAAATGCAAAAATTTAGTCGATGCACTGGTATAAATTGTGATGGAAAGCAGTGATCAATACGTATGTAGGTGGAACTACAGTTGAGGGGATACAAGATTAGGACAAAAGCACAGAAAATTATGCAAATCCTACAGACTTAGTAAAAGTGTCTACTCGAGTGGACTGAAAGAAAAGTGTGTAATGTTTACTCAAAAGATTTTATATTCTACTTGGAAAGGCAAATATTTTGTTTTAGAAGAGAAAAAATAATTCTGCCCACATTTGTTAATGGGCCCAGAAATGATTGAATAGAAAAACATAAAGAATGAGAAATGTTATATTTGTAAATAGTGTTAAGAATTTTTGTATATAGAATAGTCCCACATCGACTATATCATGTAATTAGTTGTAATCTCTCTATATATAATGATGTCTCCGTAGTGCTTTTCAAAATACGGTTTAATCTAAATGTCTCTTAGTCTCGTTTATTTCAACATGGTATCTAGAGCCTATTAAAAGACAGTTCTTTCTTCGTCGTGCTTTATCCGGTTGACCTGCTGTCTACCGGTAAGAATTTTTTTTTTTCAAATCTAGTTATCACTCTAGTTTGCCTCTCGTTTTCATAATTCTGACTCGCCGCCCTCCGATCCGGCCGTCGCCCTTTTTTCGCCGCTGTCCCGGACGTGCCAGCGCGTCCGGTGGCCGATTCCGGCCGTTTTTCCGCCGGTCTACTCGCCTCTCTCCACCCGTTCCAGATCCGGCCTCTGTTTTACTTTTCGACTCACGGAAAACAGTGCTTCAGTGCAAACAGCCCCATTTCACTCCATTATTTTGTTGTCCAAGCCATGGGAGACACTGATTCTGGTTTCAGTGATTCGTTCACCAAAATTCCACTTATCCCATGTGAAAAGCTCACAGGCTCATCCAACTACAACATATGGGCTGGTGCTGTCAAGATGTGGTTTCACGGCCAGGGATATGAAGATCACTTAACCACAAAAGTGGATGTTGTTCCCGCCGCCAAACTTGCTAAATGGAAGAAAACCGATGCATCTCTGTGCACTGTGCTATGGTTTTCCATAGCACCGAATCTCCAAGCACAGTACCAAGCCTTCTCCACTTGCTATGAGGTTTGGGAGCATGCCAAGAAAGTCTTCTTCAACGACGTTCATTATTTATATAGTGTCATCCGCAAAATCAACACTCTAAAGGTGGAGAATATGGATATGCAAGCCTATCTGAGTAAGCTCGATGCCTTGAAAGCAAATTTCGCCACCCTCATGCCTTACGCAAAAGATGCAACAGCTCATGCCGAACAACAGAGTAAATTTTTCATGATCATGGCACTTATCGGACTACCATTAGAGCTTGAGTCCGTTCGTAACCAAATTTTATCAAGTACTACTGTTCTTAATTATGATGCAGTTAGTGAACAACTGTTGTGTTTCGCTACACCACATGCTTCTGCTTCTCTTGCATCTCTTGGCAATAATCAGAATCGCTTTCGAGGAGGGTCACCCAACTCCAAACCCCGTCCCAAGTGTGACCATTGTAACTGGCTAGGGCATACTATTGATCGTTGCTGGAAGTTGCATGGCAGACCTCCACGCCAGGTAAATGCAGCTCAAATCGATCACCCAGACACTCTGCAGACTTCACCTTCTCTTCAAAACTCTACGCCAAGCTACGAAGATTTTCTTAGGTGGTATCAAACTAATCAGAACTCTGGTTCCACGGCTTCGAATGCACACACCGGTAATAAAGGTCTTTTCTCTTCCCTCTCTACCTCTGGTTTCTTACCTAGTATAACTGCCGCAAATGGTTCTCAAACCCGATTTCAAGGGATTGGCACTGTTTCAATTCTACCATCTCTCTCTGTTACTTTTGTCCTATACGTACCTAATTGTCCATTTAATTTACTGTCAGTCAATCGTTTAACTCGGTCCCTTGATTGTTCTATCACCTTTATTAACAGTAATGTTACCTTGCAGGATCAGACTTCAGGACAGACGATTGGCGTCGGATGTGAGTCTCAAGGCCTCTACTACTTCTCTATGTCATCTACCACATGCTCCATCACAGACTCTCGACTCATTATACATGCGCAGTTAGGTCATCCAGGTCTTTCCCAGCTACAAAAGTTGGTGCCCAGTTTATCTAAATTATTCACTTTACATTGTGAGTCTTGTCAGTTAGGGAAACATACTCATAGTCACTTTCCTGACCGAGTCAATAAACGGGCTGCGTCCCCTTTTGCTTTAGTTCACTCCGATGTTTGGAGTCCCTCGCGTATTGCATCTACTTTTGAGTCTAGGTATTTTGTAACCTTTATTGATGATTTTCCACGTTGCACGTGGCTATTTTTAATGAAGAACAAATCTGAATTGTTTTCTATTTTTGAACAATATTATCGAGAAATAAGAACCTAATTTAGTTTGTTTATTCTTACACTAAGAAGTGACAATGCACATGAATATTTATCTCAACCATTTCAAACTTTTACGTCATCCAATGGTATTCTCCACCAAACATCTTGCCCCCATACACCTCAACAAAATGGGGTAGTCGAACGCAAAAATCGGCATCTCGTAGAAACCACTCGGACCCTACTTCTCCATGATAATGTTCCTCTCCGATTTTGGAGAGACGTTGTGCTCACGGCATGTTATCTTATAAAGTGCATGCCCTCATCTGTCCTAAATAATAAAAACCCTCGTTCAATCTTGTTTCCAAACTCTCCCGTTCACCTAATTCCTCCTCGAGTCTTCAGGTCAACATGTTTTGTACAATCTCTTTCCTGGACTTGATAAACTATCAGCTCGATCACTCAAGTGTGTCTTTCTTGGTTATCACCGATCCCAAAAAGGTTATCGTTACTATTCACATACTCTACAACGATACCTCGTATCAGCCGATGTTACCTTATTTGAATCTGTTCCATATTTCGAGTCCAGCCAAGTAACTTCGGAACCCCTTCAGAAAAGTACTCCCACATATCTTCCAGAAGTCCCATTTGTCATTATTATTCCCGATCATTCCAAAGAACCTGACACTAAATACCCCTACAGATGACCTCCCCACTTCTCGTCCACTTCAAACATATCAGCATCGCCAACCAACGCCTGTCGTACCTATCCCTAAGGTTATTACACTCTCTCCTTTGACGTCTTCGCCATCACCGGATTCGATCCTGCAACCTGAGTCTGATCTTTCGATTGCCCTTCGAAAAGGTATACGTCAAACACGAAATTCTTCTACACATTATATAGATTTATGTTATCATCGTTTTTCCCCTTTGTAGTATACTTGTTTATCTTCTGTTTCTATTAAAACTCTAGGTGAAGCATTATCTCACCATGAGTGGAGGCAAGCAATGATTGATGAAATGTGTGTTCTTCAAAATAGTAGTACTTGGGAACTGGTTCCTTTACTCGCTGGGAAATCTTTAATAGGTTGTCGTTGGCTTTATACAATTAAGGTTGGACTAGATGGTAAGATCGATCGGTTTAAAGCTCGTTTGGTAGCGGTTGCGGTGAGAATCGTGATACCAAGCTATTGATTAACTTGAATCTTAATTCTTAAATTCACAACCGTACTTTAATTTATCCAAAGGAAAGATTAAAGAAAGAAAAACCCTTTGCGCGATGTAACAACAACGCTAAGAGATTCGGGGATCGGGGGTTAGTTATGCCTAGGGTAGGTATTTCACATCCTAAACATCTGTAGTACTCTACAGGAACCTTTTGTTTGTTTGTATACTAATATTTGCTAAATGTTTGCTATATATTGGGATTGGGTACAAGGTTGAGATTGTAGGTAAACACCTAAGGATAATTTCTAAGTTTGCTCGCAAAGATATCGCATCCTTTGCCTATGTATCCTAACTAGGATAGAATCAGAGCAATCGTATTTCACCTCACTAGGGATGAAAAACATTTGATTATGATCAAGGTTCAAAGGGAAACAAACATTACAATGCTTGTGTAGAGTTTAAGAAAACTCTCTAGATCTATATTGAACACTCAAGGGGAGTAAGTAATTATCTCCATGATTCATACATAGAGTTAACCAAACTCTACGTTATAAGACCAATTGGTTTTATCCAGACCAAAAGGTGGGAGAAAAGGCTCTATCCAGACCTAAAGAGTAAGTCTAATTGGTTCTATTCAGACCAAAAGAAAAGGAAGGTTGCTCGTCAAGATATCGCATCTTGTGCCTACGTATTTTCATTATCCAATGAGAAATCAGAGCGGCCGTAGTTCGGGCCACTAAAGAACGGGGACCAATTGGTTATATCCAGATCAAAAGGTGGGAGAAAAGGCTCTATCCAGGCCTATGGGGTAAGTCCAATTGGTTCTATCCAGACCTATGGGGTAAGTCCAATTGGTTCTATCCAGACCAAAAGGAGGGTTGAAAAGGTTGATTGGTTCTATCCAGACCAAAAGAAAGACTGCTCGTCAAGATATCGCATCTTGTGCCTACGTATTCTCATTATCCAATGAGAAATCAGAGCGGTAGTTCAGGCCACTAAAGAACGGGGAACAATTGGTTATATCCAGACCAAAAGTTGGGAGAAAAGGTTCTATCCAGACCTATGAGGTTAAAGAGCTATGTATGACCCAAAGGTCAACAGAGGAACTTTCCTTTGGAAGGGAAAAGACGAGGCAACCTGGATGAGAACTAAAGAGTTCCATCACTTGGAAAATATTCTTAACAAAGCACTAATCATTCAAACATGATGAATATAAGAAATATGGTTACAACCAATAATAAACAAGCATATTACAATATCAAGCAATGATTTCAATCAAGATAAATGGTTACAACCAAAGCAAACATCAAGATATTACAATATCATGAAGGGGGAACTTTTTACAAGACTCAAAATGACAGGAAAAAAACAATGGCATATCTTAACAAAGACGAGGGTTTATCTTAACAAAGATGGAAGGGTATCTTGATAAAGATTGGTTTTTTAAAGTTGAAGGATGTCATAGGTCACTACAATCATCAAGCATAAACAAACAATGTCACAGCAATGAGAAGTTCAATACTTCATGGGGGAAAACTTTCAAGTTTTAATGATGAATCAATCATAATGCTTACAAGCAAAAGTTGAAATCCAAACCAAGTATACAAGGAAGCTAACAAGCCAATCCCATATCAATTTCAAGTTAAAAATGAGAGAGGAAAGATATGAGGGTGAAAACCCTAAAGCGAATCTTCATTTTCTCATAGTGCGAAGTGTTTCTAAAATAAGAATTTTAGAAATCTTTAAGCATTATATGAAAATACACATTAATATAAGAATTTGTAAAAAAGAATCATTAAAAAATGAAGAAGTTATGGTGATTTGAAAATTAATGACAATTAAAATAAAATCAAATAAAATATTTGCTAAAAAATAAGACATGCCTCACCAAAGGCTTGAACCCAAGACCTTAGGGTCATGGGCTTAAAACTTAGCCAAACCAACCAACTCATGCGAGTGATGACATCATGGAAAAAGAAAAAGAAATAGTAAAACTAGTGAAAAATCATGAAAATGAGCAAAATCGCCCTCGGTCGAACCTGAGATCTCACGCATGGCAAAGTTCTTATGGGCAAGGTTACAACCACGGGGGGAAGAAGGCAAATTTCCACCGGGGAAGCAAAAGATCAGACGCGAACCTCACTGGGGATAACTAAATGAGGGATTTCCTACAACAGTTCGAACCTCAATGGGGATAACTAAATAAGAGATTTCCTACAACGAAGAGTTCGAACGGGATCTTCAGGAAAAGACTAAAAACAAGACCAGACGCACCGGGGATGCTAGTATCCACTAGATCTCCGAGACTCGACTGGGGAAAGCAACGGCTTCGCTGGGAATACTGGTGTCAACCAGATTTAACAAACCGTTCAAGCGGTGCTTTCCTGGGAGTGATGGTGATGACCAAACCAAAGTTCCAATAACAATTGGGATTTCCAAACAACGTTGATAAAATACAAGACTTCAGCTGGGGAAGTTGGTAACAACTAAACTCACGGTACCAATAACAATTAGCTTTCAAGCAATGTCAATAACACTAGACTTAGAAAAGACTAGTGACAACCAAATTGGGGTATACCAATAACAATTGGTTATGATAGTGCTAGTAACCACTAGACTTAACTGGGGAGATCGGTAACGACCAAGTCAAAGGACACCAATAACCATTGGATTTGGACAATACCAGTAATTACTGAATTTTTAAAGGGTTTGGTGATGACCAGATCTTCAAACAGAAAGTACAGATATATCCCTCAAAACCTTAGGAACAAAAGTTAAATATCCTCAAAGCATTAGGATATAGAAGAGGTTTCCCACAAATGCAAACATTCTAGTGTCTGGGAATTCCTGAACTTGGGATCCAAAGTATACATCTCCAAAGGTACAAAACCTGATCTTGGGATGGAAACAAACACTTCCAAAGGTACACAATCTGATCTTGGAAACAAACAAACACTTCCAATGGCTGAGGATATTTAAATTTTGTTCCTAAGGTTTTGAGGGATATATCTGTACTTTTTGTTTGAAGATCGGGTCATCACCAAAGGTACAAAACCTGATCTTGGGATGGAAACAAACACTTCCAAAGGTACACAATCTGATCTTGGAATGGAAACAAACACTTCCAAAGGTACAGAATCTGATCTTGGAAACAAACAAACACTTCCAAGGGCTGAGGATATTTAACTTTTGTTTCTAAGGTTTTGAGGAATATATCTGTACTTCCTGTTTGAAGATCGGGTCATCACCAAACCCTTTAAAAATTCAGTAATTACTGGTATTGCCCAAATCCAATGGTTATTGGTGTCCTTTGACTTGGTCGTTACCGATCTCCCCAGTTAAGTCTAGTGGTTACTAGCACTATCATAACCAATTGTTATACCCAATTTGATCGTCACCAGTCCTTTCTAAGTCCAGTGGTTACTGGCATTGCTTGAAAGCTAATTGTTATTGGTACCGTGAGTTTAGTTGTTACCAACTTCCCCAGCTGAAGTCCTGTATTTTACCAATGTTCTTTGAAAATCCAATTGTTATTGGAACTTTGGTTTGGTCATCACCATCACTCCCAAAAAAATCTAGTAATTACTAGCACCGCTTGAACAGTTTGTTAAATCTGGTTGACACCAGTATTCCCAGCGAAGTCGTTGCTTTCCCCAATCGAATCTCGGAGATCTAGTGGATACTAGCATCCCCGGTGCGTCTGGTCTTGTCTGGTCTTGTTTTTAGTCTTTTCCTGAAGATCCCATTCGAACTCTTCGTTTTTGCTCATTTTCATGATTTTTTACTAGTTTTACTATTTCTCTTTCTTTTTCCATGGTGTAATCACACGCATGAGTTGGTTGGTTTGGCTAAGTTTTAAGCCCATGATCCCAAGGTCTTGGGTTCAAGCCTTGGGTGAGGCATGTCTTATTTTTTAGCAATTTGATTTTATTTGATTTTATTTTAATTGTCATTAATTTTCAAATCACCATAACTTCTTTATTTTTAATCATTTTTTAATGATTCTTTTTGACAAATTCTTATATTAATGTGTATTTTCATATAATGCTTAAAGATTTCTAAAATTCTTATTTTAGAAACACTTCGCACTATGAGAAAATGACGATTCGCTTTAGGGTTTTCACCCTCCTACCTTTCCTCCTTCATTTCCAACTTTAATTTTTTCCATATTGATGTGACATTATTTGTTTAGGCTTATGATTGTAGTTACGTATGACATCCTTCAACTGTAAAAAATCAATCTTTATCAAGATACCCTTCCATCCTTATTAAGATAAACCCCCGTCTTTGTTAAGATATGTCATTGGTTTTTACCTGTCATTTTGAGTCTTGTAAGAACTTTCCCCTTCATGATATTGTAATATCTTGATGTTTGCTTTGGTTGTAACCATTTATCTTGATTGAAATCATTGCTTGATATTGTAATATGCTTGTTTATTCTTAGTTGTAACCATATTTCTTATATTCATCATGTTTGAATGATTAGTGCTTTGTTAAGAATATTTCCCCAAGTGATGGAACTCTTTAGTTCTCATCCAGGTTGCCTCATCTTTTCCTTTCCAAAGGAAAGTCCCTCTGTTGACCTTTGGGTCATACATAGCTCTTTAACCTCATAGGTCTGGATAGAACCTTTTCTCCCACCTTTTGGTCTGGATATAACCAATTGGTCCCCGTTCTTTAGTGGCCTGAACTACGGCCGCTCTGATTTCTCATTGGATAATGAGAGAATACGTAGGCACAAGATGCGATATATTGACGAGCAACCTTTCTTTTGGTCTGGATAGAACCAATCAACCTTTTCAACCCTCCTTTTGGTCTGGATAGAATCAATTGGACTTACCCCATAGACCTGGATAGAGCCTTTTCTCCCACCTTTTGGTCTGAATATAACCAATTGGTCCCCGTTCTTTAGTGGCCCGAACTACGGCCGCTCTGATTTCTCATTAGATAATGAGAATACATAGGCACAAGATGCGATATCTTGACGAGCAACCTTCCTTTTGGTCTGGATAGAACCAATTAGACTTACCCTTTAGGCCTGGATAGAACCTTTTCTCCCACCTTTTGGTCTGGATAGAACCAATTGGTCTTATAACGTAGAGTTAGGTAGAGTTTGGTTAACTCTATGTAAGAATCATGGAGATGATTACTTACTCCCCTTTCTTGAGTGTTCAATATAGATCTAGAGAGTTTTCTTAAACTCTACACAAGCATTGTAATGTTTGTTCCCCTTTGAACCTTGATCATAATCAAAGTGTTCTTCATCCCTAGTGAGGTGAACTACGATTGCTCTGATTCTATCCTAGTTAGGATACGTAGGCAGAGGATGCGATATCTTTGCGAGCAAACTTAGAAATTATCCTTAGGTCTTTACCTACAATCTCAACCTTGTACCCAATCCCAATCCATAGCAAACATTTAGCAAGTATTAGCATACAAACAAACAAAAGGTTCATGTAGAGTACTACAGATGTTTAGGATGTGAAATACCTACCCTAGGCATAACCAACCCCCGATCCCCGAATCTCCTAGCGTTGTTGTTACATCGCACAAAGGGTTTTTCTTTCTTTAACCTTTCCTTTGGATCAATTAAAGTTCGGTTGTGAATTTATGAATTAAGATTCAAGTTAATCAATAGTTTGGTATCACGATTCTCACCGCAACAGTAGCCAAATGATACACTCAGATTTTTGGGCTAGATTATAGTGATACCTTCTCGCCTGTAGCCAAGATAACATTTATCAGACTTCTTCTAGCCATTGCAGTCATTCAACATTGTCCTCTTCATCAACTTGACATCAAAAATGTCTTTTTACATGGTGATCTTGACGAGGAAGTATATATGTAGCAACCACCTGGGTTTGTTGCTCAGGGGGAGTCATCGAATATGGTTTGTAGGCTACACAGGTCTCTTTATGGTTTTAAGCAATCTCCGAGAACTTGGTTTGGCAGATTCAGCGTTGTAGTACAACAATTTGGTATGGTTCGTAGTGAAGCTAACCATTCTGTTTTTTATCGTCACTCAGCCCAAGGGTGCATCTATCTTATTGTGTATGTAGATGATATCGTCATAATTGGTAGTGATCAGCAGGGAATACTCCAGGCGAAACATCTCTCGAATCAATTTCAGACAAAAAATCTTGTCAGGAACACATGGAAGTTGTTATCTGGATTCTGAGATACATCAAATGTGCTCTATGAAAATGTCTCGTGTATGAAGATAAAGGACATACTCGGATAATTGTATACTCCGATGCTGATTGGGCAGGATCACCCATTGATAGAAGATCCACCTTTGGGTATTGTGTACTTGTGGAAACTTTATATCCTGGAAAAGTAAAAAACAAAATGTAGTTGCAAGATCAAGCGCCGAGACAGAGTATAGGGTCATGGCAATGGCAACATGTGAACTTATTTGGTTAAAACAGTTGCTCAAGGAACTTCAAATTGAAGAAGCAAGACCAATGACACTTATTTGTGATAATCAAGTTGCATAGCACATTGCTTCAAATCTAATCTTCCATGAGAGGACCAAACATATTGAGATAGATTGTCACTTTGTCAGAGAGAAGATCGAGTCGGGCGACATCATCATAAACTTTGTCAACTTTAATGATCAATTGGCAGACGTGTTTACAAAATCCCTGTGTAGCCCCAGAATTAATTATATATGTGACAAGGGGGGAGGGTGTTGTAAATAAGTTATTTTTACTACTATTAGTAGTTTTTTATATTTGGGCTTTTAGTTAATTAGTTAGGCCCATTAGATTTGAATAGTCTTATATAAAGAGATTAGTGCTTGTAATTTTAACATACTTAAAATATATTATTCAGTTTCAAACATGGTATCAGAGCTCTCGTTCGAAAGGGTTTCGCTTCCGCATAAAAAAACCCTAGCCACCTTAATTGCGGTTTCTTTTTCAAAACCCTAACCACCTTAATTGCGGTTGTTTTTTCAAAACCCTAGCCGCCTTAATTGTGGTTCTTTTTTCAAAACCCTTGCCGCCTTATTTACGGGTTTAGGTTCAAAAACATTGTTCAACATAGGAATACTGTTCATAATCGAAAATATTGTTCGCCTCAGAGTATTGTTCATTCGTGGTACTGTTCACTGCTGGCAGCACTGTTCATCCTGACAACATTGTTTTCCGTGTTGACACTGTTCATCCGCAATATTGTTCACATTTAAAAGAAAAATTCATTTGAAGTTTGCAGACCTCTTTACGACTAGAGCATTACATCCATCAATATGCTAAAAGGAGAATTGGTTCAACTCAACAGAGAAGAAGTAGAGGCTGAGACCCCTCCTTAGTAAGTTAGAGAAACCAACAAGTGCTTCTACGTTGGTACATTCAGGTACGTTTATGTTTTCACTTCCTCTTGGTAAGTCTCAATTTTCTTTTGGATTTAATGTCTCAGGTAAACCCTTTAACCAATATTGGATATTGGATTCTGGAGCCACTGACCACATGACACCTTTACCCACACACTTTTCTACTTATTCACCATGTCCTAGCAACAAAAATATATCCACTGCAGATGGTACCCTTATAACTGTAACTGGGCAAGGAGATACCCAAATAAGCCCATCTATATTTCTTCGGAATGTTCTTCATATTCCCAAATTATCCATTAGCTTAATTTTCATACAAAAACTCACAACCGACCTATCATGTAATGTTTTTTATAACAATGCTTGTGTTTTCCGGACAAAAATCAAGGAGGACAATTGAAAATGCTAGAGAATGGAACGACTTTTATTACTTGGATAACCAAAATATTCCTCCAAATCTATTCAGCAACAACAAATCCTTTTATTCAGAATCAATTAAAATCAACAGAGAAGGTCTTTCTATATCATTATCGCCTTGGTCATCCATCATTTAGAGTCATAAAACAATTATTTCCTTCATTATTTAAAATTTTAGATGTGGAGAGTCTTTGTTGTGAGGTGTGTCAACTTGCTAAACACAAACGTGTCTCTTTTCCAGTCAGTAATAAACTGAGTACTTTTCTGTTTTACTATTCATATGGATGTTTAGAGTCCGTTGAATGTTCCAAATATATCAGGTGCTTGTTGGTTTGTAACATTTATTGATGATTGCACTCAGGTTACATGGGTCTACTTGTTAAAACAAAAATCTGAAGTTTGTTCTGTGTTTCTTTCACTTCTTCTATATGGTTAAAAATCAGTTTGGTGTGAGTATTAAGAGAATTAGGTCTGATAATGTCAGAGATTACTTTAACCACAGTTTTAATTCTTTTTGTCAAAAAGAAGGTATTATTCATGAGTCTTCTTCTATTAAAACCCCTCAACAAAATAGGCTTGCTGAGAGAAAGAATGGGCACTTGTTAGACCAAACACGTGCTATGATATTCCAAAATAAAGTCCCTAAAAAACATTGGGGCAAGGTTGTCTTAACTGCATCGTATCTCATTAATCGTTTACCCTCTACTGTCCTTGCCTCAAAAATTCTTATGGAAGTCTTATCCTCATTCTATCCTGATGTATATACTTCGAGTAATCTGACCCCTAGAATATTTGGGTGTACGTCATTTTTCCATATCCATATCTATGGTAGAGGGAAACTTGATCCTAGAGCGTTAAAATGTGTCTTTATAGGATACTCTTCTACCTAAAAGGGTTACAAATGTTATCATCCACCATCTCATAAATACTTTGTCTCTCGAGATGTAACCTTCCATGAACAAGAAAGTTACTTCCTTCAAACTCATCTTCAGGGGAAAAATATAAATAAGGAAGACGAGTCTTCTCTACTTCCTGACCTTACTTTCGAACCGGAAGTTGAGACTGAAACTAGTGGTGACAGTGTAGAGACTGAACTTGATTCTGAAAAAAATAGAAATGTTAAAACTGATGTAAGATTTGAAAAGAATTTAGTATATACAGGAAAGAAGAACATTCTTAAATCTACTCATATCCAAGAATCATATCCGACATTACATGAGGTAACTTCTCTCAATCCTTCAAGCACTAGTGATTCAATTTTTGAATTTTCTCATGAACGAAAAACAGAATCCAACTCAGTACTACCACCTCACTACAAGGACTTATATCTCCCAATTGCCCTTAGAAAAGATACTAGAAAATGCACTAAAAAGCCATTTTACCCTATATCCAATTAATTAAGTTTTGAACATTTTTCACCACCCATAAAGCATTCCTCACAAGTTTAAACACTATAACAATACCTAACTCTTTATCTGAGGCATTGTCTGACAGGAAATGGAAACATGCCATGGACTTGGAGATAGAGGCACTAAATAAGAACAATACTTGGGAATTGGTTTCTCTGCCAAATGGAAAGAAACCTGTAGGTTGCCAAAGGATTCACCCAAACTTATGGAGTTGATTACTCAGAGACATTTGCTCCAGTTGCTAAAATGAATACTGTAAGAGTGATATTATCTTTAGCAGCTAATTACAATTGGAATTTACATCAATTTGATGTGAAGAATGCCTTCCTTCATTGAGAACTTGATGAAGAGATCTATATGGATGTACCCCCTGGATACTGTGAACTTACTACCACCAACATTGTGTGCAAATTAAAAAAGGCTTTATATGTGCTAAAGCAATCACCACGAGCATGGTTTAGAAGATTCACCAAAGTTATGATAGGTTTGGGCTTTAAACAAAGTCAAAGAGATCATAATCTATTTATCAAATATTCTGAGACAGGGGGAGTAACAGTTTTATTAGTGTATGTGGATGACATTATAGTAACAGGTGATGATGAGAAGGAGCAACAATTGTTAAGCGAACACTTAGCCAAGGAGTTTGAGATTAAGACCTTGGGAAAATTGAAGTACTTTCTGGGAATTGAAGCTATCCACTCTAAGAAAAGAATCTTCATATCTCAACAAAAATACATTACTGATTTTCAACAAGAGACGGCTAAGACAAAGTCTGCAAGTACACCAATTGATCCAAGTGTAAAGTTGGGGAGCACAGAAGAAAATAATCTGGTTGATAAGGGAATGTATCAAAGATTAGTCGGAAAACTTATATACCTATCACATACTAGACCAGATGTTGTTTTTGATGTAAGCTTAATCAGTCAATTCATGCACCAACCAAAGGAGATTCATTTACAAGCTGCGCTCCGAATTGTGCATATTTAAAAGGAACTCCAGGTAGAGGAATTTTGTTTGAACGAAATGAAAGTGTGAGTCTTGAAACATATAGTGATGCTAACTATGCAGGGTCAGTTGTGGATAGAAGATCAATTAAAGGATATTGTACTTTTCTGGGTGGGAATCTTGTGACTTGAAAGAGTAAAAAACAAAGTGTTGTATCTAGATCTAGTGTTGTAGCAAAATTTAAAGCAATAGCACAAGGGATATGTGAACTACTTTGGTTGAAAATAATATTAGAAGACTTGAAGATTAAGAGTGATGAACCAAAGAGACTTTATTGTGATAATAAATCTGCTATTAGCATAGCCCATAATCCAGTGCAGCATGATAGAACCAAACATATTGAAGTTGACAGACACTTCATCAAAGAAAAGTTAGACAGTGGTCTTATCTGCACTCCATATGTTTCTTCTCAACACAACGTTGCATATCTTCTAACTAAGGGATTGAACAACAATAACTTTAAAAAAATTGTTTCCAAGCTAGGAATGATAGATATTCATTCACCAGCTGGAGGGGGAGTGTTGTATATAAGTTATTTTTACTACTATTAGTAGTAATTTATATTTGGACTTTTAGTTCATTAGTTAGGCTCATTAGATTAAAATAGTCTTGTATAAAGAGATTAATGTTTGTAATTTTAACATACTTGAAATATATTATTCAGTTTCAAACAGTGTTGTTATTTGTAAATATATAGTGTTAAGAATATTTGTATATAGAATAGTCTCACATCGACGATATCGTGTAATTAGTTTTAATCTCTCTATATATAATAATGTCTCCATAGTACTCTTCAAAACAAACGGTTTAATCTAAATGTCTCCTAGTCTCGCTTATTTCAACAAGAAAGAATAAGAGAAAGAGTAAGGGAACACGAGAGAGGTCTCTTCCAAAGGCTTCCTCTTCTACAACATAATCACTGCTCTATTAGTAAATGTTTACAATACCAAATCCTTATATTCTTATACCCTCCTATTTATACCATCACTTCTCTAACTAAAACTAACTAACTTTTCTAACTACTCTTATTATTTTAATTACTCTTCATTTTATATGCTAACAACATGAAAATTTATAAACGATTAAGTTCTTTTAGTGTCAAGGAAGAGACATCTACCTTGAGACAGTCGTATCTATGGATAATTCCAAATATATTAAGCAACTGTCTTTTGTATTCATGGATACGCTTCACCTGAACATCAAACATTGCATCCAAGCTGACCTACAATAAGAAAGAAACAGGTAAAGTTAACTTTATGATTGTAATGAGGGAGAAATTAAAACTTTTGGTAAAACTATTTCACATAAACCTTCAAGCCACTCATCGTTTCAATGTACTCAGCCAGCCTCATTTTATTAAGCCTTTTAACCTACAATATGTCAATATCAATAGGACAGAAAGGTATATCAGGGAAGGTCGAATCCAGTTATCCTTATCCAAAGAAAATTCATTTAAAAAACCAAGAAATATTACCATTTTCCATTCTTGTTGGAAACCAGTGTTGTCAACATGATCTCTCAATCCTGTCAGAAGGTCAGCATTGCGGATCCAAGCTTCAGTGCCTAGCCATTTTGATAAAAGAGCGCATAAACTGGGATTGCTCACCACAATCCAGCGACGCTGAAAAGTATCAATTCACCCTATTATTAGTTGTGGCACAAGCAATCACATTTTTTTAAATGTTCAAAAAGAATCATGTTGAAGTTTTCAAGTGAGTCTCATAAAAACTACACAAGAAATATGCACAGATAGTTGTACAATAAGCATCATAAACTTATATGGTTTACAACCACTAATCAAGATGCAATTAACCGACACTACACTAGTCCTCTGACAAAAGTAATTACAAGGAGGTCATAAATTTCATATTTAGATACAAGATGTAGATATGAACAGTCTTTACAGTGTACACTAGTCAATTGCTATTACATTCACAGAAAGACAAGTGTTCCAAAAGACAACCCAAATCAAGAGACATTTAAATCCCTTTAAATGTGTTGTATATACAGTCACATAGAAGGATGTCAAACTACAGTTACATATATACCGTAATAGTAACTGATAACTCCTACCTGGGTTACACCATTTGTCGTGTATTGAAATTTTTCGGGCCATAGCTCATAGAAGTCCTGCAAAGTTGAAGAGTGAATTTATTATTTTATGATTTCACAATGAGCCCAGGTGAAAACCAGAAAATCATTTAGTACAATTCATACCTTAAATGTTTTTGTTTTCAGTGTATTTGAATGTAATTTTGAAACACCGTTCACAGTATGAGAGCAAACAATTGACAAGTTGGCCATTCTTATGCTCTGCAAATCCCATCCATAAATATACAATATATTAAACAAAATACTACCACAAATAAGATAGTCAAGAAAGCATGCACTACAATGAAGAATATCTTTGAATTTGCGTATATTTTCTCAATATACTTGAATTACTATCTCATACTGCATAAGAATTCAAAAATATGCATCTTTTATTCAGATTAAAGTTATCTTACGCAATAACACCTACAGGAAAAAGACTGGTCTAAACTGTATGATTGTGAATTTCAACAAACAGACCTCATTTGTAAGAATTCTAAAATATGCATCTTTTATTCAGATTAAAGTAATTACAAGGAGGTCATAAATTTCATATGCTCAGTCAGGGGTTTGAGCTTAATGCCTAACTGCTTGGTAATTTAACTTTTTTTTCTAAATGTATCCTACATATTAACACAACCCAGGTTGAATGGAAAGGGAGGTAACAATCAACTCCAAGTTATACTTGAGATTTAGTGGCTTAGTGACTGAAATAACTAAGTCGAACAGTAAGTAAGCTAAAAACAACATAAAGGAAAACCAAGAGTTAGGGTGGCAGGAGAATAAAGACTAAAAGGATCTTGTTAATATGAGGTAGAAAACGGTTAAGATGGTGGGTTCATACAGTGTGAATGTATTTAACTATTTATAGTGTATAAGTTTAATAGATTGTTCTAAAATACCTTCACAGCACCTTCTTCAACAATAGACATCCGGGAAAGTCGGCTGTAATCTAAACCAATCCTTTTCTTCAACTCCTCCATAAAATTAGAATTTATTTCATATAAAATCTGAAAAGGGCATTTGATGTACTAAGTAAATAGTTGCATTATAAAAAACAGAATTACAATTATGAGAACAAAGGACAAAAAAAAACAGAGGTTTATCAATATTTTCAATTTGGATTACTTATGCGAACATGGAAAACTTCCAAAAATATAAGTACACTATGTCGACAAATGATTTGATGTTTTAGTCAAACATAAAAGTTGAAGAACAGCACATATCTGATCTCTGCCATTCAATTTATTTCGGAATCTGTGTTGGACCTAACTCATCCCTACAAAACCGGCTTGTAAGGTGAGGATTGCCCCCACTTATAAACACAACACAGGCCATATCTCTAAGCAATGTGGGACTAAATCCACCCCTTCAAAGCCAACACAATGGTGTTAGAGGCTGCAATGAAGGCAAGCCAAAGTGCCGCAATTAAGGCGACAAGGGGCGGACTGCAATTAAGGCGGAAAGTCCAACAATTTATTACAGTGAAATACATATATAAGGTAATATGCTACATAACACTTTAAAAAATGCTAAATAAAATACTGAAAGCATGTCTTTATGGAACATACCTGTAGATGGCGAGGGAGGAGGCTATCTATAAACACTTCTAAAAACAGCTACATAAAATACAGAAAGTGTGTCTTTAGGGAATATACCTGTAAATGGCGAGGAAGAAGGCTTCCAAGAAGATCTACAGGGATTTTCTCTAGCGCTTCAGCTACCACTGTGTGAGTTGTGAAAGAGAAAATTTTGCAGACAATGTTCCATGCTTTGTTCCAGCCTAAATGTTCTTCATCAACTAATATTCGCATAACCTCAGCAATTGAGAGGGATGGATGGGTATCATTTAGATGGAGAGCAACCTAAATAGAGGAAAGTGATAACTTACGTTGCGAGACAGAAGTGAAGACACAATTCTGACACTAGCAATCATATGATACATTCAATAATCAACTTGAATCCACTTTCACCAACAGAATGAATCAACAGATAGGAATTACTTTATTTTAAATGGAGCCTAATAATATAACCTGGAACTTTCAATTGTCAATAGAAAACTAGTTTCTGCACCATACAACAGAGGAACAATAAAAAAATATATAAGTTCTTGAGGCCATATAGTCTTGCAACAGAGTGATCAATCATCATACCGACTAGGAAACAAATGTGTGACAAAAAAATATTTGACAATGAACCTGCTCTGGCAATTCATCAAAATTATTATGTGCTTCTTTGAACCTTCGGATGATATCTTGTAAAGATGCCGAGACAAAGAAATATTGTTGTTTCAATCTCATCTCTTTCCCCTGGAAATAATTAAAGTAATAATATGAGAAGAGAGCTTTTACTCATTAAAAGGCAGAAAGCATTATACAGCAAGAAAGTATCCTAACCATGAAAGATTTGTGTAACTATAAAATTTTCTACCATAGGTGTATTATCTCCATACACAAAAATGTCAACGGAGACGGTCAATAATGTGTGGAAGATGACTAAACAAACTAAAAAAGAATGTGCGGAGTCATGACATCCAAAGCTTGAGAAACATAACATAGTGTTGGAAATTCTGCCTTCATTACGGTCCACCCTTAGCTTCCTAATTGCGACATTTGGGTTGGGTTGCCTTCGTCGCAACTTCCAACACCTTCATTGTGTTGGGTGTGAAGTGGTGGATTCAGTCCCCCGTTGCTTAGAAATATGTCATGTGTAGTGTTTATAAAGCTTGGGCAACTCTCACCTTACAAGCTGATTTTGTAAGAATGAGTTAAGATCAACCAAATTCTAAAATTGTATCATAGTCTATTCTAGATCTGTTGTTGGATTTCCCTCATCGTACACACTTTAGGCTCATTTGGGGCAGAGTATGAGGGGCGTGTTGGAAATATCGTTTTCACTGTTTTCGCCCCTAGCTACATAATGGCGGCATTTGGGTTGCCTTGATTGCATCATTGAACATCTTCACCATATTGGGAGTGAAGGGATGGACTTAGTCCCACATTGCTTAGAGATATGGCTTGTGTAGTGTTTATAAAGTTTGGGCAGCCTCACCTTAGGTCCAACCCACATTCTAAAACATAGTAATGCATTAAACATGCATTAAAGAGGAACAGAGAATAAAAGAAGAAAGGAAAACAAATGGCACTTTGTTAGTTTGACAACTAGCTATTACTAAGTACTCCCACTCTGAGCCTTCCCCTAAATATTTGGTAGATGATCAATTCAATAAACAAGCACAATGAGCATGAAAGAAAAAGTAAATATAGAGGTGTTTAAACATATAAGATCATTATAGACAACTTTACAAGACAAGTAAGGCCAAACCAAAAACATATTTGAAAAATATTCTACAAACTACATAGCAAGGCTTTTTGCGCACTAATAACCTAATACAATGAGGAAACAAAAGAAAACTAAAGTAATCTTAAATGAAAGCAATGTGGAAGTCTCTGGTTCTTGCAACCAGCAAAACCAGCTTTCCACATATAGCATCAAAGAAAAACTACAAAGACAAACATTACTAGTTCTGAACAGATAATAGCAACACCTAATTTATTTTTAAAGAAAAAAAGGAAAACCTGATGAGATCGGTCGTCGGGGTACAAAACATTACTTATGGTTTCCGTCCTTTGTTTGTTGACGATAGAGTTAATGTAGTCTCCAGTGTTATAGGCCTCCTACAAATAGTAATCAAGAAAAAATGGCTCAATAGTTCACCCTAAGGCCATACAGAGTAAGAGATGTGCCAAATTAAACTGAAAATAATGGACAATATAGCAAGATAAGTTTTTATCTGACTCTAAGCTAATTTCACTATGACTTAAGCTATAACCATACAGAGTTATTGTCCTAAATTAAATAATTTTATAGTAAAAGCCATAAGATTATGCTTCAGACATTTTGTACTTACACAAATATTATGATGTCATCATGCCAATAATCTATGCCTGTTTGTGTTTTCTTAAAAAAAAGTGCCTTATTAAATAAACATTTCAAAATATTTATAAGAATATCAAACCTAAAAAAATGTTGATTTAGTGCTTTTCTTAGAAGCTAAAAAGAGCATCTGAAAAAAGCTGCATCATAAAATCATTTTTTAAAAGTTCAAACAAATGGGTCCCTAGTCTCAAATTTAATTTATTCTTAAGAGCGGAATTACCAAATCAAATTGATTATTCGGTTTAGCAGCCCATAGGCGAAGGTTGATGGTATTTCTTGTCCCATAACCAGGTATTGGGTTGTCATAAGCCACAGCTTCAACCTGCAATTAGAGGAATGTGCTACGTATTACAAAATATACAGTGTAGAGTAAATAGATTAAATAACCTTAAGAACAATCTAACATAAGATTATAACTATAAGTATAAAAGTAAATTAGTTTTAAAACTCTCATCTCATTTTTAGAACCAAATACAAAAAGCATTATTTCCCCTCCGCTCCTCCCCTCTAAACCAAACACTGCACTAGTGTTCACCTTTCCAGGAGAAACAAGTTCATCATCTAAATTCTCAATGTTCCAAAGTATAAATTAAATGCAACACAGGTAGAAGTAAGCATAAAACTAGAACTATTGTAGAAGATGTTCTTGAAAAAGTTATCATTTCAAACCAAATAACAATATATTAATTGTTGATTATAGTCATAATACCAAGAGGGGTGATGACTATAGTCATAACTGTGACTATAATCAACATTAGTCTTACCGTCTCTCCAGGGATCCAAACTTTAAGTTTTTCTCCATTCCTATCAACATCTTCAACAGTCCCATAAAACTAATCCATTAAGAATAACACAGATGTAGTCAGTTTGCAATTTTAAGGTGAGATAGTGAAACAAAAGGCATAACAGAGTGAAGCCTAACAAACCTTCACTTCATATGTTACATGAATTCGCTCTATCTCCCAGGGGTTTCCATAGTTCAGCCAATAGTCAGGTTGTTCATGTTGAAAGCCATCCACTATGATCTGACGAAACAACCCATACTCGTAACGCAGCCCATAACTGCAAAATGAAGTTCAATTCCATAAAACTCAACTGACTGCACCTGTTCTTAGGATAACAGGCATGCTGCTTTCAACACAGAAAAATAAGCATACTTTGCATCCACAGTTCTAGATTCATTCCATAAGTGATGCATACAATAAGTGTAAGAAAAAACAATGAAAAATCAACTCCTAAATAGGATCTAATCCCTAGTGGTGCTCAATGCTTCAGAAGCTAAATATTGTTGAAGCTGGTGAAAAGTATTACTGATAATAACTAAAAATCCCAAATTCATGTAGTTACAGTATATAAAGACAGTCTCATATCGGGAGCAAATTATATAGAAATTATGCTATCTAGACACATTGTTATTGAATATATAAATAACACTGTTGAGACTTAAACGAGCTCTGAGGCATCATAACAACTAAAATGTGGCCAAAGAACAAAGAGCGTAGATATTCAAGCTTATAAAGCAAACTTCACAGTTAATCACTTGTATCTTTGTTCCAAATCAAAAAAACTAGAACTGGAAACTGCATGGTGAAAATATTAACTTTTCAAACATGTTAGACAAATTTTATTATAAAGCTCAACGTAACACCATACCCCCATGCAGGATAGTCCAAAGTTGCTAAAGAATCCATTTGGCATGCTGAAAAACGTGCAAGGCCACCATTCCCTAGGGACGCATCTCCTTCCTTATCAAGGAATTAGCACACATGAATGTTAAGGATATAATAACCACCTCAATTGCTCTGAGATGATATTGCAACAACAGTAAACTGGAGAATACAAAAGATTAGATTAAATGTGAATAACACCTGCTCGGCCAAAACTTCAAACTCAAATCCAAGTTGGCTTAGTGCCTCAGTATATTGGTCTTGGATGCCAAGATTGATGACACTATTTGACAAGGAACGACCTGATATCCAAAAAAACAGATGTTTTTAAGCATTGGGCGCAAGATGGGCATCAGTTGTATACTTTCACAATATCAACGGTTGATTAACCGTTCACCAATGATAGAAACATTTCAGTATTAACTGCATGGTTTGACTTTGCCATGACATGAATCTTAAAAGAAATTTTGGTTTGTTTAAGTTCATTACTTCCTTAGAATTTGGGTTGGATACTACCCATCACTTATACACATAATTTCATATCATATCTTATCTAATGTGGGACTCTCAACAAACCTTTTCACGTCCAGGATTCGACACCTGGAGCGTAACCTAAGTGGCCCCCAATAGTGGTAACTTGATATGAGGTGGCCCACTAAATATTGTATAAACTCTGATACCATCTTAAAATTTGAGTTAGTCTTAACTCAACTCATAGAAAACCGGCTAGTACAATGACAACTACCCACCACCTATAAATACATTTTCAGACCGTATATCATCAGAAGTGGAACCTTTAAGTTTAACACTATTTAAATCACTAGGGTCCTAAAATGTACAGATACGGGTTATTATTTATATGAGTTTATTGCCCACAAATACATATCATACCACAACATAAAATATATAATTAGAAAACCTCCAGTAAAACATAATTGGGAGTCTTAGCACAACTGTTTGAGTTGCTACATGGTAAAAGAAATAGATTTATTAAAACATGCCAATCATGTTTAGGACATCACTTCATGTACCCATGAGAAACTCAAGTGAGAGGAAGTACAGGCGCTTGGCTTTTTTCTTCTTGAAGTAAATGTGAGTATCATGCCAGCGTTCAATCAATCGATCCCGCACACTATGTGACACGGCCTATAAATACAATTACACAATCAATTTTCTGATGATAGCCAATTAAAAATATGACTTACAAACAGTAGGGCAAAACACTTTAATATGTTATTTGAAGCCCGGGATAACCTACAAGATTGCAATCTCAGATATCAAACAGACCAAATTTAATGGAATCAGCTTTAACTTTCATTATCTGAAGACTTGGTTCCTTTTAAAGCAATGTTCATCGTAAGACTAAGAACTAAGAAGTGAAAAAAATAAATCAAAATATGCCATTTATTCTTTCAATTTCACATTCCCTGTATAATAGAAGCACCGATAAGAATTTCAGTAATGACACACTCCATCAACATTACTTTGCCGCCTCCTCATCCACTGTATATTTTCTTTAATTAATGAAAACTTGAACTTAATTGGTTAACTTCTAGTAGTTTTCCATTAAAATTGTCAGGGAGGATTTTATTGAAATTTCAGACATCACAAATTTCCCTTCAATAAATAAACTTGATATCAATTAAAAAAATCCACAAAAGTGCTGGACTTTTACATTTCATGCATCTAGTTTCCGTTTAATGCCATGACACAGGTTTATATAAAAAATTAAATTTAGTTTAAACTAAAGTTATTATTTAACTTCCTAATAAGCTTTTACTTTATCTCTTTACTATATTGGTTTTGTTTAAAAAGGCAACTTTTTGAGCTCATAGCTGATAATTATATTATAAGCTTATATGACCAAAATAGATATGTTTTAACACAAACACCAGACACGTCGACACTTCTAATATAAAATCATAGGACACTGACACCAATAGATATATGTTATAATTAAATAAAATATGATCATTTATAAAATATCTACATTGAGAATGGTAAGTCATATACGCCTCTCAATTGATCAATTTGTTTTATTACAACAAAATATTCAAAAACAAGTTATGCTAGTAATTCACCTTCATCTATCCATCTCCTACTTTAAAAAAAATAAAATTTAAAACTCAAAATAATGTAAGATCAATAATCCCCCTCACATTGAATACCGTAAGAGATGAAGATGTTTGTCTATGAAAAGATGCACATTTGCAAGAACCTTTCAAATACATAATCAAAATATTATTATATTACTTTTAAAAAAATTGTTCCAAATTTTTAGAGATGTCTATTAGTACTCTAGATAAGTCTATGGTGAGTCTGAAAAGTGTCCAATGTGTGTCGAAACAAAGAAAAAATAGTTTTTATGACACTTTTTTGGATTATCCAACACATGTCTACGGGTGTTGAAACTGAGACACTGCCTAATCTAGAGTTTATGCTTATAGCTCAAGAGTTTATAGCTTTTTTTACTAGCTTATAGCATTTTATTATAAACAACTTTAAGAAACGTTTGAATTTATAAGTAATAAGTTTTTTCTCCATTTTCCCTTTAGTATCTTATTGAAAAATTGTTAATTAAAATATATCTTAATGCATTTTATATTTATTAGCTAGTTCAACCGCAAATTTGTCCGATGTCACCTATAGGTGCATCCTCTTTCAGTTAACTTATTAGTTATCCATTATTTTCTACTAATCAGAACCATTGTCTCCCCGTGAATCTCTTCTAATTAGTTAATTAGGTGAAAATAAGGGTATAGTTGACAAAATAGTGACTAATATTAAGCCAATTTGTGTCAACTTTTTAAGAAGCTCTCTCTATAGAAACCTATTAATAGCTAAGCTTCTACGGAATTTCATGCAAGTGAAAAACCATAAACTTGTTTTATTAACTTCCTCCCATAAGCTAAAAAGCTAAAATGACATCTAAATAGAACAAGTTTTTCTTTCTAATATGACACTTAAAAGGAAGTGACATACTAGTACTATTGAGCAAGGTTTTAAAAAACGTAAGTGTGATTACAGCCACAAATACCGACATCGATAATGTTATTTATTGTTTTTGTGAAAAAGAACAAAGTGTGGTTAATTCACATCGGTAATCAGCATTACAACACCTATATCGATCGAAATCGCAAAAACCTTTCCGCTGCCACTACCGTAATTTAAAACCTTGCTATTGAGATATATCATTTAGTTATTGGCCTAATTCATCCAACTTTTGAGCACAATGAAGTTGAATTCACTCATTGACATAGTAATCAAACCAAAAGAGCTGAGTTTAGGAAAGGAACATAAACACAGAAATTACCTGATACGCTTCATAATCATCAAAACTAAACCGTGATCTGGCCACAGTGTACTCAACATGATGAATAATATCTTTCTGAAGACTGAAAGGGTCATTTTTCAGAAATCCATCCATTAAGCTAAACATTCTCTCTGCTTTAGCCTTACGCTCGCCAAACCCTTCCACAAATCCAGCTCTCCTCACCACAATCCCTCTATTAGCCGCCGTCAATGAAACCTTTACGTCGACATCACCGCCGATGGCTTCCAGCAATGCACGTTTGATCCTCTCCAAATTATCCTTATCCTCGATCTTGTTCCCATGGGAATCAGTGACGAAGAACTTCTTGATGAAGTAATCTCCTTCGAATTCAACGGTTGCTTTGTCAATGCTGAGACCGAGGATTTTGAAAACCCTAGTGATGACCTGGAGGAGACCGATCCGGTTGCGAGCTTGAATGACGAAAGCGGTGGAGTCGTTGGAGCCGGAGTTGTCAACGGTGATGGCTGACGTGGAAGTGGAAGGTGTTGATTCGTTGGTAGATGCTCGTATACGGATACGGTTGTTTCGTGGAGCGGTGGGGAAGTGGATGGAAATAGGGGAGAAATAAGCGGGAGAGGGAAATGCAGGGAGAGAAATGAGTGGATTTGGAAATGACAGAGAGTTAGTGAGGAATGGAAACGAAATGGTTGGCATTTTTGCAGGGGGTTTAGAATGGAAGGAAAATGGGTTGCATTTGTGGAGAAAATGGAGAGGTTAGTCAAATGGAATGGAGGAGAAAAGATAGCAGCGAGAAGCTTGACATTGCAATGACTATACGGTTTTTGTTTTTAGTTTCAGTTTCTACTTTGGTCACTCTGAAAAGGGAAAAAGGGGTTTACCTTTTCGAAGGAGTGAAGGAGATCATGGATTCCCTCACGGGAACGAATCCTTCACACACGGGCAAATAGGGAATCTTTCGGTAGGGAATGACATGACATTTTTACAAAAAGAAACCATTACATTTCATAATAAATATGATATAAAATATATTTAAATACATTTTGTGGTTTTTTTTAAATAGGATTTTATTTTTAATTTTTTTAAATAATGGTTCTTCTAATATTTTTCATCTATATTTTTTATCTTTTTTTGCTAACGGCCATTAACTGAAGCTGGCGTGATATGTTACATGAAATGTTTTATGATTTAACATACACGTGTGTTCGCCGTAAAAATCGATGAACAACTGATGATCTTCCAAATCGAAAAATATTTGTTTTATTTGCAGAATCGACCACACAAATCATAGGACATGTGTTAATTGATCTTAAATAAAGTTTAGGAAAACAATGAATACTTCGACAGAGTTTATGATCAAATAACTTGTTTCAAATATAAATGAAATTGAACACGAAGGATTAAAGAAAGGATAAATACTTAATGAAAAAGACTTATTGAATTGCATTGAAATGTAAAAATGGTGTTACATCAATGTACATCCTCACAAACTCGTTTCTCTACACGCGGATACTTAGAGTATATTGAGGAATTTGTATACAATTGAACACACACAAATCCTAACATTAAGACTTGCTATTTATACTAATGGAAAATAATTGTCATTAACGGCTAACGAACTAGATTGATACAAATGGTGTTTTGCATGTCTTTGATTTCTAGAAGCGTTCCACGTGTCTTCTTTGAGAAAATGGATAAGAACGAACTTTCCCCCCTTTATTTGAATTCAAACCTTCATGTCGAAATGCCTTCAGCAGCACCTCTGTTGAATCGCATCTTCCAATTGCTAAGAAATATTTCTAAGTCCATAAAATAGTTCCTCCTAGCAAAGGGACACCTTCGACTCACATTCCAAAAATATGGTTCTGGTCGAAGTCATCAGTTTTCTTCAGAAATTGTATTACTTCCTTTTAATCCAATTCATGCGTCGAAATTTAGAGCCAACAAATTGCCCCCCAAAAAAATGTCATTTTTGAAATCACTGAAGAAAACGACATTTTTTTACAATGTCATTCGACGCCTCGAACGACTTTTGCATGCTTTTGATGTCTATTACTATTCCGAAAAACCCATGACGTCATGATCATCATAGTGGTTTCTGAAACATCTCATCAAAGCACGTCATAATCTCTAGTCATCATCACATTTCCTAGACCATAGAAAATCGTGCACTATGTAACACCTCAAATTTATTGGAATATTTATTTAATTTATTTAAATATGAATATTCGTATTTTTGGTGATTTTCGGTGGTTGGTATGAAATATTGAGAATTATGGATTTTGGGTTATTTATTTAAATAATAGTATATAATATGAATATATTGGTATTATTATTAATTTAAATAAATATAAGTGAATTAAGAGCAAAATGAACATTTGAGGAGGAGTTAGTGAGGGTGAAGTTGGAAAACCCGTTTTAAAGGCCCAAAGTTAGGTTTAACAAAAATGAATTTTGAGGGAATTAGGATTCATTCTTGTTAGACTGTGAAAAGGGAAGAAATAGAGGTCAGAGCTATGAGGAAGAGGATTGAGGCAAAAGCTTCGCGAGGTTTCCAAGAATCAAGGAGAAAGGCTTAGAGTCGGCAATTAAGGTATGTGGATTACTGTCTTCATTGTTTTCAATATGTGATTCAATGTGTTTAAAGTTGATTTAAGGGTTTAGGGATTTTTAAATATTGAATTGTTGTTGCCTTTCTGATGGTGAGTTCAATGAGTTTGAAGGATTTAAACTGATGGTCTGATAGGTTTGAGGCTGATTTGAGATAAGGGAAATTAGGCATTCGTGGCCAAAATTTGTTGTTGAGGTTGTAACCGTATAGGATAATTTATTGTGAGAACTTTAATGATTGTGGGGTATTTGTAAGAAATAATGAGAATTGGAGGCGTAAATATGATACGGGATTGGCCTAATAAGTCGTATATTTTGTGCTTTTATCGCCGTAATACCTTAGGAATGATTTTGGGATGTTTTTAGGGCATTGGGGAAGAAAATCGTAGAGGGTTTTGGTCTGGTTTTGGTGCTAGTGCATAACAGCGATTTGTTGTAATCGCGAATTCGCACAGCGAAGAATCCTTCGCACGACGAACATTCGCCCCAGACTCGCATTGCGAACGTAGCAGAGTTTCGTGAATTATGTTTTGGTTCAGTGATGTCTTGATGTTTTGATATTGTGATTTTCATGATGAATTACCATGAGTGTAACCGTGATTCCTATGTGATTAAATGAATGTATGGTGAATTACTATGAGTATAACTGTGATTCCTATGTGATTAAACGAATGTATGATGAATTACTATGAGTATAGATGTGATTCCTATGTGATTAATACATGACCGTATGATGAGTACCCATGAGTATAATTGTGATTCTTATGAGATTAATACATGATTGCATGATGAATCCCCATGAGGAACTGTGATGATTTGTGACGTTGATTCCATGAGGCTTTGATGATTCTATGATGACATGATTATTATGATGATTTTGATGAATAATGATGCACCTAATGAGTTTATTATGAGGATTATACGTGTGCATCGTGCATTCATATGCATCTCGAACTTCGGTCTAGGACCTTGATTCTTGTGGCTTCAGTCCCATTGTGCGGATGTGAGGTATTTTGTTATGCTCTGGTTCTCGTGTAGAATCGATCCTACTGTTGTGGATATATGGAGGGTTGATGACCCATTGTCCATCAAATTTTATTGATTGGTACCACATGCACGAGTCTTGTTGCATTTGCATTTATGTGACAATTTGGTGCAATTTATAATGTTGTGACCTTTGATGTTCCTTGATGATTCTGATGATGTTAGATATGAAAATGATGTTATTTTATATATTGATCCTTATATTGATTATTATGAATCGTTTTAATCACCCTTCTGTTTGAATGTTGCCTCCACGTGGGTAACATGCAGATGACCAGGTTTAGTCGTGGATGTCGTCGAGGACTTTTTGAAGTTTTTGGATCGTTGGTCATTATGGTTGACTTAGAGGATCTTGCTCTAATAGTGTAACATCGAGTTGGGGTCCTTGAGTCAAACTATATTTTATTGATTTTTTTATATTGATTTTCTTGCGGTGAAAGGGAAACTTTGGATTTGCCTTTTTTAGTTCCGCTGCCATTTGAGCACTTTTGAGTAATTTTGAGAAAACTCGTTGCTTACTGAGCATTGACCTTGATTCGAATTTATTAGAAATGCACGCCCTTTGAGATGATTTTATTGCGTTCAATATTTTACTCTAATAAATATATGAATCTCACGTACTTATTCTCGTTACTGTTTATGATAAACGACATGCATTACGCGGTCCTTTACTTGCTCTTAGTTTTGGTCACAATAAATCTAGGGATTTTTCCCCTCTTACCACAAATCAAAACCCATAGGCAAGCCAACAAGTCTAGGGTTGAGAAATCATCTTCTGATGTAGTAGTATTGAATAATATAGACTTAAGGTACATGAATAACAGCTTTAGAGTCTTTAGAGCAACCTCTCATTTAAAGAATCTGATGACTACATGAACTGGCTAGCAAAAATAAATAAAAAGTTAAATCCCAAACTTGGAAGAACTTGGGAATATACGACCTGATTATGCTGTCAAAAACGAGTTTTGATTACTGCTCGACCATGCTGGTTTCTTCTTTGTACTTCTGGGATAGCATTCATTATACCTTCCATCTCCCTTGTTGGATGATGACTCCCACACTCTTCGACATAGTCGCTATCACAGGGCTCAAACCCACTGGAAACACCAATGACCCAGACCTAGAATCTAACGACTCTATAGGTTTTGCATCCGCTAAAGCCATATATTCTCATTTCATAACACACTACTATGACGAAACAACTGATGATGTTTCTGATAGAAAACACATAACCTTTTTGATCATATGGCTATCCCATTGTGTCTTCTGCTTAAAATCCCTCAAAGTAGCTAGAAGATATCTAACTCTGGTCACTCAACTTCACAAAGGTCATAATATATGTCTGAGCAAAATGATCTTAGGGAAACTCTACAAAACTTTAAGTGAAGGAATGGCCTAACTCAAAGATTTGGGGGAAAAAGGTAACCTTTTTCTGTCTGGCCCCTTTTGGCTGCTACAACTCTGGCTGAATGCATCATTCGAAGCCAGACTCCTCAATAAAAATCCCATAAATGAAACTGCTGAAGACATCAAGAACAGAAGAGTTAAAGGGAATCGCTTGGTCCAACTTACTCCCATTGAAGAAGGACAATCCCTCAGGACAACATTCTTGAGTTATGTTATAATGTTTGCCAAACATCATGAGTTCATGTCGAACATGGATCCATTTTCTACAAGGAAGTATAACCCTGAGTGGTTCACGAGACCCTTTCCAGCCCTAACCAAGGCTCAAGAAGCAGAGTTTTTACAGATCTGAGAGGCTTTTTTTATTCCAAGGTTATTAACCCTTCGATTGAATCGGTTGAAGTCTCAGGTGGCTTTGATTGCTTACCAACCAAACTTAGTTGATCGACAATTTAGATTGGTTCAAGCTCTTCCCAAGTGTCTCTTCAAAAAGAAAGTTTCCCTTCTGCTTCATCATGTGAAGTATACTAAAGAGATGACTTCGACGCAACTTGTCCGTTGTCATACCTTAAATTTGCCCGCCAGCTTTTGTAAATATTTTCGCATTTTTTTATTTTTGCATTTTTCATTTAATTTCAGGCCGTTTAGACATGTGCCCACCCCCGATTGGGCATTTTTCAAATCTCGACTATTTTGCCCAATAGGAGCGTGACACGTGGCAAGAGGGCATTTTTGTAAATTTTAATTCCATGTTTATTTTCTCATTGCAAATATTACTTTTTTGTTCATATTTCTATTTTATCATTTATTTAATTTAATTAGGCTTTTATTATTTATTATTTATTATTTAGACTTAAAAATAGTTTAGAGTTTGAATAGAATATTAAATAGATAAATTTGTAATTAACATAAAAATAGAGTTCTTTTAGATAATTGTTTACTTTTAGAATATAGATTTTTATATTTAGATATAGATTTTTATTTATTTAATTTTAAAACTTGTTTTTTTTTTATTAAATTATAGATTGATTAGAATTTAATAGTGTTAATAGAAAATAGTTGCTTTTATATAAAAATAGGAATAGATTTATTTTTAGTTTTTAATTAGAATTATCTTATTTTTATTTACATAGAAACATATTTTTTTTATAGAAATTAATTTTTTCAAATAGTTTTTAAATAGTTTTTTTCTTAGTTATTAGATTTTATTTATTTTTATTTATTATTAGAAATAGTTTTAACATAGAATATTAATTAGTTTTTATTATTTGTTTTATTTAATTAGTTTAGTTAGATTATTATATTAGGAGTTTATTTTAATTAGGATTATTATTATTGAAATTAATTTAATTAAGTTTTATTATGATTAATTTTTCAGCATGTAATTAAGTTCATTTAAGTCAACTTTCATCATCATTAACCATGTTCATAATCATCATTTGTCATTTAATCAGCAATTTAAGTTAATTAACCAATTCATTGTTTGTGCCACGTGTCAGTTCCTAGTCTATATATACACTATTCATCGTCTCCTTCAAGGGAGACCAACCAACCCTATCCGCAGTATCTTCCTCACCCAGACTCCATCACCATCTTCACCTTATTCTTTTCGGCCATAACCTCACTACCAAGCAATCACCACCTTTAGCCAGTTCACTCTCAACCCTCTTTTCCCTGTGTTGGCTTTATCCTTCCTGTAACAGAACGACCGAAAACTCGAGCTTCTTCTTCACCAACACCACTTGAAACTCTCCCATCCAAACTTCCAAACCTCTGTTTCCGCTTGATTCGAGTTCCATCTCCCAACCACTTCAACTTTCCGCCGCGAAAACAAAAACAACCGAAAACACCATACCTCCATTCATCTCTCTCGCGAGTTCCACACCTCCTATTTTCCACCATGAAACTTACCACACTTCATTATCTTCAAACACCAGCAATACCCTCTTCATCGCTTTCCAAAAAAACAATGGACAGCACAACCACCAACAAAATCACTCCAATCGAATCCCCCACCATTTACGACAAACTTCCGCTCCTCCAAACTGTTTTCGACGAATCCCCAGAAACACCTTCAGTGAAACTCGCCAAAACCCATTCGAAACCCAACCAGAAACCCATAAATAACCCGTCTTCATCCATGAACGAACACTCACCTTCGAACATCACTTAACCTCAATAACGCAACCAGCCACCGTTTTCGTCTTCTTCAACCCAAACCATCCTCCATAACCCATTCTTAACTTTCCCAAACTTCAACCTATAACAGAATCTTCTCCAAACTTCAAGCTTCAAACCGTGATTCATCCTTCAACCAACAACAAGCCCCAAACCCATTCCTCATTTAGATCATTAAAACCAGAAACATAAACAAAATAGAAGAGGAAGATCCAAACCAAACCCAACAACACTCACCAATCATCATCCTCATTAAAAATTCGTCATCTCGACCAACAACCTCGTTCCATCTCAAACCTTCAAACATCATCACGAACCCTGAAACCCTATATCAGAAAACAGAATCAGAAAGAGAAGATTGAAAGCGGACGTCAAGTCGAAACGGGAAAGAAAATGGCAGAATTGAACGAACCTTTACAAATTTGGAAACAAAACCGAGACAGATCCAAATGAACTTGAACGGAGACGAGAATAGAGATTCGCATGACGAAAGGTTCGACATTGCTTTCCATGATTTGTCTTGTCCGTTAAAGGTCACGCTGCCGATTGAAGCTTTTGTTTTTATTTATTTATTTATTATTTATGTTGATGTGGGCTTAAGCCCATCGTGACAACTGGCATGCACACCATCCGTTTCATTCTCTAACCCCCTCCATGTTTTCTTTTCCTATTTTATTTTATTTTGTAAATATTAATTTTGGTTTATATATATTATTGTTATTATTATTATTATGATGTATATATTATTATTATTATTATTATTATTATTATTATTATTATTATTATATGTATGTATATATTTTATTTTGTATTTAGTTTTGAAATTTGTAAATATTAGTTTTAGTTTATATATTATACTTTAAAACTTTTCTTTAGAATATTATGTATATTATATTTATTTTAGAATTTATATATATATTTTTTATATTTTGTTTCTTTTAACTTTTTTATATTACATTTCTTCTAGGATTTTAGAGCTATTTTATATTAGAGTCTTGAGTTTTATTTTCTTTTAAAGTTGGATTTCATTTCCCATTTGTTATTGGGTATTTTTCGCCTTTTTGGGTCGATGACGAGACTACCGTCGTTTAGCCGTCAAATTATTGACGTGAAACAAAGGATCTGAGACCACTTATTTTCTCTCCTCATTTCTTATTCTGATTCGATTTTATTTTTGACTTGTGGATCGATGAAGTCTTGTGTCCGTAAGCATTAGATTTTCGAAGTCGATAACCTTCTCGATTTCAAATCTATGGAAGATGACCATTTTTGCCATCTTCCTTACTTTGGGATCGCGACATGCTACCTTCGATTAATCGACACTTTGTTTGCGGTTAAGACGGGATCCCATTCTTTTGTGTTCCGATTCAATACACTGACCAATATACAACTGCTTTAATTTCTGTCAAATATTAACTGCTTTATTTTTCAGTCATTTATATTCTTGTACATATTATATATTATGTATATTATTATTATCCTGTAAATATTCAAACTAACTTGTACATTCTCTTAAAACATTTAATAAATATCGGAACCATAAAATCCTAATTGGTGGACTGTTGGTTATCTGTCTTCTATATATCTGTCTCTGCTTTTCATCTCTTTGGCAGGTTCTCAAAAACATCTTCAATAAGGGAATCGAGCTCTTTTTGTATTGAATTAAAGAGAGAGGATTTAGTGTAGACTTCTTCCTCTTCGAGTGTCGAGATACTCACCGTAGTGCGGGTGGTTTCGATACTCGTCTTTCAATACGAAGACACAACTTCTCGACACCTCTCCTCCTAAAAACCCCGGTCTCGTACCGAGTGCATTTTCAAACCATTTTTCTCCTAAAACCTCGGTCCCGTACCGAGTGCATTTTCAAAAACACATTTTCAATAAGAAATTTGATTTCTCTTTGTATTGAACTAAAGAGAGAGGATTTAGTGTAGACTTCTTCCTCTTCGAGTGTCGAGATGCTCACTGTAGTGTGGGTGGTTTGGATACTCGTCTTTCAATACGAAGATGCAACTTCTCCACACCTCTCCTCCTAAAAACCTCGGTCTCTTACCGAGTGCATTTTCAAACCATTTTCTCCTAAAACCTCGGTCTCGTACCGAGTGCATTTTCAGAAATACATTTTCAATAAGAAATTCGATTTCTTTTTGTATTGAACTAAAGAGAGAGGATTGAGTGTAGACTTCTTTCTCTCCGAGTATCAGGATATTAACTGTAGTGTGGGTGGTCTCGATACTCGTCTTTCAATACGAAGACGCGACTTTATCCACCATCTCTCTTTCCACAACTTCTCTCCGCAACCTTTCTCACTTAAAACCTCGGTCCCGCACCGAGTGCATTTTCAAATTCTTTTCATAACAAAAACTTGAATGGTCGTGGAGTGGTTAGGCGTAAGCCTTCTTCTATCACGAGTGCTTGACATTTACCATAGGGTTTACAGTTGCAAAGCACTTACCATTAAAAACCAAAAACATCTTTAATAAGAGAACGAAGTTCTCTTTGCATTGAATTAAAGAGAGAGGATTGAGTGTAGACTTATTCCTCTTCGAGCGTCAGGATACTCATTGTAGTGTGTGTGGTCTTGATACTCGTCTTTCAATACGAAGACGCTACGTTCGCCATACTATATCATAACAAAAACTTTAAGATAATGAATTGGGTACTACCCGCAAGGGGTTACTATCCAAGGACTTATCTCGCCCCTAAAAACAACCTCACAAATCAAATGTGACATCTTGCCTCGCGTGGCGAAAACTAATCTTTCAAAAAGGATATGTTACGTCCGTTCTACCGCAAACAGGTAACACATAAGTCTCCTCACATGTGAGCAACAAAACACCTAAACTGCTAGAATGCGCATGTAGGTAACACATAAGTCTCCTGATTTGCGAGACTTAGGACTCGTTGAGTTGGATCGAATCCTACTGCTCAGATGAGACCCCTTTGGGATGATTATGTCTTACGCGTAATTATAATGGCGTCTTTATTTCCAACTTGGGAGTCCTTCACTCTGAGGACCTTTTGTAGAACCTTATTCCAAAGGTTACTAAAACATAACTCTGTGTTCATCCTTTGAAGGGATTATCGTCTTACGAATCGTCGTTCTGATGGAAAACGTTTGAGGGTTAGTGCATAGGACTTTGTTTAAAAGCCTTTTGGGATACCCTCTTATAAACCAATAGATTGCCCACCCGAGGGGAGAGATACCTTTTGTTGTTGTCGTGCAGGACTTGTGAGTTTAATCCTTGATGTGGATCCGTTCTCGTGTGCGCTCATTGCATTGCATTTGCATAAGCATCTCTGCATCATTTTGCATTTTCTTCCCTACCAAGATACCAAGAGCTTACCCATTCTCTGTTCATAACCCACAGTTGATTTCCCAACACTTCCATTGAACTTGTGAAGAGCTGTGAAGCATTTGAAGCAAGAGGAACACAGACGCCTCGAAAGGTCATTCAGACGAAGCAAGCTGAAGTAGATATGCCAGCGAACGACCGCCAGAATGTTGATCCCCCACAAGGATTTAATGTGAGGAATAATCCATTGTATGACCTTCCACTTGATGACCATCCTCTGCAAGTAAACGTTCCTACTCGACCCCAGAGGATGCCGCTGACTGATCCCATGGAAGAAAAGCTTTGTTGCCTTGAGGAGACAATTCAAGCTATGAAAGTGCCTGATATGCCCGACCTCGATGCTGCTGATATGTGTCTAGTGCTAGACTTGGAGATTCCTCCAAGATTTAAGATGCCCAACTTCGAGAAGTACACGGGCTATAGTTTCCTGAGGCATCATTTGGTGATGTACTGTCGAAAAATGACCCCTTACATTCATGACGATAAGCTAATGATTCACTATTTTCAAGAAAGTCTTAGTGGGTCGTCATTAAGTTGGTACATGGATTTGGAAAGAAGCCATATCTAGTCATGGAAGGACTTAGCTAGCGCTTTTCTAAAGCATTACCAGTTCAATCTGGACGTGACTCTCATCCGCATGCAGTTGCAAAGCCTATCTTAGAATGACAATGAATCTTTTAAGGGATATGCACAGCGGTGGAGAGAATTCGCAGTAAGAATGCAACCACCACTCTCGAACAGGGAACTGATTGAAATGTTCATAATTAATCTGTATGGCCCTTATCTTGAAAGAATGGTTGGTTGTACGCCATCAAGCTTCTCTGACCTTGTGATTGTAGGAGAGCGCGTCGAAAGCTACCTTAAAAGCGGATAAATTCAGGACGCCTCAAGCAGTCAAGCCAGTGAGATTGAATCTCTCGATGATTTCCATGAGAAAGATAAGGATGAAACCAACGCATTCATAACAAACATTGAGTATTCTCGTGGTGTACCAGCAAAACTCTATGGTCCCTCATGTGCTCAACATGCATCATTACCAGTGCTATGTTATCCTCGTGGGAAATCAACCATGTCTAAAGCTTCATCCTACAAACCATGGATCACTCTTCATGCAAATCAACGAGCCCATGGCCGAGGTCATCTGAATCAGCGCCAAAATCAACATAGGCCTAGCAACAACTTAGAAAGAAGGACTGCTCCTCTTCATCCAGTCCCTATGTCGCACAGTCAGCTTCTCCCACATCTGATCCAAAACTCATTGGTGGAGCCTAAAGCGCTTAAGTCATTGCCATAGCCACACCCTCCCGGATACAATCCCAATGTTCAGTGTGGATATCATGGAGGATCCATGGGGCATGCGACTGAAGAATGCAAAGCCTTTCAAGTCAAAGTGCAATTGTTGATCGACAAATGGTACATATTCTTTCCATAAGGAAGTTTGGTCGTCCATGTCAACCTCTCAGCTGTCTAAGCTCAAAGATTTCAAGGGTCATTTCCAGAAGCCAGTGGTCCAGACAGGCAGACATCCTCAACATTGGTAGTCCTTGGGCACTTTTATCATCTGCATCTTGTAGTTTATTTCCTGTTAATTGCTACTTGTGTTTAAACATTATTGTTTTGAATGGTAATATTAATGAAGTGATTATGCATTTTCTGAATCAGCCACATTGTATTCACTCATTATTTCCACTTATCACAGACACATACATCTTTTATCCACTCCACTTTATCATTGTTGTTTTAGCAAAGATTGGAGGGAGGATGACGAAAACGAAATACCCATAATTGCAAACTATATGCTTTCGGATAAAATCTTGTCGATGATGTACATGCATTGTTTCAAATCCCCCAAACACTGGAGATATAAGAAGTTAATCCCTAGTCAACCACTTCGAGCCTAGAAGTAGCAGTTTTCTTCGGATATTCAAACCCTTAAACACACAACCTGGGGCAGGGTAGTGTTCAGTTAATCCAATCTCGCATTTGAATCAACAAAGGAAAATCCAAAAGACGATTGTTCATCCATGACCCGTGACATGGCAATCACTATCCTCCAACAAAATCCAAAAAAAAAAATCAAAAGCCTGCTAAGTCAAGCACCTCAAAAGGACTTAGGCAAAAGTCAAGGCAATCCCGATGGATCTGACAAGCAAAATCAGTCCATGCAAAAGTTAGGGATCAAAAATAAAAATCAAAAGAGGTCCTCAAAACCCTCAGCAAAAACAAAATAAAATTCAGTGGCCATTCAAATCAAAAGGATTACTGACATCCATCAAAAAAGCAAAATAAGGTGACTGCCATCTCGAGCAAACCTTGAACCATCAAGCTTACACCGTCAAGCAGGTGCGGAATTAATTGAACGTAGGACTGAAGATCATTACGAAGAAGGGGTGGGTACAAATAATAATTTGAGCCTAATATCCTTTGTTTTTTAAACCGTGAGCCATACCACGTTACAACCCTCGAAAGACCTAATTGAGGCGAGGTTTAATTTAAAAGCATATTATCACAAGGTTGCGTAAACTGACTCCTCACATATTTGTTAATCATCAGTATTGGTGTCATTATTCTTGATATATCTTTCACACCAATCCAGTTAGCACAACATTTGGACTAACGGTCCATTCGTCTCACTTTCACGACACTTTAATAAATGACATTTCTTTCAAAACTTGCATGAACTTCGCATTAAAATTACCATTCGTGAACAAACAATTTTTATTGCAAGTCAGTAGTTGGCATCAAGGAAATTCTAACAGAGAGCAATCAAGCAGGACTGGATCATTCAGCAGTCTAGATCAAAATCGATCATACCTTGTAGCCCTGTGGATCTGAGGCGTTAACATCCAGTGAGTATGAATCAGTCAGTCAGAGGCAAATCCCCAAGCGTCGTTCGATTATGGGGCAAATCATTCGAGAAGAGGTTGGTCAAAAGTGAATCATACCAATCAGGGGCAGGCCACCCAGAGTTTCTTTGACTTGAGGATAGATCCCTCCAACATTCAATCAGGATGAGTTAAGTCACTGCAATGCTATTTCAAGGGCAAGTTACTCCAAGAATATATTGAAGTCAACTACCACAAGAATCAGTCAAACAATGATGAACCCTTTCGTGGTACAAACTTTGTGGCAAGCCATCTCGAGGTAGTCTCATGGCAAGTTACTCAAGCAAGTTCATCCTTATCAGTAACTGTTGAGTTCAAGACGAGTGTCAGGGAATCGTACCGTCACCTCACCCAATAACCTTAACCTTCCAAAAAGGCCTTGCTATCATCGGATTCTTCATCCCACAACCTAAACCTGTCACCTATCAAAATAAACCAGCACCTCCAAAATCCAGTTCTTGTCTGGAAAACCTTTAAACCAGGCCTTGTCTGGTCAACCCTTTGCTGAATACCAATTCCCGTCTGGTATATGTCAGCTTTTAAACCAGCTCCCATCTGGTCACCCTTCCTTTATCCTTCCATTTAACCAGTTCTTGTCTGGTAAACCTCGTTCCAAAGTCCATCTCTCATCTGGAAAACCACCAAATCAGTCCCCGTTTGACAGCTTAACCTTTCGCCACCAGTTTTTGTCTGGTAGCCTACCCTTCGAATACCAGCCCTGATCTGGTACTTCCAACCCAAAGTCCAATCTGCATTGGCAACCTCCAAAGACCGCCACATCAGCATCTGTATTCCGATTACCTTTCATAATCATATGCATCATACGCATCACATAATCATCCTGCATCATATGCATATCCAAAATCATATCATATCCCTCAGCTCTTGCATCTCCGCGTGTTAGCATTTGCATTTGCATTTCCATTTATGGAACATCATTATCATCAAACATTCACATATGCGAGATCAGATCCCGGATCAATCACAAAGATTTTCAAGATCATCATCAGCCCAGTCAGGGGTACGTCATTCAAGACCGTGGGTGTTCCCCACGAAGTTGTGCAAAATTTTGACCTTCAGAGCAACCTTCAGCCCATTCAAGGGCATCTCTTGCAAGATCGTTGGTTTCTCCCACGAGAGTCAGAGGATATTAAGACAAAATTCGGCCCAGTCAGGGGCATGTCATTCAAGACCGTGGGTTTCTCTCACGAGATTCAAGATTATCAAAAGCAAATTTCAACCCGGTCAGGGGCATATCATTCAGGGCCATGGACGTTCCTCATGGGAGTTATTATCATCCTTCTTTGTGATAATAGCTTTTTGTTTCGCTCCATCATCCTTTTGATGATGGGTCTGGCGTCCTTTTGATGTCATGACTAGCGTATTTTCCATTATCCTTTTAGTAATGGATCCTCTACATCCTTTTGGTGTTAGGGTTGCATGTTTCGCTCCATCATCCTTTTGATGATGGGTCTGGCATCCTTTTGATGTCATGACTAGCGTGTTTTCCATTATCCTTTTAGTAATGTATCCCCTACATCCTTTTTGGTGTTAGGGTTGATTTTGTTTCACTCCATCATCCTTTTGGTGATGGGCCTGACATCCTTTTGGTGTCATGACTAGCATATTTTCCATTATCCTTTTGGTAATGGACTCCTTACATCCTTTTGGTGTCGGGTTTGCCTTGTTTCGCTCCATCATCCTTTTGGTGATGGGTCTGACATCTTTTTGGTGTTAGGGTTGTCTGTTTCGCTCCATCATCCTTTTGATGATGGGTTTGGCATCCTTTTGGTGTCATGACTAGCGTGTTTTCCATTATCCTTTTGGTAATGGATCCCCTGCATTCTTTTGGTGCTAGGGTTGATTTTGTTTCGCTCCATCATCCTTTCGGTGATGGGTCTAACATCCTTTTGGTGTTATGACTAGCATTTCCGCTCCATCATCCTTTTGATGATGGGTCTGGCATCCTTTTGATGTCATGACTATCGTGTTTTCCATTATCCTTTTGGTAATAGATCTCCTACATCCTTTTGGTGTCGGGTTTTCCTGATTTCGCTCCATCATCCTTTTGGTGATGGGTCTGGCATCCTTTTGGTGTCATGACTAGCGTGTTTTCCATTATCCTTTTGGTAATGGATCCCCTACATCCTTTTGGTGTTAGGTTTGCCTGTTTCGCTCCATCATCCTTTTAATGATGGGTCTGGCATCCTTTTGATGTCATGATTAACGTGTTTTCCATTATCCTTTTGGTAATGGATCCCCTACATCCTGTTCAGTGTTAGGGTTGATTTTGTTTCGCTCCATCATCCTTTTGGTGATGGGTCTAACATCCTTTTGGTGTCATGACTAGCGTGTTTTCCATTACCCTTTTGGTAATGGACTCCTTACATCCTTCTGGTGTCAGGTTTTCCTGTTTCGCTCCATCATCCTTTTGGTGATGGGTCTGACATCCTTTTGGTGTTCTGACTAACGTGTGTTCTCCATTATCCTTTTAGTAATGAATCCCTTATATCCTTTTGGTGCACGGGCAATGTGTGTGAGTGTACTATCATCCTTTAGGTGATAGGCTTGTCATCCTTTTGGTGTCAGGTTTTCTCTGTTAACATTCTTCTGGTGGTAACCACCTTTGCAAGGTATCCAGTATCTCATTCCCATGTATTTTACTTCTTTTCGGGCAAATTTAGGGTCTTGTTTGTATCTAATTGACTTCTATCTTAAAAAATGAACTCTGCATCAATTCATCTTACTCGGTCTAAGCCAATTAGACAGGGTTATCTGTCATACCCTAAATTTGCACGCCAGCTTTTGTAAATATTTTCGCATTTTTCTATTTTTGCATTTTTCATTTAATTTCATGTCGTTTAGACACATGTCCACCCCCGATTGGGCATTTTTCAAATCTCGACTATTTTGCCCAATAGGAGTGTGACACGTGGCAAGAGGGCATTTTTGTAAATTTTAATTCCATTTTATTTTCTCATTGCAAATATTACTGTTTTGTTCATATTTTTATTTTATCATTTATTTAATTTAATTAGGCTTTTATTATTTTTTATTTTTTATTTAGACTTAAAAATAGTTTAGAGTTTGAATAGAATTTTAAATAGATAAATTTGTAATTAACATAGAAATAGAGTTCTTTTAGATAATTGTTTACTTTTAGAATATAGATTTTTATATTTAGATATATATTTTTATTTATTTAATTTCAAAAATTGTTTTTTTATTAAATTATAGATTAATTAGAATTTAATAGTGTTAATAGAAAATAGTTGTTTTTATTTAAAAATAGGAATATATTTATTTTTAGTTTTTAATTAGAATTATCTTATTTTTGTTTACATAGAAACAAATTTTTTATTTATAGGAATTAGTTTTTTCAAATAGTTTTTAAATAGTTTTTTTCTTAGTTATTAGATTTTATTTATTTTTATTTATTATTAGAAATAGTTTTAACATAGAATAATAATTAGTTTTTATTATTTATTTTATTTAATTAGTTTAGTTAGATTATTATATTAAGAGTTTATTTTAATTAGGATTATTATTATTGGAATTAATTTAATTAAGTTTTATTAGGATTAATTTTTTAGCATGTAATTAAGTTCATTTAAGTCAACTTTCATCATCATTAACCGTGTTCATAATCATCATTTGTCATTTAATCAGCAATTTAAGTTAATTAACCAATTCATTGCTTGTGCCACGTGTCAGTCCCTAGTGTATATATACACTATTCATCGTCTCCTTCAAGGGAGACCAACCAACTCTAGCCGCAGCATCTTCCTCACCCAGACTCCATCACCATCTTCACCTTATTCTTTCCGGCCATAACCTCACTACCAAGCAATCACCGCCTTTAGCCAGTTCACTCTCAACCCTCTTTTCCCTGTGTTGGCTTTATCCTTCCTGTAACAGAACGGCCGAAAACTCGAGCTTCTTCTTCGCCAACACCACTTGAAACTCTCCCATCCAAACTTCCAAACCTCCGTTTCCGCTTGATTCGAGCTCCATCTCCCAACCACTTCAACTTTCCGCCGCGAAAACAACAACAACCGAAAACACCATACCTTCATTCATCTCTCTTGCGAGCTCCACACCTCCCCTTTTCCACCATGAAACTTACCACACTTCATCATCTTCAAACACCATCAATACCCTCTTCATCGCTTTCCAAAAAAACAATGGACAATACAACCACCAACAAAATCACTCCAATTGAATCCCCCGCCATTTAAGACAAACTTCCGCTCCTCCAAACCGTTTTCGACGAACCCCCAGAAACACCTTCAGTAAAACTCGCCAAAACCCATTCGAAACCCATAAACAACCCGTCTTCATCCATGAACGAACACTCACCTTCGAACATCACTTAACCTCAACAACGCAACCAACCACTATTTTCGTCTTCTTCAACCCAAACCATCCTCCATAACCCATTCTTAACTTTCCCAAACTTCAACCCATAACAAAATCTTCTCAAAACTTCAAGCTTCAAACCGCGATTCATCCTTCAACCAACAACAAGCCTCAAACTCATTCCTCATTTAGATCATTAAAACTAGAAACATAAACAGAATAGAAGAGGAAGATCCAAACCAAACCCAACAACACTCACCAATCATCATCATCATTAAAACTTCCTCATCTCGACCAACAACCTCATTCCATCTCAAACCTTCAAACATCATCACGAACCCTGAAACCCCATATCAGAAAACAGAATCAGAAAGAGAAATTTGTGAGCGAATGTCGAGTCGAAACGGGAAAGAAAATGGCGAAATTGAACGAACCTTTACAAATCTGGAAACGAAACCGAGACAAATCCAAATGAACCTGAACGGAAACGAGAATAGAGATTCGCATGACGAAAGGTTCGACATTGCTTTCCATGATTTGTCTTGTCCGTTGAAGATCACGCTGTCGATTGAAGTTTTTGTTTTATTTATTTATTTATTATTTATGTTGATGTGGGCTTAAGCCCATCGTGACAACTGACATGCACACCATCTGTTTCATTTTCTAACCCCCTCCCTGTTTTCTTTTCCTATTTTATTTTATTTTGTAAATATTAATTTTGGTTTATATATATTATTGTTATTATTATTATTATTATGATGTATATATTATTATTATTATTATTATTATTATTATTATTATTATTATTATTATTATTATTATTATATGTATGTATATATTTTATTTTGTATTTAGTTTTGAAATTTGTAAATATTAGTTTTAGTTTATATATTATACTTTAAAACTTTTTTTTAGAATATTATGTATATTATATTTATTTTAGAATTTATATATATATATATCTTTTTTATATTTTATTTCTTTTAACTTTTTTATATTACATTTCTTCTAGGATTTTAGAGCTATTTTATATTAGAGTCTTGAGTTTTATTTTCTTTTAAAGTTGGATTTCATTTCACATTTGTTATTGGGCAATTTTTCGCCTTTTTGGTTCGATGACGAGACCACCACCGTTTAGCCATCAAATTATTGACGTGAAACAAAGGATCCGAGACCACTTTTTTTCTCTCATCATTTCTTATTCTGATTCGATTTTATTTTTGACTTGTGTATTGATGAAGTCTTGTATCCGTAAGCGTTAGATTTTCGAAGTAGATAACCTTCCCGATTTCAAATCTATGGAAGATGACCATTTTGGTCATCTTCCTTACTTTGGGATCGCGATAGGCTACCTTCGATTAATCGACAATTTGTTTGCGGTAAAGACGAGATCTCATTCTTTTGTGTTCCGATTCAATACACTAACCAATATACAAGTGCTTTAATTTCTGTCAAATATTAACTGCTTTATTTTTCAATCATTTATATTCTTGTACATATTATATATTATGTATATTATTATTATTATCCTGTAAATATTCAAACTAACTTGTATATTCTCTTAAAACATTTAATAAATATCGGAACCATAAAATCCTAATTGGTGGACTGTTGGTTATCTGTCTTCTATATACCTGTCTCTGCTTTTCATCTCTTTGGCAGGTTCTCAAAAACATATTCAATAAGGGAATCGAGCTATCTTTGTATTGAACTAAAGAGAGAGGATTTAGCGTAGACTTCTTCCTCTTCGAGTGTCGAGATGCTCACTGTAGTGTGGGTGTTTTCGATACTTGTTGTCGCTTGCGCGAAAATAAAGTGCCGGCATGACAGAAGAGTCGCCACCTTTCGTTATTTATCCCTCAGAGTGGGAAAGGAAACGATCGGAAAAACCTGACGAAAAAGGGTAAGACAAGGTCGTCGCAACCATTGTCTGGGTTCGGGAGTCGGTTACGCAAGGGGAAGGTATTAGCACCCCTCACGTCCGTCGTACTCGACGGGATCCTCACTTGTTTGTTTACTTGGACGGGTTGGTTATAATCTATCTACCTATCAAGGCTGGCTGAAAAAAGAAAAGAAAAATGACTCGGCAAAGCGTCGCACTTTATGCCTACGTATTCTCACCAGAGAATGAGAAATCAGAGTCAACGTAGTTCGGCCTACGAAGGATTGAGGGGGAAAGGTAGCTCGCTAGGATATCGCATCCTATGCCTACGTACTTTCATCTGGTATGAAAGATCAGAGCTCACGTAGTTCGGGAAACTACGACTTATTTTCTGAAAGAAGTGTTTTTTATTGTGTTTGCAATCTCAACCGCACTAGAGACTATGACCTGAGAGTGAATGCGTCGCATGTCACCCAAAGGGTACCATACTAAACATCCAATCTCGGATAGCTTAAGGCTCGTAACGTACGAAAGAAATCATTCATGATTACTGTATCTTAAACTGCTTCGAGATGAGAAGAGAACAGGCCCAACTAGGAGGGAGACTATCAAGTCCTACTGTTATCATGCCATGGATTCATCCTATGGTTGAGGTTTGAACAGGGAACTCCTAGATGTTGTCATGCATAGGTTTCAACCTAAAGTCTATCATCAAATCCTTATCAAAGGAAATGAGAGTCCTAAGGGATCATGTCAATGATACGCCAAAACAGACAAAAGCATCAGCTTTAAACAGTAAAATGCATGCAATGCAAGTGAGGGAGGAAATGTGTGTGGGGCTTCAGCCTCCACAAGCTCGTCTCGACCTCAATCCAGTCATGAAATAACAGTAATCATACTGAAAAATAACCAACATGCTATCAAGCAGTAAACAGTAAAAGAAATGAAGCGCCATCAGGCCAACAAAACACATGCTTGAGAAAGAATCATCTACTCTCTAATCCTAACCCTAACACAGAATCTTGATCAAATCTAAGCAAAGCCCTAAAGCAAAACTTAACCAAAAGAAATCAATCCCAGTCTTCAAGCTTCAGAACAAGCTTACCAAAGAAAGGGAGCTAAGTAAGCAGACTCATAGTGTCTTCCTCAGGAAAGCACTAGGAGGTGTATACTCAGGAATCATATCCTATGTGGCTCGACCACTGTGATCAGTTTACATTCCTCCTCAGGAGAAATTAAACTCACAAGCAGGCTCCAACATCACTGGTACTTAGGAAATCCTATCTGAACTAGTGGAACTAAATGAACAGACTCATAGGACCTTCCTCAGGAAAGTACTAGGAGGCTTCCACTTAGGAATTGTATCCCATGTGGCTCAACAACAGGTGATCAGTTTACATTCCTCCTCAGGAGAAATTAAACTCACAAGTTGGCTCCAACATCACTGGATACTTGAGAAGTCCTAGATAAACTAATGGAACTAAGTGAATAGACCCATAGGACCTTCCTCAGGAAAGTACTAGGAGGCTTCCACTTAGGAATTGTATCCCATGTGGCTCAACAACAGGTGATCAGTTTACATTCCTCCTCAGGAGAAATTAAACTCACAAGTTGGCTCCAACATCATTGGATACTTAAGAAAGAGGTGAGAAGAAAGAATGGAAGTCATTCATAGTGCCTTCCTCAGGAAAGTACCATGAACTTCCTTCAAGCTTCAGGATCTCAAACCTCACAGACAGGGAATAATCCAAGCTCTGGGTCTCTGAGTCTTGATCCACAATCTTCTCCTCCATCATGCTCTTCAACAAGATCTTCAAAACAACACAAGCCCCACAACAAATTCCCCAAAATAAACCCCAGAGATGAACAGATAACCACAGGACAGACAAAATCATCAGTCAACTTCAGAAAATACCTAAAAATACTAAACCAAGGGGGAAAAATCTAACAATTATTCACAAGGGTCTACAACATATACTCACAACATCTCTATATACCCACTACCCAAAAATCAAGACAAAACTCTCTAAAGAAAATGAACTATTTCACCTATGCATAACCTAAACCCTAATTAGGTACCCTAATGCTAACCTAACTAAACTAATCAAATTTTAAACTAAAAAACAAGAATTAAATCCTATGGGGAACTATGATTCAATATCTAATCGCACCAAAAGGAATGAATTAAAAAGACTAAGGGAAGGTCCTAAAAGAAATTCTACAAAATTGGATATCAAACTAAACATATAAAAAAGCTATTAAAATGAAAAATATACTAAAAATATGAAAAGAAAATAAAATGGAAATTTTATTTATTTATATTTTTCTAGGCAAATTCATTAACCTATAGAAAAAACAAGAATTAAAAAATATTTAATTTTCTATTTTATATGAATTTTATAAAGTGCAAGAAATATAAATGGAATTAAAATATAAAAGAAATCAAATAAAGGGGAGGGGGTGCTAGTAGAAAGGCGCCTCAGTTCAATTCTTGGTGGGCCAGAATCAGGGGGGTGTTAATAGCGAAGGTCTGCTGAGCCCACACACGAGTCACTTATCAAAACGGTGCGTTTGGCCGTTTGAATTTCCCTCCGCTTTCTCGCTCAATCTGGACCGTTGGATTAGAGTAATAGGTCAAGAATTTCAGAAAGATCCAACGGATGCCAGTCATCGTCCCAAAACACTTAGGGTTTTTAGAAATCGTGCCTCCATGCATAAGACTTCTCCTCCCTCGTTCTCTCTCCATACTTGATAAAATTCAAAAATTCCAAAAAGGAAAATGATCTACTGATTACAAGGAACAAAACTGCACGCGTGATTTTTATCAATTCTTCCTGGATCATCCTAACAGAAAGCTAGAAGATCTTGGTACTACCATATTTCTCTGAAATTAATCTTGCTAAAACTCAAATTTAATGGCATGATCATGTTCTTTATACTACCCTAACCATTCTAATCCACAATATGACCATTAATACTCCATACACGAACTGTTCTTGAAACTGAAAGAAGATGGGGTCTGTTGTTGAACTTCATACAGAGCTCTATAATTCTCAGGGAATGGTCTACTATCCTAACATATTCATCCTACACCTAAAAATCTAACAGAAAACACATAAATAAGGAGAAAGGGATAAGAATCCCAACCTGCCAAATGGTGATGGTGAGTGGAGTTAGAAGTGGTTTCAGAGCTTGCAATTGGTGCCAAACACTCCTCTAATGGAGAGAAACTTTCTGTTTGCAAGAGCTTTGAAGAAGAAAGCTTGTGGTGGAAGAAATCCCAAGTTGCTTGATCTTGAAGGAAGCTCTTCAATGGCAATTCCTCTCTCTCTTTCTCCTCTGAATTCTTCAACCTTGACCAACCTTTTACTCATCATGATTCACTCTTTATATAACCATCAATGGAAGCTCCTAGATCCTTCTAGAATGAGCTAGAAAGTGCTTGAAAATCTCATGTGATGATAAGTGGTACATCTCATATCTCATGCCTTACCTTGTAATTTTGTGTCAAATTCTCCTTATGTGGGATATTGAGAAGGAATGTACAAAGAAATCAGCTCATATTTGCCTTGTGTGAAGATTCCTCAAGTTGCCTTAAGATTCAAGTAACAATTTTCCAAAGCATGTCCCATTTTAAAGCCTCAAATGAAAATTGTGTTTAAACCAATGTTCTCAAAATGATGTTTCCAATCAAAATGATATATTGGATGACCTATTTTGGATTTGTGGATCTCCTAAACCAATTTTCAATTTCAACTTTTTAAATTTATAAGCCATTTTTAGTTCAAATTTACCAAACTTTGGAAATCCTTGCTACAAGCTTTTTCAACAATTCATGACCTTCTTTCTAGGCTTAAAATGTCATTTTGAACAACTTTCATGTTTTGAGTTTTTCCATTTGAGGCTTGGAAATAGGAGATATGGCCTTTGCTTAAAATGACTTATAACTGACAAATGACCAAAATACCCCTGTCTTGTTCAAACCCTAAGTTGAGTTCTACAAATCCTATCAAGGACTTCTACCACTAAAATTAAATCTAAGGAGATTCTCTTCAACATTCATGTTGACCAAGAGATCATAGGAATCATCCTACTAGGGCAAAAGTTGTCTGCAAGTTGGGTGACTTTCAAGGACCCAGATTCACATACCTCAGCTGACCTGTAATTTGTCAAAACCATAACTTGAGCTCTGCAACTCCTATCAAGGACTTCCACCACTCAAATTAAAGCTATGAACAAGCTCTACAACATTCATGTTGTGGGGAAGATGAGATATCAATCACATCTTGAGCTAAAGCTGCCTGGAAGATAGGGATCAAATTAGGTTTTTTCCACTGTCCATCCTTAGAAACCCTAGCTTAAAACTTCTCAAACTCCTCAATCATGATGAGTTGGTCTAGGAATCATCCTTATAACATCTCAATACATCATTCAATGATCACATGGCCCTTGGATTAGGTCTCAACCTTCTCCAAATCTTCAGCTAACCTAGGATTGACCCAGTCAAAACCCTAATTCTACCATTCATGGGTGAATCTTCTAAATTCTTGCATAATGACCTCTCTGGGCTTCATGATGGCTTTCAAGACATCTCATAGGCTTTCTCAAAACATCAAGTTCATTCTCAAAGTCTCAGAATCATCTGAGGAGCACCCACAACTCTCAAGCTATGAAGCACACAACCCTGGTTTCAACCAATTCCTCTGAGGATCTCTTGAACTGTCTGATGAAGGTATCAACTTTCAAACACTCAGTGAATAAATAATTGTTGGTCAAATTTTGGGGTGCAATAGCTGCCCCTATTCAAACGGCTTGAACCTGACTGGGTGAGAAGCGAACGGCTCTCAACCAATCAAGGTGCGAGACGATTGAATACCGGTAGACCCGAAAATTTGCCAACTGCACGAGCACACGGTACTCTGCGGGGAACAAATCTTCGAATATTGCAATGCTAGTTGCACGGCAACTAGCTGGAGAGATACTGATCTGACATCGCCGCCAGTTATCCACGTTAACTTCTTCTGACATTGCCTTCAGACAACCACAACACCCAACATCGCCGCTGGAAGACTAAACCACCTGACATTATCGTCAGACAAGATTCTGAGGAACGCCCAACATCGCCGCTGGAACACCAAATCACCTGACATCGCCGTCAAGAACAACCATAACTCGGGGAAACAAGCATCCAACATCGCCGCTGGAGACCTAAACCTGAATCACCAAAATACCCAACATCGCCGCTGGAGAACGAACCATCCAACATCACCGCTGGAGAACTGAATCTGACATCGCCGTCGGATAATCGAAATACCCTGCATCGCCGCTGGAGAAATAAATCTGTCAAAATACCCCGCATCGCCGCTGGAGAACTAAAGGATCTGCATCACCTAACATCGCCGTCAGAAGACTGGATCAACTTGACATGCCCAACATTGCCGTTGGAAAACTGAATCTGACATCGCCGTCGGAAACAAACATCCTCTTAGAGACACTCGACATCGCCGTCGTACAAACATCATCTCTACTGGGGATTTAAAGAGTCTGACCTCACCGTCAAACAAATATCCAACCTCGCCGCCGGACAAACATCCAACCTCGCCGCTGGAGAAAATACAACCCTGAACAACTCTGACCTGGGGTTCACCCCTGGTAAATGGAACAAAAGGTACACTTGCGTATTTGAAACTACTCCGCTGGGAATGAGAGACTTAACCGAGCACACTCTGATCTGGGGTTCACCCTCAGAATCATAACGAACATCGGAATACTGCTGCACACTGCCCGCCGTAGAACTTCAATATTAAAGATATATGAAACCCTGGCCCCTGGCCATTTCCAGCTTCAGCTAGAAAAAATCTTCAAGTATTTCTGAAGATAGATGGAACCCTGGCCCCTGGCCACTCCAGATCCGCTGGAGAATCTTCAAGTTCTTCTGAAGAAAGATGAAACCCTGCCCGTCGGCTATTCCAGCTTCAGCTAGAAAAAACATCCTTGGCCTTCAAGGATGTAAACTTCGCCCGTCGGCAACTCTGCAGGAGGCATCTTCGACTTCAGTCTAAAGAAATGGTCCTTGGCCTTCAAGGATACATGGATCTGCCTTCAGGCAACTCCACCTCTGCTATAGAGCATCTGTGACTTCAGTCAGGGATATATTTCGGCCTTCAGTCCAAAAAATGAATCCTAGGTCATTCATGACCTTGGGGATAACCTTGCCCTTAGGCACCTTCGCTTCAGCTTAGGAAATCTGTGACTTCAGTCAAAGAAATGGTATCCTGAGCCATTCATGACTCTACGGGGATTCAAACACTTTGCCTTCAGGCAAAACTCCACTTCAGCTGGAGAAACATCTTCGACTTCAGTCAGAAGAAATATCATTCACTTGATCGCAATCAATCATCACCTCAGGACAACTGACTTGGTCTTCAGACCAACACGGATCACGTTGAATACAAAATTTGGAACCTTGTCTTCAGCCACCCGTTGATTCATCAACAAGGAAATCTGAACTCACGGGAACCTTCTGATATCGCCTTCAGGCGTTTTATGAAGTCAATCTTCAGATTAGACATCACTGTTGGAGCAGACATATCACGCTGCTAGGGTTTTCAAGAATCATCTTGAACAAACAAATCCGTCGGGCACCTTCAAGAATCATCCTGAACTGATAACCTTTCTGGAGACTTTTATTCTGCTGGGTATTCCAGGAATCTTCCTGGGCAACTCTTGCTGGGGGACGCTACTGGGGAGCTCAAGCATCATACTAGGCGAACAACTCGGGAAGCTGCGTTGAGGTCTTAAGAATCATATTAAGCAAGCGGCCCTGCTGAGGAATTCAAGAATCGTCTTGAACTGAAGACTTCGCTGGGGATCTCAAAAATCATCTTGAGCGAGCGACTGTGGAGATTACACCGGGGTCTTAAGAATCTTCTCAAGAAAATGACCTCGCTGGAGAGAATATCAGGAATCGTCCTGAGCAACTGGTCTCTTGGTGGAACACCTGTAAGACAAGAATGATAGTAACCTAGATCATGCTTATGATGCGTATGCTTCTGCGCCACGACCCACACGGTGGGAATGATATGTGTTTATGCCAAATGCCATGCAATCATGTACAATGCTATGCAATGTTAAATGCTATACAGTGTTAAATGCTATGCAGTCATGCACAATGATGTGATCCCGTCAGCAAAATAAATGCCGAGGGGGAAATCCTCCTGTCAAGGAGAAAGAACTACTCAGACAGAGGAATCATCCTGCTGAGGAGAACGTGGACACGCCAATATCAATCAGGCTCTGTCTGGGGAACTGATTTTCCGCGGACTGCTGCATGGAAAACAACTTCAGCTGATTTCTGCAGGGGACGAAGCTCTACGAGAACCCGAACCTGCTGAAGGAAAGCGATGTCAATCGCGGGAGTGAACTGCGTGGCCGTCTCGGCTACTCTTCTGGTGATGACAACTCTGTGGGGAGGCAACTTCAGCTGCAACACTCCACTGGGGAAAAACCAATCATGATCTGATCACCTTCCAAGGATTCGACTCTCTTGGACATCTGTAAACTCGGCTGAGGAAGGAGAAATCATTCTGCTTCACTGGAGAGAGTGCGACTCTGGGGAAATACAGCATCAGCTGCCCCACGCTCTGCTAGGGGAAAGGGAATCATCCCACTTCGGGAGAGAATACGACTCTGGTGGGGAATCTCAATTCCGCGGGAGACTTCAGTCTGGCACCATCGGTTACTGCATCCTTTGGCATACAAACAGCTTCCTACGAAACCTGCACTTGTGACCCGGTGCTGGGGAGACACCTACTTCGGAGACTTTACTGGGGAAATACGAGCTTCGGCACGCGACTCCGCTGGGAAGATGACGTTCCCTCAGGATGCGTCTGCTTGGGGAAGAGAATCATCTCTACCTGGGGAAGACATATCAATGCTCACTATTCTGCGTTCAGATGCTGCGGTGGAGAGATCACTGAACACTGCTGGAGAAGGAGGACTCGCCCCGCTTCGGGGATGCGCACGGCACGCCTTCTGGAAGGCTTTACACCTGCAACAACACAAACAAACAGACAAGATACCCTCCTCAAAGGGGCCTATCCAGGTTATTATCTCGTGACAATATTCAATTAATTGTTTCAACAATCAATGGGCCTAGGCCCGTGAGTTTATGTATGCGCATTTTATCAAAAAACATCGGCGTTTTCATTCGCAAACAAAACAGATAAATGCTAAACAGACAAGCAGAATTGTTGAATAATGTGCATTTTATTGATGATGAACCCCTGAATGGGCAAAAATGTTTTACAACAGAGGCAAGCTCCTGGAATGAGGAAGCCGCGCAAAAAAAGAAAACATAAATATACATCAGTATATGCAAATGTCGGCAACGAGGCGTAGACGAACACCATGAGTTGATCCCTCTAAGACCCACTCGACTTCGATACTGCTCCGACGCTTCAGCTTCGGAAGAGATTGATTCGGATGGACGACCCTCAGGTCTTCTAAACCACTAAACAGTGAAAGTCCACACGCGGAACGCAGTCATTTGCTTATTCAAATCCCTAACTTTTGCGTGAACCGCCCTTTACGGGTTTTCAGTTCACCGGGATACCCTTTTTTGCCGAAGCCGCCCAGTGTAGGTTTTCGACTTCGCGGGTGTACATTTTTTCAATATATCCCTAATTTTTTCCCGAACCTTTTATTCTGTTTTTGGTTCGCCAGGATGCCCCTTTTTTGCCTGGACTCTTTCTTTTTTGTCCAGCGGGTCTCTTTCAAGCAAAGTATTTTTTAACTGCGTCCGCGTTCATCGGGGATGCAAAATTTTCACCATCCATCGTGGATAACAACAAAGCTCCTCCTGAGAAGACCTTGCTGACGACATACGGCCCTTCGTAATTCGGAGTCCATTTGCCCCGGTGATCGGAGTGTGGCGGAAGAATTTTCTTCAGGACGAGATCACCCGTCTGAAAGCTTCGAGGAAGCACCTTCTTATCATAAGCTTTCTTCATTCGTCTTTGGTACAGGCGACCAAATGCAATCGATGCTAACCTCTTCTCGTCCATCAGGCTGAGTTGGTTCAAACGATTCGTAATCCATTCTGCCTCGCCGAGTTTCACATCAACCAAAACTCGCAAAGAGGGAATCTCCACTTCTAACGATAGGACAGCTTCCATACCGTACACCAAGGAGAAAGGAGTTGCCCCGGTCGACGTACGCACCGTCGTACGATAACCGTACAAGGCAAACGACAACATCTCGTGCCAATCCTTGTATGTCACAACCATCTTCTGAACAATCTTCTTGATGTTCTTGTTGGCCGCTTCAACAGCGCCATTCATCTTCGGCCGGTAAGGAGATGAGTTGTGGTGTTCAATCTTGAAGCTCTGGCACAACTCCTTCATCATCTTGTTATTCAAATTCGAACCATTATCAGTAATGATCCGCTCGGGAATTCCATAGCGACAGATGATGTCCCTCTTTATGAATTTATCTACCACTTGCTTGGTCACATTAGCGTACGAGGCTGCCTCCACCCATTTGGTGAAGTAGTCGATAGCTACCAGAATGAAACGATGACCATTGGATGCAGTGGGCTCGATCTTGCCTATCATGTCGATGCCCCACATGGAGAACGGCCAAGGGGAGGACATGACATTCAATGGGCACGGCGGCACATGAACCTTATCAGCATAAATCTGGCATTTATGACATTTCTTCGCGAATCTGAAGCAATCCGACTCCATAGTCAGTCAGTAATACCCTGCTCTCAGGATCTTTCTCGTCATGGCATGCTCGTCGGCGTGCGTACCAAATGTGCCCTCATGGACTTCTTCCATGAGCATACTCGCCTCTTTCTCATCTACACATCTGAGTAGCACGAGATCGTGGTTTCTCTTATACAGCACTCCATCAGGATTGAGATAAAAGTTTCCAGATAGCCTCCTTAGAGTCTTCTTATCCTGGGTTGACGCACCCGCAGGATACTCCTTAGTCATAAGGAAGGTCTGGATATCGTGGAACCATGGCTTGCCGTCGTTGGCATCCTCGATTGCAAACACAAATGCTGGTCTATCAAGACGCGAAAGCACAATTCTTGGAGCCTCATTCCAATAATTGACCTTATACATTGAAGCCAACGTGGCTAAGGCATCAGCCATCTGATTTTCAGCCCTGGGTACATGATGAAGTTCCACTCGATCGAAGAAAGGAAGCAGCCTCCTGGCATAATTCATGTACGACACTAAATCCGCTTGACGAGTTTCCCACTCCCCTTTAATTTGATTGATTACAAGCGCTGAGTCACCATATATGTCTAGATTCTTGATTCTCAAATCAATTGCCTCTTCTAGACCCATAATACATGCTTCATATTCGGCTTCATTGTTGGTAACTGGAAACGTCAGTCTCGCAGTAAACGGGATGTGGGATCCGTGAGGAGTCGTGATGATAGCACCGATACCACTTCCATAGGAATTAACCGCTCCGTCGAATATCAACTTCCACTGAGACTTCCTATCTGGCCCCTCATCGGGCAATGGCTCATCGCAATCCTTCGCTTTGAGAAACATAATATCCTCGTCAGGGAATTCGAACTTCATCGGCTGGTAGTCTTCGACTGGCTGTTCGGCAAGGTAATCAGACAATACGCTTCCCTTAATGGCCTTCTGAGAGACGTACTGAATATCATATTCTGTCAACACCATTTGCCATCTGGCAATCCTGCCCGAAAGAGCCTGCTTCTCGAAGACGTACTTGATCGGATCCATCTTCGAAATTAGCATAGTGGTGTGGTTGAGCATATACTGTCGTAGACGTTTGGCGGCCCAAGCTAATGCACAACACGTCTTCTCCAGCATCGAGTATCGAGATTCACACTCAGTGAACTTTTTACTCAAATAATAAATGGCATGCTCCTTTCTGCCCGTCTCGTCGTGTTGACCGAGCACACACCCCATACTATTCTCCAGAACCGTCAGGTACATGATTAATGGTCGTCCAGCCACTGGGGGTATCAAGATTGGAGGTTCTTGAAGATACTGCTTTATTTTGTCGAATGCCTTCTGGCAATCCTTATTCCAAGTAATCGCCTGATCTTTCTTTAAAAGCTTGAACATCGGTTCACAAGTGGCCGTGAGCTGAGAGATAAACCTTGCAATGTAGTTTATTCGGCCCAAGAAACCATGAACTTCTTTCTCTGTTTTCGGCGCTGGCATTTCTTGGATAGCTTTTATTTTCGCAGGATCAACTTCAATACCTCGTTCACTAACGATAAACCCCAATAACTTTCCGGACCGCACTCCGAAAGTGCACTTGTTAGGGTTCAGCCTCAGCCTGAACTTCCTAAGCCTCTCAAACAGCTTCAACAAGTTGACCAGATGCTCTTCCTCCGTTTGGGACTTTGCAATCATGTCATCAACATAGACCTCGATCTCATGATGAATCATATCATGAAACAAAGTTACCATTGCTCGTTGGTAAGTGGCCCCTGCGTTCTTCAGACCGAAGGGCATTACCTTATAGCAGAATGCTCCCCAGGGGGTGATGAACGTCGTTTTCTCCATGTCCTCCGGTGCCATCTTAATCTGATTGTAACCGGAGAAGCCATCCATGAACGAAAACACGGAAAACTGGGTTGTATTGTCGACCAACACATCGATATGGGGCAACGGGAAATCATCCTTAGGGCTTGCCCTATTCAAATCCCGATAATCGACGCACATGCGTACCTTACCGTCCTTCTTCGGTACAGGCACTATGTTGGCGACCCACGGAGGGTAAGTGGTAACGGCTAGAAATCCTGCGTCCAACTGCTTCTGGACCTCTTCTTTGATTTTTACAGCCATGTCTGGTCTCGTCCTCCTGAGCTTCTGCTTGACTGGAGGGCAATCTTCTCGCAACGGCAAGCGATGAACCACGATATCAGTGTCAAGTCCGGGCATATCCTTATATGACCAAGCAAAGACGTCACTATACTCTCGAAGCATCTCGACCAGTCTATGCTTGACATCATTCTGCAGCGCAGCCCCTACTCTGACATTCCTGACGAGCTCCTCAGAACCCAGATTTACAATCTCAATATCCTCCTCGTGAGGCAGAATAACCTTTTCTTCTTGTCTCAACAAGCGGGCCAACTCTTCCGGAAGGTCCTCGTCTTCATCAATCTCATCCTCGGCTTGATAGATCGGGCAATCAAAGTCGTAGTGAGCCGTAGAGGGTCCAGAGTCGATGTCGTCTGTTATGTGGATCCTGCAATAACAAGGGTTAAGTTTAAAGCAAGAATATGCAGGTTAGCACAAACCTCGTTGCCATTTTGCTGTTTTTTCGAAATAAACATAAAACAGGAATAACAGAGAACACAATATTTGAGTACGAAGAAAACGCCTTTTATTTATTAACAAAATGCATACACATAATCCAACAAGGCCCTGACAGTAAAACCACTATGCCCCGGGCAGGACATAGGGTTGTACAAAGATTGTAAAAAGCAAATCATTACTCTTCACTTGTCAGCTTGATAATCTCCTTGATGGTCCAATTGTGGAGGCGCTCGCCCGGCTTGCTCGGTTGAATCCAGGCGTCAAGATCACAATCACTATCCCCGCTGTCCTCCGACGCAGCGTTGATGCTCTCGAAAATTACTCCCCCCTTTGTGAATAGGATCGGCCCTTTCCCACGAGACGAGCTGCCAGAAGAAGATGAAGCTTCAGCTCCAGGAGAATACCCCAATCCAAACTTATCCTGCTTGATTGGTATATCCAAGACATGCCCCCAGCCTGGGGTGGAACTGGCTTCGACGACGGCCCGAGCTTCCTTAAACGAGGAGAGATTCATCTCCTGCTTCTCTGCGACGACAGGAGCTACCTCTTTCACCTTGACGGTTTCAAATGCTTGGCAGAGGGTTTCATGGATCTCGCCATCCATTTCAACATATTTAAAGGACGATAGGTGGCTTACCATAATGTCCTCTTCACCACAGACGGTCACTATGCTGCCCCCAACAGCATATTTGAGCTTCTGATGCAGCATGGACGTCACGGCACCAGCAGAATGGATCCATGGCCGACCTAAGAGGCAACTGTAGGCAGGCATGATATCCATGATATAGAAAACCGTATTGAACGTCTCTGGACCAACTTGGATTGGCAGGGTCAACTCTCCGAAGACGTGGCGCTTGGTTCCGTCAAAGGCTTTCACCACCAGATCACTGGGCGTGCAAAGCAATCCACGGGTATCCAACTTCATCAGTGCCTTCTTCGGAAGCACATTAAGCGAGGAACCCGTATCTACCAGGACATGCGACATAATAGTGCCCCTGCACTCTATCGAGACGTGCAAGGCGCTATTGTGATCTCTTCCTTTAGGAGTCAGCTCTAGATCTGTAAAACCCAGCCCATTACCAGCATTAACATGGGCCACCACCTCTTCCAGTTGATTCACTGATATCTCCTGCGGCACATATGCAGCATTCAATACCTTCAGCAAGGCGTTGCGGTGCGCCTCAGAACACAGCAACAAGTTAAGAATCGAGATCTTTGACGGAGTCTGATGAAGGTGATCTACAATCTTGTAGTCGCTCTTCTTGATTAGTCGCATGAACTCTTCAGCATCTTTAACTAGCAAATCTTTTTCTGCCCCAGCAGGGACCTCTTCGACAGCTTTACCTTTACCCTTATCCACGACGTCAGCTCGGACCACTTTCTCTGCTGCAACCTCTGCCGGCGCGAACACTCTACCGCTTCTAGTGATATCACTGACTCCGGTAAGATTCTGCACAGTTGATCCGAACGGCTCGAGCTCTAACTTCTGGCCATTATAATAAACTTCGGCGCCGTAATGCCATGGGACGGCGTTAGTACTTTCGAATGGGATCGGTCCAGCCCTGGTGATAGTGATAGTAGGCGGACGGGGTGCAGAAATAGTAATAGGGTGACGAGGAATAGTAATAGTAGCAACTTCATCTGCCTGCGTTAGCACGACCTCCCCTGATGCACTCTCAATGCTCCGGCTAAACTGTAAAATACCCTCGGACATCAGACTTTGGATACCTTCGACCAGCTGCTCACATCCATCAGGAAGTGTAGCACAAGCCATACATAACTCTCCGCATCCAGGGAAGAAGCCCTTCTTCAGCAACTTAGCCTTGACAAAACTCAACGGCGTCTTCAAATCTTTGACGTCAGTCAGCAAGTCCGCACTCTCTTCAGTGATAACAACATTCACTCCGCCCCCCTTATGATGAGGCATCGGGTTTTTGGTGACGTTGGGCACACTATCAGAAAAGTTGATAACCTTGGCGTCCACCAAGTCCTGCACTTTGTGCTTAAAAGCTTTACAATTCTCAATCGTATGGCCTGGTGCCCCAGTATGGAACTCACAAGTAGCATTGGCATCGTACCCCGGTGGTGGTGCCCCTGTTAAGGGAGCCAACGTCCTCTTTTGAACTAATTGGAGCTGAAGCAACGTTTGCAAAAGCTGTGCATATGACATAGGTGGAGTTTCAAAATGACGGCTTGCCATAGGAGCCCGATTCTGATATCTTTTATACCCCTGCTGATTCTGCTGCTGAGGCTGCTGCTGCTGCTGCGGTGGAGCAGCTGGGATATTTATGCTAGCAATCTGAGGCTGAGGGCCCTTGCCCTTTCTTCGAGCATTAGTGACAGCACTTGCATCCCCCTCTCGACGCTTGCCAGCGTAGGGTTTCTTACTACCTCCTCCAGCTGAGGATGATTCGCCCTGAATTTTTCCAATCTTTATACCATTCTCAACATGCTCGCCCAAAGTGATGAGAGCCGAGAATGTTCCAGACATGCCACTGACCAACTTTTCATAATAGATTCCAGGAAGGGTAGCCACGAACATTTGCACCAGCTCACGCTCAACCATCGGCGGTTGAACCCGAGCAGCCAATTCACGCCACCGCTGGGCGTATTCTTTGAAGCTTTCATTGTTCCGTTGTGAGAGATTCTGAAGCTGAACTCGGTTGGGAGCCAAGTCGCTATTGTATTGATAGTGGAGGACGAACGCTTCTGCAAGATCTTTCCAGGTGCGCACAGTAGCGGGCTCCAAACCCATATACCATTCGAGTGATGGACCAGAAAGACTATCCTGAAAGAAGTGCATCAGCAACTTCTCATCGTCAGAATAGGCGGACATCTTTCTATAATAAGATCGGAGGTGAACACGGGGGCAAGTAGTACCCTTATACTTCTCAAAGGTAGGCCCCTTGAATTTATGGGGTACCTTAAAGTCAGCAATCAACCCGAGCTTGGACATATCGACGCCCAATGTGTTCTGATTTTCAATATCTCTCATCTTGTCTTCCAGCGCCTTGAACCTGAGTCGAGTTTCAGCATTCAACTCTGCTTCTACACCTCTCTGAGAGAATATGTCATCCTGATGGTCCTCCAGCCACGGTTGAGGCACCAACAGATTTCCCGCACCAGCATTGCCGTTGACCGGCCCCATGTTAACATTGGCTCCCAAACTACCATTGCCGATGCCTGCCGCATTGAGTCCGAGATTAGTCATCAGATTGTCGTTAGCACTGCCGTTGCCCCCGGCAACAGGAACAACATTCTGTGGAGCGTCCACTGGAGGAGGAGTAGGCACGGCCCCGCCGTGAAGTATGCCATTACTGTCAACCCTGGAGATCAGAGGTTGAACCAAAGTGCGAAGCTGGTCCTGACCATTAGCGACTACTTGCATCAGCTCCATAAAACGATCCATCCGTTCACGGAGCTCTTGAACATCTGACTGCACCTGGTCCATTATCCTTGTCTGATTAGCGCGAGTTGAGTAGCGGTGGATGAGTCTTTGATCAATCCTGGAGATCGAAAGCAGCTCGGAACCTGTGTACCTGAAAAACCTATCAAGGTTAAAGGTTAGGAAAAGCGACAGAATGTATGTCATGCAAAATGCTTTATGCAGATGTATGCGTGTGTCTGTGTGCTTGAGAGATTTCCCCCGATCCTGGCGCCTTAGTACCAATGCTGTCAATAATAAGGAGAGGAATCTGGGCCCCATCATGGAAACAACAACCTCACATATACACAGGAAGCCTATAGCATTGGTGATAGCCAACTCCGACACATCAGGGATCGAGAACTCGTACGCAACAATCTTTCTGAGAGAGGCTGTAGTAATACAATAAGAGGCGAGAGATCCTGGATCGGGGAAACGGTACCTGTCACAGACACACGTCAATGGAATGCGAATGATCATGCAAACTAATGCAAAATGCAGGTATGCAACAAAATATCCAGGTGGCTGCTGTGAAGATTCGGTATCAACAGTCACTGATGAGAAGGAAACCCCGGTGTAAAACCACTGATCTGATCTGCTGAGAATAACCATCTGATAGGATCGAGATCAGAATTCTGCCCTGACAAGAATAGGTGCCTGATAATAAGGACCCGGGATGTATGGTCAGAAAACGTCCGCTGATGAAGTCTTCAAACCCCAAATCAAAAATCTGCCCTATCAAGAACAACCATACAGCTGCTGATGAGATCTTCAGACCCCACTCAAAAATCTGCTCCATCTAGGACACACCTCTGATAACAATACTCTGATCGAAACCTGCTTTACCAGGAACAGACATACACCCGATGATAAAATCCTCTGATCAAACCCTCGCTCTGTCAAGAACAGTCAAATCTGTCATTGAGAACCCTGATATCAACATAACTGATTCACTGTCAAGAAAACCAGGTAGTCTGAAGGTATAAGTTTCCTGCAATATCCCGACCCCACTCACAGGTATGGACCTAATCCACGGACAAAGGTACGACATCCTATGCGGTCATCAGCGTCACAGACATTCATGAGTGACGATACGATTCCCAGAAGGAGTGGCATCATCAAGTCATGAAGAGGCCTCACTTAGCTGACTTCTAAATGATCGGTCCCCAGAGTCGACAACCCTCACGTCTGGACTCCCCTCAGATCCTCAGGACCGGAAAGGAGCACCTCTGCAAGAATCTCGTCTGAGCGCAGATTTTCGTAGGGAACTGTGCCTGCTCAGCAGACAGGTTCGTCTACTACTTCTCCGCAACTATGTCTAGGTGTGTACTCAAGCCCAGGTCCGGCTTCTCACTCATAGTAACATCCCTCTCCCACAGCAGCACAGATAATCATATCAAACTGGGAATAACATGCGGGAAATAAAATGCGGGAAGTAAAAATGCGATAAGTAAACGCAACCCCACAAGCAAACACACAAACGATAGGATTGACTCTCATAGGGAACCGGAGAACCAGAGATTCTGGGTTCGGTCCCCAGCAGAGTCGCCAGCTGTCGCTTGCGCGAAAATAAAGTGTCGGCATGACAGAAGAGTCGCCACCTTTCGTTATTTATCCCTCAGAGCGGGAAAGGAAACGATCGGAAAAACCTGACGAAAAAGGGTAAGACAAGGTCGTCGCAACCATTGTCTGGGTTCGGGAGTCGGTTACGCAAGGGGAAGGTATTAGCACCCCTCACGTCCGTCGTACTCGACAGGATCCTCGCTTGTTTGTTTACTTGGACGGGTTGGTTATAATCTATCTACCTATCAAGGCTGGCTGAAAAAAGAAAAGAAAAATGACTCGGCAAAGCGTCGCACTTTATGCCTACGTATTCTCATCAGAGAATGAGAAATCAGAGTCAACGTAGTTCGACCTACGAAGGATTGAGGGGGAAAGGTAGCTCGCTAGGATATCGCATCCTATGCCTACGTACTTTCATCTGGTATGAAAGATCAGAGCTCACGTAGTTCGGGAAACTACGACTTATTTCCTGAAATAAGTGTTTTTTATTGTGTTTGCAATCTCAACCGCACTAGAGACTATGACTTGAGAGTGAATGCGTCGCATGTCACCCAAAGGGTACCATACTAAACATCCAATCTCGGATAGCTTAAGGCTCGTAACGTACGAAAGAAATCATTCATGATTACTGTATCTTAAACTGCTTCGAGATGAGAAGAGAACAGGCCCAACTAGGAGGGAGACTATCAAGTCCTACTGTTATCATGCCATGGATCCATCCTATGGTTGAGGTTTGAACAGGGAACTCCTAGATGTTGTCATGCATAGGTTTCAACCTAAAGTCTATCATCAAATCCTTATCAAAGGAAATGAGAGTCCTAAGGGATCATGTCAATGATACGCCAAAACAGACAAAAGCATCAACTTTAAACAGTAAAATGCATGCAATGCAAGTGAGGGAGGAAATGTGTGTGGGGCTTTAGCCTCCACAAGCTCGTATCGACCTTAAGCCAGTCATGAAATAACAGTAATCATACTGAAAAATAACCAACATGCTATCAAGCAGTAAACAGTAAAAGAAATGAAGCGCCATCAGGCCAACAAAACACATGCTTGAGAAAGAATCATCTCTCTCTAATCCTAACCCTAACACAGAATCTTGATCAAATCTAAGCAAAGCCCTAAAGCAAAACTTAACCAAAAGAAATCAATCCCAGTCTTCAAGCTTCAGAACAAGCTTACCAAAGAAAGGGAGCTAAGTAAGCAGACTCATAGTGTCTTCCTCAGGAAAGCACTAGGAGGTGTATACTCAGGAATCATATCCTATGTGGCTCGACCACTGTGATCAGTTTACATTCCTCCTCAGGAGAAATTAAACTCACAATCAGGCTCCAACATCACTGGATACTTAGGAAATCCTATCTGAACTAGTGGAACTAAATGAACAGACTCATAGGACCTTCCTCAGGAAAGTACTAGGAGGCTTCCACTTAGGAATTGTATCCCATGTGGCTCAACAACAGGTGATCAGTTTACATTCCTCCTCAGGAGAAATTAAACTCACAAGTTGGCTCCAACATCATTGGATACTTGAGAAGTCCTAGATAAACTAATGGAACTAAGTGAATAGACCCATAGGACCTTCCTCAGGAAAGTACTAGGAGGCTTCCACTTAGGAATTGTATCCCATGTGGCTCAACAACAGGTGATCAGTTTACATTCCTCCTCAGGAGAAATTAAACTCACAAGTTGGCTCCAACATCATTGGATACTTAAGAAAGAGGTGAGAAGAAAGAATGAAAGTCATTCATAGTGCCTTCCTCAGGAAAGTACCATGAACTTCCTTCAAGCTTCAGGATCTCAAACCTCACAGACAGGGAATAATCCAAGCTCTGGGTCTCTGAGTCTTGATCCACAATCTTCTCCTCCATCATGCTCTTCAACAAGATCTTCAAAACAACACAAGCCCCACAACAAATTCCCCAAAATAAACCCCAGAGATGAACAGATAACCACAGGACAGACAAAATCATCAGTCAACTTCAGAAAATACCTAAAAATACTAAACCAAGGGGGAAAAATCTAACAATTATTCACAAGGGTCTACAACATATACTCACAACATCTCTATATACCCACTACCCAAAAATCAAGACAAAACTCTCTAAAGAAAATGAACTATTTCACTTATGCATAACCTAAACCCTAATTAGGTACCCTAATGCTAACCTAACTAAACTAATCAAATTTTAAACTAAAAAACAAGAATTAAATCCTATGGGGAACTATGATTCAATATCTAATCGCACCAAAAGGAATGAATTAAAAAGACTAAGGGAAGGTCCTAAAAGAAATTCTAAAAAATTGGATATCAAACTAAACATATAAAAAAGCTATTAAAATGAAAAATATACTAAAAATATGAAAAGAAAATAAAATGGAAATTTTATTTATTTATATTTTTCTAGGCAAATTCATTAACCTATAGAAAAAACAAGAATTAAAAAATATTTAATTTTCTATTTTATATGAATTTTATAAAGTGCAAGAAATATAAATGGAATTAAAATATAAAAGAAATCAAATAAAGGGGAGGGGGTGCTAGTAGAAAGGCGCCTCAGTTCAATTCTTGGTGGGCCAGAATCAGGGGGGTGTTAATAGCGAAGGTCTGCTGAGCCCACACACGAGTCACTTATCAAAACAGTGCGTTTGGCCGTTTGAATTTCCCTCCGCTTTCTCGCTCAATCTGGACCGTTGGATTAGAGTAATAGGTCAAGAATTTCAGAAAGATCCAACGGATTCCAGTCATCGTCCCAAAACACTTAGGGTTTTCAGAAATCGTGCCTCCATGCATAAGACTTCTCCTCCCTCGTTCTCTCTCCATACTTGATGAAATTCAAAAATTCCAAAAAGGAAAATGATCTACTGATTACAAGGAACAAAACTGCACGCGTGATTTTTATCAATTCTTCCTGGATCATCCTAACAGAAAGCTAGAAGATCTTGGTACTACCATATTTCTCTGAAATTAATCTTGCTAAAACTCAAATTTAATGGCATGATCATGTTCTTTATACTACCCTAACCATTCTAATCCACAATATGACCATTAATACTCCATACACGAACTGTTCTTGAAACTGAAAGAAGATGGGGTCTGTTGTTGAACTTCATACAGAGCTCTATAATTCTCAGGGAATGGTCTACTATCCTAACATATTCATCCTACACCTAAAAATCTAACAGAAAACACATAAATAAGGAGAAAGGGAGAAGAATCCCAACCTGCCAAATGGTGATGGTGAGTGGAGTTAGAAGTGGTTTCAGAGCTTGCAATTGGTGCCAAACACTCCTCTAATGGAGAGAAACTTTCTGTTTGCAAGAGCTTTGAAGAAGAAAGCTTGTGGTGGAAGAAATCCCAAGTTGCTTGATCTTGAAGGAAGCTCTTCAATGGCAATTCCTCTCTCTCTTTCTCCTCTGAATTCTTCAACCTTGACCAACCTTTTACTCATCATGATTCACTCTTTATATAACCATCAATGGAAGCTCCTAGATCCTTCTAGAATGAGCTAGAAAGTGCTTGAAAATCTCATGTGATGATAAGTGGTACATCTCATATCTCATGCCTTACCTTGTAATTTTGTGTCAAATTCTCCTTATGTGGGATATTGAGAAGGAATGTACAAAGAAATCAGCTCATATTTGCCTTGTGTGAAGATTCCTCAAGTTGCCTTAAGATTCAAGTAACAATTTTCCAAAGCATGTCCCATTTTAAAGCCTCAAATGAAAATTGTGTTTAAACCAATGTTCTCAAAATGATGTTTCCAATCAAAATGATATATTGGATGACCTATTTTGGATTTGTGGATCTCCCAAACCAATTTTCAATTTCAACTTTTTAAACTTATAAGCCATTTTTAGTTCAAATTTACCAAACTTTGGAAATCCTTGCTACAAGCTTTTTCAACAATTCATGACCTTCTTTATAGGCTTAAAATGTCATTTTGAACAACTTTCATGTTTTGAGTTTTTCCATTTGAGGCTTGGAAATAGGAGATATGGCCTTTGCTTAAAATGACCTATAACTGACAAATGACCAAAATACCCCTGTCTTGTTCAAACCCTAAGTTGAGTTCTACAAATACTATCAAGGACTTCTACCACTCAAATTAAAGCTAAGGAGATGCTCTTCAAAATTCATGTTGACCAAGAGATCATAGGAATCATCCTACTAGGGCAAAAGTTGTCTACAAGTTGGGTGACTTTCAAGGACCCAGATTCACATACCTCAGCTGACCTGTAATTTGTCAAAACCATAACTTGAGCTCTGCAACTCCTATCAAGGACTTCCACCACTCAAATTAAAGCTATGAACAAGCTCTACAACATTCATGTTATGGGGAAGATGAGATATCAATCACATCTTGAGCTAAAGCTGCCTGGAAGATAGGGATCAAATTAGGTTTTTTCCACTGTCCATCCTTAGAAACCCTAGCTTAAAACTTCTCAAACTCCTCAATCATGATGAGTTGGTCTAGGAATCATCCTTATAACATCTCAATACATCATTAAATGATCACATGGCCCTTGGATTAGGTCTCAACCTTCTCCAAATCTTCAGCTGACCTAGGATTGACCCAGTCAAAACCCTAATTCTACCATTCATGGGTGAATCTTCTAAATTCTTGCATAATGACCTCTCTGGGCTTCATGATGGCTTTCAAGACATCTCATAGGCTTTCTCAAAACATCAAGTTCATTCTCAAAGTCTCAGAATCATCTGAGGAGCACCCACAACTCTCAAGCTATGAAGCACACAACCCTGGTTTCAACCAATTCCTCTGAGGATCTCTTGAACTGTCTGATGAAGGTATCAACTTTCAAACACTCAGTGAATAAATAATTGTTGGTCAAATTTTGGGGTGCAACACTTGTCTTTCAATACGAAGACGCAAATTCTCCATACATCTCCTCCTGAAAACCTCGATCTCGTCCCGAGTGCATTTTCAAACCATTTTCTCCTAAAACCTCGGTCTCGTACCGAGTGCATTTTCAAAAACACATTTTCAATAAGAAATTCGATTTCTCTTTCTATTGAACTAAAGAGAGAGGGTTGAGTGTAGACTTCTTCCTCTTCGAGTGTCGAGATGCTCACTGTAGTGTGGGTGGTTTTGATACTCGTGTTTCAATACGAAGACACAACTTCTCCACACCTCTCCTCCTAAAAACATCGGTCTCGTACCGAGTGTATTTTCAAACCATTTTTCTCCTAAAACCTCGGTCCCTTACCGAGTGCATTTTCAAAAACACCTTTTCAATAAGAAATTCGACTTCTCTTTGTATTGAACTAAAGAGAGAGGATTGAATGTAGACTTCTTTCTCTCCGAGTATCAGGATATTCACTGTAGTGTGGGTGGTCTTGATACTCGTCTTTCAATACGAAGACGCGACTTTATCCACCATCTCTCTTTCCATAACTTCTCTCCGCATCCTTTCTCACCTAAAACCTCGGTCCCGCACCAAGTGCATTTTCAAAGTCTTTTCATAACAAAAACTTGAATGGTCATGGAGTGGTTAGGCGTAGGCCTTCTCCTATCCCAAGTGCTTGACATTTACCGTAGGGTTTACAGTTGCAAACAACTTACCATTAAAAACCAAAAACATCTTTAGTAAGAGAACAAAGTTCTATTTGCATTGAATTAAAGAGAGAGGATTGAGTGTAGACTTCTTCCTCTTCGAGCGTCAGGATACTCACTGTAGTGTGTGTGGTCTTGATACTCGTCTTTCAATATGAAAACACTACGTTCACCATACTATTTCATAACAAAAACTTTAAGATAATGAATTGGGTACTACCCGCAAGGGGTTACTATCCAAGGACTTATCTCGCCCCTAAAAACAACCTCACAAATCAAATGTGACATCTTGCTTCGCATGGCGAAAACTAATCTTTCAAAAAGGATATGTTACGTTCGTTCTACCGCAAACAGGTAACGCATAAGTCTCCTCACATGTGAGCAGCAAAACATCTAAATTGCTAGAATGCGCACGATAACATCATCCACAAAAACATCAACAAACCATAGGTCGTACTACGACTGCTCTGATTCTTTACTTCTTTTAAGTAAAGATACGTAGGCACAAGGGCCACAATCCTTGCCGAGCACATTCCCCCCATATCTGTAGTTCCTCGAACTACGTTAACTCTGACTTTCTCATGTCTATTGAGAATACGTAGGCCTAGGACCGTGAAGTCCTATCGAGTCTGTTCTTTCTCCTTTCATCCCTGTTATCTCCTTTTTCCCTGTTTCTAAACCCTTCCCTTTACCCCTAGAAACACTCTTTTATAGCATAATATTTTAGCAAGTATAATCACACATCGACAAACAAATGGTTCTCATCGAGTACGATGGATGCGAGGGATGCTAATACCTTCCCCTCGCATAACCGGCTTCCGAACCCGTTCTTGGTTGCGAGACCATCTTACCCATTTCTTTCTTAAGGTTTTCTCGATATTTTCCTTTCCCCTTGTGGGATAAATAAAGTTCGGTGGCGACTCTTCTGTTTATCTTTTTCGCCTACCCGTTGTTGCACGATCCATTTTTCGAGTAGGGACACCCGCTATACTAATAAGGCTCAAATTATCTCCACTAGTTTCGAATCGTGTTTCTTTTGCACCCTAAAATTCAACAACTGATGGTCAATATATTATACAGAGGAGTTATTCGACGCTCCTTCATTTACTCAACTTATTAACCAAGCTTTCCTCTTCATGCAGAAGGAGACCAAGAAAGGTATTCACAAAGACATCAAAAAAATCCAAGCATTCTAGAAGTACTTCGAAATTGTTTATCGACCAAATGATCTTAGTCGAACCGTCCGTGAGGCAGTTATTACACTAAAGTAAAAGTTTCTAAGGAAAATGGAGAGTTAAAACTCCCATCATTCGTTCCTCCTGGAGAACGATACGCAATGGCTTTCAACAAGTTTCCTCTCAAATTTCCTCGACTTCCAACTGCTGACTTTTGAGTGGCCTTTGCCCCTCCAATTTGCAGTCAGGTTTATCTGTAGGGATTCTATAAAAATCCTTAGTTAACAGTCGAAACCAAAGGCTCAACGGGTGGTTGCAACTAAGTATACATTAGACATTTTTAAAGGGCCTTTTCATATTGGTATCGAAGATGTTCGCATCGAGTCCAAAATATATGAAGGTGTGGAATGAGAGGTTTTCAAACTAGATTTCTCTTATTCGATTTTTATCATATTACTTGCAATTTCTTGTTTAAATTTAAGCTATCAAAGTTGCACCCAAGAAGAAGAAGCAGAACGAAGAAAAGAAAGAAGAAAGCAACCAAGTTACTAAGGTAGTTTTTCTTACTCATTTATTCTTTACTGCATAATCTCATATTGTCTAATACTTCAAATCTTTTCTCCTCAAAGCTCTCGAAGACCACCCCCACTCCAAAAAAGCAGAAATCAAAAGGAGCTTCCAGCTAAATCATAATTGAATCGGATGAGGAAGATCAATCTCCTTCTAAAGAACTGACCCTTAAAAGGAGGAGAAAGCAGACCAAAATAACTTAAGCCTTCAATCAACCAAAAACAAAGGTTAGCAAGCTCTTGACGAAAGCGTCCCCTGATTGCAATGTAGTGCAGACTAAGAGTGATGACTCCAGTTCTAGAGCTGATGATCCCAAGGTAAATACTTCACATAGAACCTCGTAATTTTCTTTTCCATTTGTCCATTTAATTCTTTGACTTTTCTCTTCTTAGGTTACCACCGATGTCAGAGGAGAGCCCATGATGCAACAAATTATTCCAACAACAAGCGGTGACCTTCATTATCATCCAAAAACTTCTTCTGGGGCTTCTGCGAAAGGCTATACCAAATGATTTAGCGAAGGAATCCAATCTGCAGGTGCTCCCAAGAAAACACCATTTATTCCTACCATTGAGTTTCCTCATGTCGAGGTAGCCATTCCAAAAGCAGACTTGGTCGAAAGAGAAGTTGTTGATCTCTCAAGGGACACTATGATTCCCAACATAAAACAAATAGCTGAGGGTAATCTTAAAGATAAACAAGGCGAAGATGAAAATCCTGTTGAAGAAGAAGAAGAAAACGAAGAAGAGAATGAAGAAGAGGAAGAGAAAGAACAATCTACGTCTGATGCAAAAATTGAAGTGGAGGTCCAAGAAGACAAAGTGGACCAAGAGAATCAATCCAAGGATCCTGCGAATATCGCTTCGACTAGAACTCAATCGACCAGCCTCTCACATGAGGAGCTGGAATCCTTGAAAGTACAATGACCATTAGAGTACCTAAAGGCCATGCTTAGTTCCCAATACAGCTCCGGCGATAAAAGCACCAGCACTTAGACCGCCTCAGGGAATCTAATTTTAAAAATTTTAATTTTTTTATCTGATTGGGAAAACTAACAGTGATTTGCTCATGCAGATAAAAAAAATATTTGCAGTGGACTTGTTCCAAATCTTAGAACAAAGATGTTTCTGTCAATTTTGGACTTAAGAAACTTCTGAAAAAAATCAATGTCCTGGAAGTTTCACGCGAAGTGGCTGATGTTATTATGGAATTGAGTACACTAATCAATCTTGTTACTGCTGATCTAAATCGCCTCAAAGACTTTTCGAGCAACCTCGCCACCAAAACTGGAAATTAAAAAGCTGCATGAGAGGTTGTTTTTGTGTCTACTGAAAAAGTTTCGACTCTCGAGAAACTTTCCGAGCATAACAAGAAGGAAGTAGAAAAATGCAACAAGAACATTGCATAATGAGAGAGGGAAATTGTCATTTTTCAAAACAAAATCTCTCAAGCCAAGCAATGCAAGACCAACCTTCTTAGTTTTGTCGAAGACGAGATGGCGAAAGAGATCCAGGCTAGACTTCAACATCTTGAAAAAGCTCGGCAACTTGGGAAAGAGATTGAAACCCTCTCGACCAGCAAAACTCTCTGTGAATTCCTCTTGATGCTCCAAAAGTCGAAGTACGAACAGATGAAAGGCTATCTTCCTTTCTGAAGTTTATCCTGTAACACTTTTTCTTCTTTTGTTAATCATAACTTTTAGCCCTTTGTGGCCATTTCTTTGCAATGGATTAAGCCATTTTGGCATTTTTATTTACAATATTAGCTTTGCCCTTTTTCGTGTGATTACTCTTTAGTTATGTTTATCTCTTGAAGTGTAGACTTATATTTTTTCAAATATTTTCCATTAACCCTCAAGTTTCTTTTATCTTCATCTAACTCTTCAATCTCATATACGCCATTAGAAAAAACCTGTATGGCTTGAAAAGGGTCTTCCAATTTAGGGGACCATTTACCTAGGGCTCTATCTTTTCTATCCATAGGCAAAATTACCTTCCAAACCAATTCTTCTGGCGAGAACATTTTGACCTTAACTTTCTTCTTATAAGATTTCTCGACTCTTTTCTTCTGTCTTTTTAACAATTCCAAGGCATTGAGCCTTTCTTCATCCAAATCAATCAACTCACCCAACATCGTGTTCCAATAGGATTCTGATGGAATTTCATGGTGCATTTAGATCCTTGTTGACTGTAAGTAAATTTCCGCTGGAAATACTGCATCATGGCCAAACGTTAATCGAAACGGAGTTGCATTAGTCGATTATTTGGGAGAAGTTCGACATGCCCAGAGCACTTGATCCAAAAGTCTTGTGCCAATTTCTAGACTTCTTCCCCACATGTTTCTTAATTAAACTAACCACTATTTTGTTCCCTGCTTCGACTTGACCATTAGCCTAAACATAATAGGGCATATAAGTTAACAATTTGAAACCCATTTCCCTGGCAAATTCTTGCATCTTCCGACCAGTAAAAACTGATCCTTGATCTGTTGTAATGGTCTATGGGATTCCAAATCTATAAATAATATATTTTTTGGTGAATTCGATTACGTCTTCTTAGTCGACATTTGGCAAAGGTATAATTTCGATCTATTTTGTAAAATAGTCAATACCGACCAAAATGTACCTTTGATTTTTTGATGACACTAATCGAATTTATCCAACTAAATCCAAAGCCCAACCCCTAAAGGTCCATGGGTTGACTTTGGAATATAAATCACTCGCAGGAACATGTTATATACCTGCGTGCACTTGGCACTCTTGGCACCCTTTAGCAAATTCGATACAATCTTTTAACATGGTGGGCCAGTACATGCCTTATCGAAACAACAACCATTTCATCTTGTGGCCTACCTGGTGTGCCCCACATGCCCCACTATGGACAGTCAAAAGGGATAAACATGCCTCTGATTCACTAAGGCATTAAGTAAAACTCTCTCAAGAGTCTTTTTAACTAACTCATTCCCCAAAAGAACATACCTTAAAGCACAATACCTGATTTTTTGCTGTGTGGATGCCGTTGGATTTTGTAGATACTCCACTATTGGTTTCCTCCAATCTTCGTTCGTCAAGCTACCTATTGCAAATATTTAGAAATTCTCTTTATCAGTGTACCCTAACTTTGTCGTTTCCGAATCTGATAGGGACAATCTGGCTGACACAACTCTTCCTCTGACTTCGATTGCATCTTGTAATTTTTCTTTCGAAATTTTATACCCAGAAGCAATCTGAGCCAAATCATTGGCCACTTGATTCTCCAATCGAGGTATGTGTCGAATACTAACCATTTTGAATCTTTTTAATAATAGATTGGCTATTAGAAAGTACATAATAAGGTTTTCTTTAACACATTTCTACTCTTTTGTGATTTTTTTATGACTAACTCTGAGTCTCCCATTATTTCGACTCGAGTTGCCCCCAATTCCAAAAATATCTCAAGTCCGACTATTAAAGCCTCATATTCAGCCTCATTATTCAAATAGAGACCTTCAACTTCATACTTGAATTTTGTTGGAATTTTGTTAGGAGAAATGATCAACATTCCTACACCGGTCTCATCTCTATGGCTAGAGCCATCGAAATATAACTTCCAAGGCTCAAGCTCGAGATAATTTATGTTATTCTTATTTATCGAGTGGTCTACTATAAAGTTTTCCACCATTTGTCCTTTAATAGTCTTTAAAGGCATATATGTTAAAGAATATTCAGTTAAAGCTAACGCCCATTTACCAATTCGACTATGCAAAATTGGTTTAGACAACATGTGTTTAATGATATCAAAATGAGATGAAACATAAACATCAACTGGTTTTATATAATGCTTTAACTTTGTACAAGAAAAATACAAGCATAAACACAATTTCTCAACTATGTTATACCTAATTTTTACATCATTTAAAACTCTACTAAGGTAGTAAATGGCTCTTTCGACACCATTCTCATCCTTTTGGGCCAACATGCTTCTTAAGGTTTTATCTAACGCAGATATATATAACCTCATGCTTCTATTCCTACAAGGTGGTGATAGAATTTGAGGATGACTCAAGTAATCCTTGATTTTATTGAATGCTTCTTGCTGAGGTTGTCCCCATTCGAACTCTTCCTTGTTGAGTCGAAGCAGAGGTGAGAAGGCTTAAGTCTTTCCGATGAGATTCGATATGAATCTCCTCAAGAAATTAATCTTGCCCAACAATGACTGTAATTCATTCTTTGTTGATGGTGCTTTCACCTCCATTGTGGCCTTAGTCTTATTCTGGTTTATTTTGATTCCATTTTTGTGGAACACAAAGCCTAAGAAATTTCTCGCCTGCATACAGAAAGCACATTTGAAAGGATTCATTTTTAGACCATGTCTTCTCATCCTTTCGAAAGATTGTCGAAGATGGTCGATATGATTCTTCCCTGAAACAAACTTAACAATAATATCATCAATGTCTATTTGCATAAAAGTTTCTATATAACCATGGAAGATTGAATTCACTGCCCTTTGATACGTTACCCCAACATTTTTTAAACCAAAAGGCATCACTACCCATTCTTAAGTGCCTAAAGCCCCAGGACATCAAAATGTTGTCTTTGGCACATCTTCTTCTGTAATGAAAACTTGGTTATATCCCGAATACCGTCGAGCATACTAAGGTATTCATGGTCTGCAACGGAATCGACTAACATTTCTGCCACAAACATTGAATATTCATCCTTTGGGGTTGCAGCATTTAAATTTCTATAATCTATGCATACCCTCAAAGAACCATTCTTTTTAATAGCATGCACAATATTTGCTAACCATTTGATATACATGGCTATACGAATGAATTTACATCAGAGAAGCCTTTCGACCTCCTCTTTGGTCTTTGAGAGAATTGCCGGTGCAAACCGCCTTGGATTCTACTTGATGGGCTTCTTCCCATGCTTGATTGACAACTTCAATTTGACTAGATCTCTGTTTAAACTAGGCATTTCATCATAATCCGACGCGAAACAGTCTTTAAACTCCTTCAATAATTGGATTACTTCGACCTTGAGTTAAGGGATGACGTTGGCACTTATGTACGTTGGCCTATTCGTTGCTCCCTCTCATAGGTTGATTTCTTCAAGTGGATCTTGCGCTAGCATCTTGATAATGGCTGCTAACGGATCCTTCTCGAAACCCAAAGGCTCGTCATCGTAGATGACATCAAGCCTTTAGCCTTGTTGCTTTTCCTGAACCTTATCGGGTGGTTCTGGATCAAAATCCTTACCAGGACCTCCTTTGTATGATTCTTGGTTGGATTCGACAGCTATATTTTCCACTTCAGCCTCTAAGGCCGCTTGTAAGTTATTTTCGGCTATGTAAGCCGAAATCTTTTTGAGCACTTTGAACTCAGTCATCATCACTGAATTCGCTTCCCCAACCTGTTGGGATTATCCCATATATACCAAGGTACAGAAGGTTGTCATCTCCTACCACCTTTCTATCCCAACGAAAACCATGGACGGGATGTAAATACAATGAACAGTAAATGTCGTCATTTGGGGTGAAAGCAAAGTCAGCCGGATTGCATGGAGCAATTTTTTAGGGGGCAATTTGTTGGCCAAGTGCTTATCGAAACTGCGCCGGTTAACATGGTTGATTGGGGACTTGAAGTAACCTTGATCAACCTCAATGTTTTCGAAAATGTTGTCTGGTGGTCATATTGTAATTCTCTAGTGCATGGAATATGGTACGACTCCAATTCCATGGATCCACTATCGTTCCAACAACAAGTTATAATTGGCCTTTGTTTCGACTACCATAAAGACAGTTCCATGGTCGAATTCTCTAGGCAAAATCGATACCATATTCACTATGATATCCAATGAGGCCTGTGACCCAAAGTCAAAATTTTCAGTCAGTATTTCATCTTCATCAATTTCCTGGTCGTATTTCTTCTTAGCCTCCTCTCCCTAGGTGGAAAACAACTTACTCCCCATGGATACTTATCGACAGGTTTTGGTTCCTCCTCTTTCTCTTTTATGGTAGGCAGGTTAGTACTAGATTCAGCCTTTGCCCCAACCTCTCTTTGAGCCTTTCTTCTGCGCTGCTCCCTTCTCCACTAGGATCGAGACACTAGATTTTTTCCTTTTTAGTTTTTTGAGACGTAGGCTGTCTTCTTCGAATCCTGGAACTCCCTACGGTAAGCCATTGATGAGCCCCTGTCGACATCAAACTTTTTCCATTTCTGTTGTCCCTGATGCTTGCCTTCGACTGGTTTCATCCAACTTCCCTTTAAAGCCTCAGCCGTTGGTTTAAATGTAGAGGACTTAACTCCTGACACCCTTTGCTTGGTTTCATCCTGCCTTGAAGAGAATCTTCTTGGGTCGAAACCTCATTTCTTGTAGGAGGCTCTGTACTCACGCCTTTATTTGGCCTTCCTTACACCCTATATGTTGCACGCTACCTTTTTGTCAAACACAACACTGCACCTTGGGCACAACATAACTTCAGATTTTTTATTTTGGCACTTTTGGAGAGAATCTATGAGGCTTTCCTCTTCGGCTTCCATGGGGGTTTCCTGTGAGATCTCCACCATGTTGATATCCATATTGACACCATCAGCAATATCCATCTTACAAAATTTCATTTTAAGGCCATCAGCGCCTTTTCCATTCGAACGAAACCATCAACAGTTTCATTCGTTATCATCATAAGGTTGGAGTCCTCAGTAACTCCTTTGGCGAAGCCATCAGTAACTCCGCAGTCAAAACTATTAGTAATTTATTTGATGAAGCCTTCAGTAGCTTCTCGAATAAAATCTTTCATAAATTTCTGGTCAAGATCTTCGGTAACCTGGACCAAAACAACCTTATTAATGATGTCTTCAGTGGCTTCAACCATGTTGACTGCATTGTCGAAATCTTCAGCGACTTCGACCATGTTGACTTCTTTTGGCTCCCTATAATGAGCGTCAACAACTTGTATAGGGTCAAAATGAACTTTCATCTGGTTCTTGGACTTCTCCCCAAATTTGAGCCTTCCCTCTAGGATAACATTTTGAACAAGATCCCTGGAAAAAAATATTGAGAGGTTTTATGACCCAAGAAATTGTGGTATTTATAAAACCCTCTTTTCTTTCTTTGATCTAAAGGGGGCATTTTAGCACTAGGTGGTACTATCATTTACACATCTTTAACTAACAAATCAAAGATTTCGTCACATTTTGTGACGTCGAATGTATAAGTTTTCTTAGGAAACCTATCATTATGTTCTGGTTTGGCAGGGTTCTTTCCATTCGAAGGTGCTAAAACCTTGCAAGAATATGGTGTGCCTTTTTTCAATTCAGCGAGATCTACTTCATTCTCACCGAAACTCATAGGCTCACTGTAAGGCCCTTCGTCCTCTTCATTGAATTCGACATAGGATATTCTTTTATTCTTATTTGCCCTAGCCTTTTCTTCTTTCAAATGTTCTAACTGTCGAACCCTATCGGCCAACTGGGTCATATCCCTTAAGTATTGAATTCTACGCAATATAGAAGACTCATTGGCATCGATCCACATGGCAATCTCTCAAACTTCTTTGGCATTAAATTCTACAAGAGTGGTAGAGGTTTGATGATGCACCAAAGAAGATATGCAAGTGAAATACTCAAGAGATTTGAGATGCAAGATTGCAACTCCAAATGAGCCCAGAATGCGACTGTCGAAAGACACAAATGAGGATGACGTCGATCCAACGCAATATAGAAGACTCATTGATCACTTTGATACCTTTGTCACACAAGGCCTAATGTAACATACAATGTATGTATGGTGAGTAGATTCATCCAAAAACCAAAGGTATGGTACCTAGCAGCGACAAAGAGGATACTAAGAGATCTAAAAGGAACTCTCGACTATGGAATTTTGTTTCCTGCAGCTGATGAAGGAAAAGAATGCAAATTAGTGGGATACACTGACTCAAGTTGGTGTAGTGATGATGAGGATATAAAATTCACAGTTGGCTATGTGTTTATGTTATATGGTGCACCTGTTGCTTGGAGTTTAAGAAAGGAACCAGTAGTGGAACTGTTGTCATGTGAAGCAGAATACATAGTTGTTTCTCTTTATGCATGTCAAGCAACATGGATGGTAAATTTGGTCGACGAGATTATAGGTAAGAATCATAAAGCAATTACCACCATGAAGATCGACAACATGTATGATATTAATCTGGAGAAGAATTCAATAGCACGTGGACGAAGCAAGCACATCAAAATAGGGTTCCATTACCTTCGAGAGCATATAGCATATGGGAAGATGAACTTGGAACACTGCAAAACGGAGAATCAGATTGCAAACATCATGACGAAAGAAATGCATATCGTAGTGTTCAAGAAACTAAGATCTATGATAAATGTAAATAGCTTATACACAATGAATTATGTGGTGTATTGAATTGTAATTCTTTGTGTCGAAGTAGGTAGTGATCGACATAAATAAGGATGTGTCGAAACATGTAGTGTGTGTCGAGTAGTATTAGATGTCGAAGTGTCAGCAGATTACTTGACACAAAATTTTGACTTAGACCAAAATAGGTATTTTGGGATTTTTTTTTGCATTTTAGCTTAGGGAGCAAGCTAGCTCAATTATAAATAAAGAGAGTAACTCATATTTTGAATATTAATCTTGTAACCACTTGCAGTTGTAAAATCAATGAGATTTTTCACAAGTTGTGGGCAAAGAGAGACTCTGCAGAAATCATCTTCTTATTCCCCAATTTCCGTCAAAACCTAATCTTATTTCTTATTCAATTTTTTGCATTATATACATTATTTGAGTTCGCTGCATGATAAATATCAGTCAATATTGCAGATTTTTCGTCATAATATGCTATGACAGCTCCACAAAGTGACCGGTATGACAAAATTTTGACTCTCTGTCATAGATCACCATCTTGAATCGATAACATTAATTATGTAAAAAACGCATGCTTGATGTATTATATTGAATCTAAAGCTTTTGATGTTGTGTAGGACTTGTAACAGACGAATTATGTGACAATTACTATGAATAATCTTCTCCAAATGTGACTTTTAGTAAACAAAAATGTATTATATTAACTATATTTGTATTTATTTTATATGATGCAGGGATCAAATCTTGATATCAATTAGGAACTTATGTACAATGCATTTTATAGTATTACTCTACGAATGATTATTTAATAAGCATTTTGGCTCTCCTAAGTTATTGGAAACTTAGGTGCAGTGCATCATATAATATTGCTCTATTTTACAAATATTTTTATTAGCTGGGTCAAATAGGGACATTTTTAACATTGATAATTTAAGTGCTTTGTTGAATAAACTAATGAAAATATTGAGTAAAATAGTTCAAATTGAAGTGTTGATGTATGATGTTATATATGAAAGGTTGATTAGGGTCTCAATTTGTTATGTTGTTATATATGAAAGGTTATTTATGATACATTTCAATTGACCCCACAAATGATGTATGATGTTATATATGAAAGGTTGATTAGGTTTCCATAAGAATTCTCTCAAAATAACCATAAACAAATAAGGGGTATTGAAATAAACATCATTTGTGGGGTCAATTGAAATACAGGTGGCACCTAAAAAGAATTATACGAGAAAACTCTTTCAAAGATGTTCTTACGCCTCGAAGATTCTACACTCTTCTCGTCTCGTCACTCTCCATTCCACACAACACATTCCAGATAATTCCTTCTCCTTCTCATTCTCTACTATAATATTCATCAATCCATTGCAACTGAATCCCAATAATTTCGAAAGCATCACTAATAATCATTCAACAACAGAGAAAAAGCTCAAAGAACAATGGGTGTGGACTACTACAAAATTTTGAAGGTTGAAAAGAATGCCACAGATGAAGAGCTGAAGAAAGCATATAGAAAACTTGCCATGAAATGGCACCCTGATAAAAATCCCAACAATAAAAAAGAAGCCGAAACCAATTTCAAACAGATATCCGAAGCATACGAGGTAACATTTCATTTTCTTCCTAGTACATTAAACTAATCTAATCTATGTTTCTATTTCTACCTAGTATATAATCTTACTATTGTCTTTTTCTTTTTTTTTGTTTCATGAAGGTTCTAAGTGATTCACAGAAGAGAGCGATTTATGATCAATATGGAGAAGAAGGACTCAAAGGCCAAGTACCACCACCTTCTCAAGAAGGTGGTGGCGGGGCTTCGTTCTTCCAAACTGGAGATGGAGCAACAACGTTTAGGTTCAATCCGAGAAACGCAGACGACATGTTTGCAGAGTTTTTCGGATTTTCAAGTCCATTTGGAGGAATGAGTAATGGTGGAAGTGGTATGAGAGGTGGTTCTAGATCCTTTGGTGGAATGTTTGGTGATGATATGTTTTCTTCATTTGATGATGGTGGTAATAGGCCTATCCACCGTCAGGGTCCTCGCAAGGCAGCTAATATTGAAAATAGGTTGCCTTGTAGCCTTGAAGAGCTCTATAAAGGTACCACCAAGAAGATGAAGATCTCAAGGGAAATTGCAGATGCAAGTGGGTAAGTACATCTATGTCGTGTCTGGTGTCTGACACTGACACATACTATTACATTCGTGTTTTATCTGTGTCGTGTCTGGTGTATGTGTTTCACCTTATATATCTGAATTTGCAGGAAAACTTTGCCTGTGGAGGAAATCTTAACAATAGAAGTGAAACCAGGATGGAAAAAAGGTACCAAAATCACGTATCCTGAGAAAGGAAACGAGCAACCAAATGTGATACCAGCAGATCTTGTGTTTGTGATTGATGAGAAGCCACACAATGTATTTACAAGAGATGGAAATGATTTGGTTGTGACACAGAAGATATCACTTGCAGAAGCTTTGACAGGTTACAATGTTCGTCTCACAACATTAGATGGAAGGGTTCTGAACATTCCTATAAACAATGTGATTCATCCAAACTATGAAGAGGTTGTTCCAAAGGAAGGTATGCCTATTCCAAAAGATCCTTCAAAGAAGGGTAATCTAAGGATTAAATTTAATGTTAAGTTTCCGGCAAGGTTGACATCTGAACAGAAAGTTGGGATCAAGAAACTTTTGGCATCGTAGTGGGATTACAATGCAGTGATTGTTAAGTGTATAGTTTTACAACGTTATGTCATTCTTAGTTTTGTTTTGTTTCTTCTCAATTATTTTATAGGACTTTTGGTTTTATGTATGTTTGTGTGTAATATTTTGCACACTTTTAAGATTGAGGAATTACATTTGAACCATGTTGTTGGTCTAGAGTCCTTAAAATTGAGGGGTTGAAGTATGCATTGTTGATTACTTGATTTTTTTTAATTTATTTTTACTTAAAAACATATGTTATGGAAATGAGTTGGTAGTAGTAGTAGTGCCTTATAGAGAACATGTGATTTAGATTGATAAGGTTACTGAAAATAAGAAGCCTTTAGATTTCGAAGGGGAGAAATTATGCATTACTGGGGGGAGTATGATTTTGATTGATAGAGTTACTAAAAATAAGAAGTGTTTAGATGTTTATTGAGAACAGACCATAGAAACGATTAACAAATTGATTAAAGATAATGATCAATGGATAAATATTCTTAATTAAAATGGTGGAGGAAGCTTTCCTAGTTGTAATAACAGATAACGAGGCAAAAACAGACGCATCAAAGGATGGTCTGATGAGTTTCTTCTTAGATTAAAGAGTTAATTCTTATTCAATTATCACTTATCAACTAAACATGAAATTCAAGAGTTACTTACTGAACAAGTAACACAACAACATAACAACCAACTTTTTTTTTTGTTTTTGAAACGGCCAAATTACAGTCTCCTGAAAACAAAAACCTGATACAAGATGACAAGCTCCTCCTAGATTGACAAGGAGAAAAAAACATATCCGCTCCGGTTCTGAAAAGAGACACTCAAGTTACAGTCTGCCAGGGGGATTCAAAACAATCAGACGAAACAAAACTTCCTCCCAGATTCTTTGAGACTGCCTGAGCCATGACCTGCACCAACACTGCAGGAATATCCCACCCGAAATCAAGAACCTTCAGCAGGGGCTACTCAGCCTCCGAATCTGCACAACGATCCGTCTAATCCACCACCTAACCATTTTTCCTTGCTAGCTGAGGATTACCCAAGGATGGTCCTTGGGATCGTGATAGAGAGTTTAATAGATAAATATTAGTCAGAATATTTAAGTTATAACTTTTCTATATTAGTTTAGATTAATTATTATAATATTCTAGAAATTTCTTAGATATTTATTATTGTGACATTTGGATAGATAAGATATCTTTAGAGTAGTATTTAAAATGTAGTGTTTTATTTATATTGGCATGATTGAAATCAAAAGTTATCTATTACATGCCTCCCTGAGCCAGCATTGGCAGACATGTAAGCCGATTAAGCTACTTTTATGGTAATTAACTTTCACTCCTGACATCAATTCTAACAAGATCAAGTTTGCTTTTATACTTCTGGTGTTCCCCCAACTCTTCTCTCCTATGATTACTGTGCTATCGGCGCATTAAAGATGCAAAAAATTCTCTGTTCCGTTCTCGAATTTATAACCAACAAAGTTACCCACCTCAGCTGCCATACTCATAAGAAGATTAAATCCTTCTGCAATAATAAGAAATAGGAATGAAGACAATGGATCTCCTTGTTTTAAGTCTCTTTCAACCTTGAATTCCTTTGCGGGACTTCCGTTTACCAGCACCGACATCATTGACAATTTTTCTGATCTGTTGTGTTTCAAAATGTTATTATGTTAGTTATTGGGTCTTGGCATCATATATATTTATTTGTCTCACCATTACAGGATATGACAAGAAAAGTGAAAGATATATACTGATTTTAACTCATCATCTTCTCTCTCACTTGCATTCTTCAACAATTACACATAACAATTTGTGTTGATCTTGTGCATAGTCGAGGTGATAATGTCCAAACATAGGATTGTGTATCTAGTTTGGGTTGAGGATTCAGTGGGTTTTTCTTGAATAAAACCATTGGGGTTTTACCTTCTAAGATCTTGAGGATTTGGGGTTTTTTGCATAAATCTTTGCCTCACAGATTCAGTAAGGTGAAAGGTTTGAAGAATGGTGGTTCATGCAAACAAGTAGTGGTAACCGGAGGGTTCTTAAGAGCGTTTGACGACTTGATTCGACTTGAATTAAAGGGAGAGAAGGGAATAATATAAACTTCAACAATTAGGATTGAGTGGTGGTGACTATTACTTCTCTTGTATAAACTTTGCAACATGATAATAAATATCCCAATTCTAGTTTTAGAATTGGGGGCAGGCGTACCCGAAGCGAGAACGAAAAGGGGAATTTCCTAAACAAATATGTGTTGTTCTCTCTTTCTCTATATCTTTTATTTGTGTTGTTAACGTTTGTGTGATTTCGATTGTTTGATAAATTTCCTCTGTTGTGTAGTGTTGAAACTCTATTTTGCAAAACTAGTTATAATCTCTTGGATTGTAATTGTGAAAAATTATGCACCAGAATTACAAGGAAATTCAACTCGGGGGGTTGTGCACACCAAGTGGTCGACATATTGAGTGCACACAAACTATTTGTGCTATTGCCAATTTAAGTTTACTTTTTACAATTCACTCGAAATAGGATAAACTAAGTGAATATTACTTGTATTGATTAATTGGAAAATCATTGTTTCGTTTACTCATTACATTTTATTCCATTTTCCTTTTCGCATATTCGATCTTTTTAATAATGGTTCATTTAGACGATTTCGTTCCTCGACCGCTTCCGCATATTTTGAAAACAAAATTTTAAGCGTCGACTCTTGTTAAAAAATTAGTGATCTATTCAACCCCTCTTCTAGATCATTTCCATCCTCAAACAAGTGGTATCACGAGCACCAATTTATTTAGTATTTCGCATATAACTTTTTAGAAAATGGCCAACGAACCAAAAGGGGCGTACAATAGAGCACCAGTTTTTACGGGAGAGAATTATAGTTATTAGAAAGATTATATGCGTGTGCATATCAGTTTCAGTGGTAGAAAGGTATAGAACGTTATTCAAAATGGTCCAATGGAAATAACCATGACTAATGCGAATAATGTTGTTGTGCCTAAGTCGGAAGCACAATGGAACGAAGAAGATTGAGAAAAAGTATAGTTACGATTGGAAAGCTAGAAAAAGTATAGTTACAATTAGAAAGCTATAAATATTCTCCTAAGGCTATGTGAAACGCATTGCAAGTTGCTTATGAGGGAATTAATGATGTCAAACTAGCTCGAATCAATATTTTGACACAAGAGTTTGATCTCTTTCACATGAAGCAAGGTGAAACCATTGCTGAAATGCAAAAGAGATTTTCTCATGTAATCAATTGCTTAAACACACTTGGAAGACCTGTTTCTAATGAAGTTGCCACTAATAAAGTTTGAGATGTCTTAATAGGAATGGCAACCAAAGGTCACGGTGATCAAGGAAGCCAATGATCTAACTACATTGGACATCACAACTTTGTTTGATAAGTTTGATGAACATGAGCAAGTGCTCATTAGTCTTGACAAACATGAGAAAAGAGAAAAGAAAGAGAAGTCGAAAGACACGGACAAGACGTTTATTGCTCTTCCGGCTTCTAGCTCAAAGTCCTCAACACAAGAGCATAGTGAAAGTGAATATAATTATGATGATGAAGATACGAGTGAAGATTTGCATTAGATGTCAATCTTGCTTTAAATTGATCATTTAATATTGGTATGTTTCAACTCTTTTGTGTTGTTTTGTTGGATTTACTACATGAAAGCGTGTTATTTTTCAATTGTATGAAAATGTCTTTGGTCCCTTTGATGTGTGTGTTATTGTGCAGAATTAGGCATGAAATCATCAAAGTGTGAGGCACAAGGAAATGGACAAGGAGGCCAAAGGAAGAGAAGAATATCAGTAAGTTCGCTAGGAAAACTTACCAGCGAATGTTCGCTTTGTGAACATCTGGCGAAGTCCTAGTGAAGGCACCCAGACTTGAGATATTAGCAAAAGGGTTGTAAGTTTGCTGGGCGAACAAGCCAGTGAAAGTTCGTTGTGGCAGTGCGTCAGCGAAGAGCTATCGAACCATCTCAGATTTAAGGCGGTAGCTAAAGGACCATAAGTTCGTTGTACGAACTTGTAGGCGACGTAGTGATAACTCTATTTTAGTATGTCATAGTGATCCATTTTTTTTTATGGTTTTAGTTTAAGTTTAATTAGGATTTGTTTAAATTTACTTGTTTTAGTATGTTTTTACCTTAAGCACACTAGGTGCTTCTTTTATTTTTTTTTATGTCTTTTTATTTTAAAGAAAATCTGATAAAGGCAAGCTGAGGCATGACACCTCAAGACAGAGTCTGGACTAGAAAGCAGATTAAAGAAAAGAAGATGTTGATTCTTGTTATCAGTAATTCACCAAGAGCTTGTAAGGATTTTATCATTAAGGCACACCTGGCAAGGATTTGTGTAAAGAAAGAGCTAGAGCATAAATATAAGACTAAAGAAGCTTGAAGACAAAAGATAGTGCGGTAGGGACCACGCCTGCAAAAGCGCATCCTGCACCCAGCCACCCGATGTCTGCTCTGCGCCATTACCTGCTACAGTAGTCTGCCAAAGACACCCTGTCTCCCATTATTGTCTGTACTGAATAACTTGCTTACAAAGGGAGATTGGATAGCTGAATATTTTAGTAATTTGATATGGGTTGAACCTTATTCCTCTCAAAGGCCCATGATCCAAAACTCACCAGCTTCTACTCTCATAATCAAGTCTATAAATGCAAGCCTTGCGCATTGAAGAAAGACAACTGGAAATTTTCACACGCTCATATTTATTTTCAGTTTAGTTTTATTTTACTTTGAGGGTTATAAAAGAATTAGAGAGTTTCCTTCTTCTCATCTAATCCTGTATTCACTGCTTGGAACTGTCGTGACTGAAGAGATCTGTTGTTGTTTATCCAACACAAGGGATCTTCAAGTTACTATTGGGTTGTCATTTCTTTTACATATTTTTACTAAGAGTATGTCTTCCTGTAGTTTCATTCCAGTAGTTTGTACTCAACTCATTATGAGCTAAACTCTTGTTTGATGAGCAAAGTGAAGTTAATATAAAGTTGTTTTTATGTTGAAATGATGTGTTGATTAGTGTCTTTTTTGTTATGTGTTTTTATTATATACACCCGCTTCTTAGAGTGATCAACTTAGAAAAATGTACAAGCTTGTTGTTGAGAGATATCCAACAATGCATGGATTTCATAACAAAAGTGGTTAGTAAAGTATGTAGGACAAAGATATTCACTTAATTTAGCTTGCTTAGAGATAAGAAGCTAAGGCCATAAAGATTTTCAAAATTAAAACCAGACGTATTTTAGGGTTATAAGTGAGGCTTATAGATTTGTTTCCTTGTCCTAGTTATACATGCTTTGGTGTTGTAGAGATACACCACTAGATCATGTTCTGACCTTTTGAGGCATGACACTTCACATCATGAATACGTTTCAGCAATAATATATTAATGGATCTTAGCTCATCAATCACTCTCTCTGATATTTTATTCCTTTTTTATTTAGTATTTTAAGTTGTTGTGTGAACCTCTTGCTGCTTATTACCATTAGTATTTTTTCACCTTGTTCATACTTATTTTAAACAAAGGTTGAATACTTATGGTTCAAAGCTAAATCAATTTCACTCCCTGTGGGTGCGATCTCTTTACTTTATCACTTTCTGCAATCAAACATACATGTATATTTGCATGTGACACTTTTGCTTTAAATCAATATCAAAAAGTAAACACGTAAGAAAGCAACAAGTTTTTGGCGTCGTTGTTGGGTGTCGCACCACAAAAAATAAAAATACGACCCTCGCGCGAAAGGCGCAAAATGCTGTTCAACAGAGTCGCCACCAAAATTTATTTATCCCAAAAGAGGGAAAAGAAAGTATCTAGAAAATCTTTAAAGAAGATAAGAACATGCTCGTCGCAACCACATTCTGAATTTGGGAGTCGGTTACGTAAAGGGAAGGTATTAGCACCCCTCACGTCTGTTGTACTCAACTGAAACCTCTTAATTCGAATTGTGATGAACGTTAACTAAGCTTTATTGTTTTCTTCTCAATAATAAATGTGAAACGGTAAGATAAAAAGAAACAATGCTAAGGGGGAAATGAGTGGTTTTACGATAGGGTACTTGCCAAGGATTAAGGCCCTTGTGCCTACGTATGCTCATTTGGACGAGAATGAGGAATCAGATCGCTGGTAGTTCGACTATGGGAAATGATGTAGGAAAAACGAAAGATGGATATAATTGTGCTTTCCAAGATCATCACAATCTTGTCCTTACGTATCTTACATTCAAATGAATGAAGAATGAGAGCGTTTGTAGTTCATGGAGACGACCACAAAAAGAGAGGAGTTTGAAGTTTGGTTCGGATGACGATTACTCAAAGCTTAAGAAAGGCTCCACGGGCCCAAGTAATCAGGAGAGTGAGTCAAAGGCATGACTCTCTCTCTTTTTCATCTTGAAAATAGGTTGTGATTGAAAAATATTTTGAATGACAAGTGGTTGGAAGATAGTTGAATGTTGTCGAGTTATAAGTGTTTTAGAGACATTAATTGCTCACACACGAGTAAGAAAACTCGCACCTAAACAACTGAAGAGAGATCAAAGGCTCAATCCCCCTCTTTTTCACCTTGAAAAGAGTTTCGATAATTTTTAATTGTTTTGAAGTTTGATTGAGGAAAATTCGCTTGATATTGGATCAAGGGTTTGATTGTATTTGTGTGCGAAAGAGTTGATAAGAAGTTGATTTAAAAATGACTCGACGACGAAGCAAGGGTTTAGTTGAAAATATGTGAGAATCGATACTAATCCCTAGGGGTGCTCCTAATAACGAAACCACAATGAAATGTATGAGTGTGTCCATTAGGTTGATGGTGATGCTTACGAGTAATTGACTTACGGGGTGTTTGAAAGTGGCTCAATGATGAATTGAGAATTAGTTTGAAAATGGTTTAGTATATACTAGTCCCTAGGGGTGCTCCTAGTAAACAAACCACAATCAAAGCAATATGAATCCATACATCAAAATGGGAGAGAGGTACATGTAAGTTACACGAGATTGCACGAAATAAAAGGATTCATTATTAGGTGGCCCAAAAGGAAGTTGTGTGTGTGCGAGGTGTCCTAAACTAAGCCTTGAGCGAGAGTCGGACAAAAATCTCCAAGCTAGGGTTTCTGTACAAAGTCCAAGTTACGTTACTCAGAAAAATAACAGCAGTCCGCCAATTTAGGCTTTTAGGGTTTCAATCATTTTATTGTGTTTTCGAATAGTGGGAACAAGATATGAACAAAATGAATATAATATGAACAATTTGAATAATATGACAAAATGAATATGATAATCAAGATAATATTAATAATAACATAATCAAGTTAATATTAACAATAGTATAATCAAGATAATAATAACAATAGTATATGAGCAATGATAATAAGATCAAGATATATCGATGGAAAAGAAAATCAAGAATATATTGACTGAAATTAAAATTAGTAGTTAGTCGATTTTGAATGAATCGGGTCGACTATAGCGGTAAACCGTCGTAGCATAATCTATGACGAATATCATACTATAGGAGGTTGTGCACGTTGATATTTGTGCTGAAACACGATGGAGAAATGATATTGAAAATGATTCTCTAAGAAATCGTGCCACACGAAAAGAAAACAGACGGTCTCGTCTTAACCACAAACTTGTGTTAATTAATTGAAGGTAACCTATCACGATCCCGAAATATAGAAAATGATCTTAATGATCATTCACTACATATTTGAAATAATGAAGGTTAAACAACCTCAACTAATCAACATTCGTGAATAAAAAACTTCATCGACCAAACACGAAATTGAAAATAAAAACAAAGATGAGAATAAAAAGAAAAAAGAGAAATAAAATTGGAAATAAAATGTAACCAAAAAATCAATGGAGGAAAAACATACACACACACACACACACACACACAAAATAGACATAAAAATCATAATAAAATATTTTAACAATTAAAAAAATAAATATGTTAAAACAAAATAAAAACCTAAAAAGAAGGGGGGTGTAAAACGATTTGAGAGTGTGGAACCAAGAAAGGAGGATCATATGGGCTTTAAGCCCATCACTTCTTATAGAAACAAACTAAAACGATTTTAAAACAAGCAAGGGGTGGTGCTGCAAGAAGAAAAAAAGGTGTGTGATATGGAGTCATATAGGCTCGGACGAAAGCCCATCATCCATGACAACCAGCAAACTAATAACCAGAACAAGGTGGTATGGACTATATGGATGGTGTTAACCGTGAAAGCCTCATGGGCCCAAGAAAAAATATGATTATGTTTGTTCAAACACCATCAAACTTCATTAAGCAAGAACGAAAGACAAAATCATACATAAACTTAGGTTTTTAAAAGGAAAACGGACAAAATACTTTTAGGAGAGGTAAGAGGGAAACAAAGCAAAGGTAACAACATCAATCTCCAACAAAAAATGGCCAAAGAATACGATCAACAAATTAATCGCGTAATCTAACCTTCCTTCGTGTATTTTTGCTTATGGATTATCTCAGGTTTGTTGGATTTTGTTCATAGTTTCTTCATATCCTTCTGATTCTGCTCTCGATTTGGGTTGTTTAAAGGTTGAGAGGTACTAAAGTTGGGTAGAGATTTTAGGTAATGGAAGGTTGATGTGTGGTGAGATAGTTTGGAGGCTGAAGAAGAATTTGCAGGTGGTTATGGATCTGAGGTCGTGAACTTGTTTTCAGGTTTGATGATGAGGAAATAGAGGAGATTTTTGTAGCATAAGGTTGGCTTTCCAAGCTTGAAGGGAAATGAAGAAGAATGTGCTTATTTATAGAGGAGAATGAAGGGTCATTTAAGGAATTGGTTTGGAATTCTTTGTGTCGTATACACATTTTATGCGTTTTGAATTGTTACCATTCATTGCGTACGCCTCAATTTGGTTTCTTTTGTCGCTTGCAAGTTAGTGTGCAGTTTGGTTTACAAAATGGGTGTTTTTATGGAACGGTTGTGGGGTCAATTTGCGTCACGAGGTAAGGCCAGTATGGTGTGTACAATTTATTCTGGTGTATTGATTTTGGAACAGCTCGCGGTTTGTGCATTTGTGCAGGTAGCAGTCATTTGCTCAAAAGAAAGTGGTTATATTGGTTTGCAAGATGGTGCGTGACATGCTTGGTAACCTGTTGCAGGCACAACATGGTTAATTGCCTCTTGTTTTTTTGTCGTGGCATCACGGTTAGATAATATGTTGGCAAGGGTTTAGTGGTACTTAGGGCTATTGGAATTGTGATTGTATCATGCTATTGTTGTTGCTGTAATTATGTAGGACACACATTGTAATGCATCTCAAATTATTATTGTCTTGAGAGGAAAAAACTAGTCCAAGAGAGTCCAAATTTAGGCCTGGCCAAAAATTCATGTATTGCCATGTCAAATGAGAATTTTGTTACTTGCTTCTATGGCTCTTGTTGCAAATAATTTCTCCACGGGCTTTAAACAAGATTTTGAAGTATTTTAAACATAACACCAAACTATTCACAACCTAATTAAATTGGCTTTCCGGTCTCATAAATACTAATCTTTGAACAAGAATTGAAATAAGGTGATGACTTGAAAAACAATGCTTGAAATATATTTGGAATCATTTGAGTAACTTGAAATCAATCTTAGGACTAATTATCAAAACTCACCCTACCTTGCTCTTAGCACATGACTTAAATGTTAAATTAAAACTTGATCATGATTTAAAAATATTTTGTTCAAGACCTAAAGTAACCCAATAAGTTGAACTTGGCTTGAAGACTTAAGTGTAACTCAAAGAACCAATTGACCACAACTTGATAAATTTAGACATGATTTGAAACATCATGGTGCAAATAATCTTGAACAACTCGATTTATGATTTTGAGATAATTTCAACGTGGCTTGAGAATGATCCAAGCATGGTTTGAAAATAACCCAAACATGGTATGAATTAATGAATTTGAAATAAGGCTTGAACATTCTCCACAAACAACTTTAAATATGGATTGATAACAGGTAATCATATGGTTTAGAATCCACCAGCTTTGAACATCTTTGAATTCTTCATACTTTTTTTGAACCACTCTTGAATTCAACAAATGAAACTTGAACGAATTTGACTTACCCTTAGATTAATAATAAACATAAGAACCACATAATCATGACTTGCCAAAGACTTGAAATATGGACCTGAATGCATTGCATAAACTATAACTGAAAAATGATTTGATCCTTGATGATGTTCAGATACAACACTTGGATTTGATTCACACTTGCCTGATCATGAAACAAACTTCTGTTTTGACCAAGATTAATTCAAAGCCAATTGAAGTTCAATCAATGTTGCACACGCAACTGACTGGATAACCCAACTGAAACTTGGACTTAGGCAAAATGAAAGTAATATATTTTGAATTTTTGAATAGTGTTGATGAGTGGATGTACAGATGAAAATTATATATAGGTTGGACAAATTTAGGGTATGATAGATGCCCCTATCTAATTAGCTTAAACCTAGTAAGATGAACTGTTACATCATTTAATTTTCGAGGTAGAAGTCGATTAGATATGAAGAAAGCTCGGGGAGGAGGAATAACAGATTAACTTCAACCCTCGAGTGGATACTGAATAACTTGCAAAGGTCGTTATCACCAAAAGGATGATAACAAAAGCAATTTGACACCAAGAGGGATAGACCTATCACTAAAAAGATGATAGTAAACACATGCATATAACCCTTCACCAAAAGGACGAAAGTGAGGTCGAGACTTGCTATTATTAAAAGGATAACAATAAACAAACACAAAATTCCGACACTAAAAGGATGACAGACCTATCACCAAAAGGATGATAGTAAACACACGCATATAACCCTTCACCAAAAGGACGAAAGTGAGGTTGAGACTCTCTATTATCAAAAGGATAACAGTAAAAAAAAAACATAGAATTTCGACACCAAAAGGATGACGAGTCTATCACCAAAAGGATGATAGTGAACATATAGATATATGACACCAAAAGGATGACAAACCTATCACTAAAAGGATGATAGTAAACACACTTCCGACACCAAAAGGATGATGGACCTATAACCAAAAGGATGATAGAGAACACTCACAGATATCTAACACCAAAAGGATGACAGACCTATCACCAAAAGGGCGATAGTACATACACACACAGTGAACCTTCACCAAAAATATGAAAGTGAGGTCGAAACTCGCTATTACCAAAAGAATAATAGTAAGTACACACTGGTTTCTGACACCAAAAGGATGACAGACCTATCACCAAAATGATGATAGTAAATGCACACAACTCTGACACCAAAAGGATGACGGATCTATCACCAAAAGGACGATAGAGAACACACAATATTTGGCACCAAAAGGATGATAGTAAACACACGTCCGACACTAAAAAGATGACAGATCTATCACCAAAAGGATGATAGAGAACACAACTAAATGACCCTTCACCAAAAGGATGAAAGTGAGGTTACAACTTACTACTACCAAAAGGATAATAGTAAGCAAAACAATATCACATGTTGTCATTCACCAAAAGGATGATACACAGACCAAAGGTTCACGTATTTCTGACACCAAAAGGATGATAATAACAATACAAGTTACTACCAACAAAAGGATGATAGGAACTTCCCAAATTTGAGGGCTACCAACCCAAAAGGATGAAGGTCAGGTTAAATCGACTGGATTCGGCTACCACCAAAAGGATGATAGTAAGGCAATTGACAAAAGGTCAAGTTTGTTGGAGATATAATGAGTGAGGCTTATTTGGAGACATCAAAAAAAAGGTTGAAGCACAAAAGAGTCACTGAGGGAACCATACTTATCAACAAAAGGTTAAAAAGGTACCAATTCACTAGGGAATGCCCAAGAGGAAAGTTGAATTTTTCTTGGAGAAAAACCATAACCCGTCTGAGGATAACAACTCTATCAACAACAGGTTAAAGAGAAACAACACACTGAGGAATGCCCACTGACTCACAAAAGTGCTACTGGTTAAGCTGGAGATGACCATTTCATCAACAAAAGGTTGAGGAACACAATTCAATGGGGAACGCCCACTGACTTGCTTGGAGGTCACAACTTCATCAATAAAAGGTTGAAAAAAATTCATGTGGAATGCCCATGAACTCGAAGAAGATTCCCCTGACTGGGCTGAATATTATCTTGAAATATCGTCTTGATCAACAAAAGATTGATACAACTCCGTGAGGAATGCCCATGGTCTTGCTGAAGATGCCATTAGCTGGGCTGAAGATCATCTTGGAATCTTTGCCTTGATTAACAAAAAGTTGATACAACTTCGAGAGGAACGCCCACGGATTTGCAGAAGATGCCTATGGCTGGGCTGAAAATTGCTTTGAAATCTTATTTTGATCAATAAAAGGTTGAAACAACTTTGTGAGGTGCGCCCACCAATTTGAAGAAGATGCCACTGGTTGGGCTGAATATCCCTTGGAATTTCGAGATTGATCCTGGATTTTGACTCATGTATATATGAATGCTTGATGTTGTAATGATATTCCATGTCGAATGGAAATGCAATACAAATGTTGAAGCGCAAAGATGCAAGTGCTGGGGAAGTATGATTTGGTTTATTTTGTATGCATATGATGCACATGATTGCAAACGGGTGATTGGATATGTTTGCGAAGGTGCCAACACAGTGGAATTTGGTAGTTGCCAATGCATATTGGACTTTGGGTGGTGGGAGGGATTGGTTTCCTCGACAGTCAGTTTGTTGAAGACACCATGATTGAAACAGACGAAGAGGCTCTTAATGCCTCAAGTTTGATCACTTATTGATAAGATTAGGAGAGAAACCACCACGTTATGCTTGAGGGTCAGTATGACTTGAAAATAAGCGTAACAACGTGATCAACTCATGAAGATTGTACTCTTGCTCTAAAACTGATGGTTGCCTAGTGTCTAGCAAGATCTGCTTGATCATAGAGAGGATATTCTTTCTACAGCTAGTTTTACCCCAATCTGAACATGGTAATGGTCTGCCCCTGATTAACCAGTTCTAGAAACAATCTGATTTGTGAAAGATGAGATTTGATGTGATCTGAGATAGCTTGCCCCTGATTGAGCTCTTGAAGGATTTACCCCCAGATTAATAGGGTTTTTAGGTATTCTTGATTCGGGTCAGCACCACTAAGATTTTAAGTTCTTCCTTGGTTGCCCCTTCTTGGAGTGGCTTTGATGTCGAGCACCGATTTGCAGTTAAAATTGCACATTTACAAATGGTAATCTTAATTCAATACTCATGCAAGTTTTTAAAGAGTGTCGTGATAGTACGAGACAAATGAACCGTTAGTCCAGCTGTTGTGTTGATTTTTCTAGTGTGTGAAAGATATAGCAAGGAGAATGACACCAATGTTGAAGATTATCAAATATGTGGGGAGTCAGTTTACGCAACCTTGAAATAGTATGCTTTTAGAATAAACCTCATCTCAATTAGGTTTTTCGAGGTTTGTTACATGGTCTGGTTCACGGTTCGTGAAACAAAGGATATTAAGCTCAAAACTTGGTTTGTACCCACCCCTTCTTCAGGATGATCTCCAATCTCATGTTCAGTTAATTTTGCACACGTTTGTCTTCCAAAAGGGTTGGCGGTGTAAGCGTGATGATTCAAGGTTTACTCGAAATGGCAGTCACCTTATTCTGTTTTTGATAAATGTCAGTGGCCTTTTGATATGGTGGTCACTATATCTTATTTTATTTTTGGTGAGGATTTGAGGGCCTCTTTAAGTTTTGCTTTTGATCCCTATCTTTTGCATGGACTGATTTCGCTTTTCGAGTCCATCGGGATTGCCTTGGTTTTTGCCTAAGTATCCTTTTAGGTGCTCAACTTAGCATACTTTTGATTTTTTTGATTGATTGATTTTTGTTGTTGGAGGATTGTCACTGCCAAGTCGTTGATCTTTGAAGAGAAATCATCATATCTTGGATTTTTTTTCTTTGTGATTTGAGTGCGTAATCGGATTAATTAAACACTACTCCACCCCTGGTTAAGTGTAAGGGTTTGAACATCCGAAGGAAATTACTAGTTCTTGGCTCGAAATGGTTAAATATGGATTAACTCCTTGTCTATCTAGTGTTTTGGGGAATTGAAACAATGCTTGTACGTCATTGGCAGGATTTTATCCGAAAGCATGCGGTTTACAATTGTGGGTATTTCATTTTCATCATCCTCCCCCCAATCATGCTAGACAACAGTTGATAAAGAGAGTGTGAAGTGGACAAACTATGTGTCGGTGATTTACAGTAAGTGGAAGAAATGAGTGAATACGACATAACTAGTTCGAAACATGCATAATCACTACATAATAAAACCAAATATAAACGACAATGTTCAAAGCAAACAGTACTTAAACAAACAAAGATGAAATACAATAATGCAAATAATGGGATGGCAACATGATTGCCTTCTTCGAGGACATGAACTTGACTTGACTTGATTTGATGTTGGCACTAGCTTGGTGGCAACAGAGGGTTGTTCGTGATATTTGCAGTCCTTCCTTTGAACGTGAGAAACTGCGTGTCGACCAAGTCTTGAACTTTGTGTTTGAAACCTTGGCAATCCTTTACCGTGTGCCCTGGAGCTCCCTTATGAAACTCGCAATGAGCGTTAGCATCATAGTTTGGAGGAATGACAGTTGAAGGAGCTAGGTCCCTCGGGGTAATCACCTTTTTCTCCTGCAATTCAGCAAAGATCTTAGCATACGTCATTGGCAGACGATTAAAGTTTCTTTCTGACCTCCTTGTCCTTTGTTGATTAGGTTGGCGTTGCTGTATAGCAGCTTGTTGTTGTTGATTTTGAAGAGGATACTAATACCCTTGCTGATTGTATGATGGTTGTTGAGGAGCCTGTTGTTGAGGCATTTGAACTTGAACAGCTGGCTGACAAAGCATTGGCGTATATTGCGCAGCAGCAATGTATGAATACTGGTAGTACGGGACTTGGTAAGGCATAGGATTAGGAGCTTGTTGAGCTTGCCCTTTCTAAGTAGAGACGACATTTGTTTCGCCCTCTTTCTTCTTGTATCCATTGAAGGGCTTCTTGGCTCCAGACTGGCTGCTAGAACCTCCTCGGATCTTTCCACTCTTCAAACCTTCTTCAATTCTCTCATCAACAATCACCAAGTTAGAGAATCCAGCAGACACACTACCAATCAGCTTCTCGTAGTACTAGCCTTGCAAGGTGTCGCACGCTGCGAAAAGGGGCCGACGAAAACAAACAGAAGAGTCACCACCGAACTTTATTTATCCCAGAGAGAGGGAAAGGAAACGATTGAAGAAAACCTAAAAGAACAGGAAAGACAAGGTCGTCGCAACCCAATCTTAGGTTTGGGAGTCGGTTACGCAAGGGGAAGGTATGAGCACCTCTCACGTCCGTTGTACTCAACGGGATCAACGCTTGTTGTCTAATATATGGGTGAAAACTATCTAAAAGCTACTGCTAAACGAGGGTAAAGAGAAAGAACAGACTCTATAGGACATCGCCGCTCTACGCCTAAGTATTCCCTCGTGCAACGGGAAAGTCAGAGTCAACGTAGTTCGGGAAACTACAGGTGATAGGGGGAGATTACTCGCCAATACATCGTCGTCTTGTGCCTACGTATCCTCATCTGGTATGAGAAATTAGAGCAAAGGTAGTTCGGGAAACTATGGGAAAAGGATGGGAAAGTGTGCTCGCCAAGACATCATTGTCTCGTGCCTCCGTATTCTCATCTGGTATGAGAAATCAGAGCAAACGTAGTTCGGGCAACTACGGAAAGAGGAAAAGAGTGCTCGCCAAGACTTTGTCGTCTTGTGCCTACATATTCTCATCTGGTATGAGAAATCAGAGCAAACGTAGTTCGGGCAACTAGACCACTGGTTAGTTAAGAGTTTTTTATGAGTGACGTTAAGCTTCCATTCTAGCAGTTAGGGACGATGCCTATTTACGGTAGAACGGAAAAATAACGTACTCTTTTCTGAAAATGAGTTTGAAGGGAAATCCCGAAGGATGAAAATGTTTGAATTTTGTTTGTGAGTTTTAGTGAAGTGGATTGAGTTAGTTTGAGACTCGTGTCGCACTAAAGACTATGACACGGGGGCGAATGCGTCGCATATCGCCCAAATGGCATACGCTAAACACTCTAGACAAGCGAGAAGAAACCTCCCACTCATCATTCCTCGTGTACTTAAGGCTCGTAGCGTACGACGCTTTTCATTCTTTATTAAGTGTCTTAAAGAAATTTTGAGGTGAGAAAAGAGAGACGCAGACAAAGACCTAGAGGGAACTGAACCCTAACTGTTGTCATGCAATGTGACCCTAAAGTCAAGATTGGGAGGGAAGTCTACCTAATGTCTTCATGCTTGGATTGAAAGCCTAATGTCTATCCTACCTCAGACTTAATCGGAAATTAAGTCGATCTAGGAATTCTAAGGAATCATGTGAATACAAGAGGTAAACAGCAAGTAAACACGAAGCGACGCAATCATAGACAACATCAAATATTAAACTCAAATTAATATTTACAGAAAATATGTACAGGTGTTAGAAAAAATATTCACAAATGCGTTCAAGAATTAATTGAAAATCAAAATTAACCAAAAGTCTAAACCTATGTTAATTCAAAGTTAATTCCTAGTCTAATTAATAGTTTTAAACAAAATTAATTCTAAAAGTTAGTTAAACTAAGGTTAATTAGTAGAAACCTAACAAGACCAAATCTAAATTAATTAAATTCTAAGTTAAAGCTATAACTAAACTAATTTAATAAATCTAAATTCTAAACTAAAACTAATTAAAATCTAATAAAAAAACCTGTTTGAATCTGATTAAAATTTTCAATCAACAATCAAAGAACATTCTAATCAAAATTATTTACAAAGTTGTCAAACATAAAGATATTCACAAAAGTTTATAAAACTAATTACATGATTTATAAAATAATTTAAGTAAAATGAGGTACAAAATAGAAAAAAGTAAATGGACTTTATATCAAATGGTAACTGCAAACCCACAAATACTAAAGCACTTGATCTACACTTTCCACTAAATACCAAGCAATTTGGTAAAGTAGAAAAACAACATAATAAAAAATAAAAGAAAGAAAAAGAATAAAATAAAATAATAATACTAATTAAAGTAAACTAGGAAACTTCATAGTAACATTACACTTAGTATCACAAAACCTTGTGTCGTTATACTACTAACAGTGTCAAACGTATAATTGAATGGAGGTAAAACAAAATTCCACTAACAATATTAATATCATTATCTTTTTATAAAATATTAGTAAATTACAAGAAACTACATCATCAGGATTAAAACCAATATGAAAACCCATAGCAAAACATGAATGCAAAAAATGGTTCATGAATAAAACGACACAACTTGCAGAAATTCCAAACACCAATCATTACCACACAACCAACAAATTGAAATGAGCAACGATAAAAACTACAACGACGTAGAAGAACAACGGCAACAATGCAAGGCTACCTAAATAGAACAAAAGAGCAACATGATCCTGACAACACGACATAACCGATATCGGAAAATATCAAAGCTGCCACACAAGTGTGTAGGTGCAGAAACGAAGACTAATAGCAACAACAACATGAAAACAAAAGTGGAACACTAACCGACACAGATACTTATGCGTAACTGTTGAGTTGTATTCAATATTACTGTAAGTTGTAAGCGGAACGACGAGTGGTTGAGTACTAAGGCGTTTGACGTTGAAACTGCAGCTGCTACGGTTTGTTGTGATATTGGAGGAAGAAGATCACGAGCTTATGGCGATGGAAATAAAGGAGAGAAATACGTGTTGCTCTTTGTGACCCCGTTTTTACAATGATGATGAAGAAGTGACAAGGGTCGATGGTGTATGTTAAGGGTGATGTTACAGGACGGTGAAGAATGTACGTGGTGTTGTGGTGGCCGAAATATGTGAGATGGCAGTGACTATCGTGTGAGGATGGAGACGAACAATAGTGGGAATATTTTATGATGGAATTTGGTGAGCAAGTTTCATGGGTTTGTGTTTATGGATTTTGGGGTAGTGATGAAGAAGAACATTGTGTGGTTTTAATGAAAGAAAAATGAAGAGTTTTACAAGGTGATATGTTACAGAGAGTGAGTATTCTATTGGAGATGAAAGTGTGGCTGTGTTGTTTGAACAGCTCTGAATAATGCATTCAGAGTGTATTATCGTGGAACTATAGGTGATCCGGACAAGGGTTTATGAGGAAAGAAAAGATGACATTCGGTTTTGTGGATTTTTGCGGCAACGAGAAGAAGGTTTATGAAATTCAAATTCGGGATGAGACACAAGCTGATTGATTTGTGAGGTTATATGGAGGAGGAAGAGGTTTTTGGACTGTTCATAAAAAAGGAGAGAGAGACAATAGGAGTGGCAGATAGGTTAATGTGCCTGAGCCCTCTCTTCATGCTATGGTATTAAATACTAACTTACATTTTACAAAAAAGCAAATAAGAAATTACATTTTACAAAAAAGCAAATAAGAAATGTGTTTTTCAAAATTTAATATACAAGTGTTCTAAAAAAGAAATAAAAACAAAATAAATATATATTATAAAAATAAATATAAAATGATAAAAATAAATCCAATTTAACTAAAATAATTCTAATTATTTAAACAAAATTAATTGATTATTTAACTAAAAAATTAAAATAAAAGATAGAATTAATTAAGGTTAACAAAAATAAAATCCTAATTAACTAAACTAAACTAAATTAAATCTAAATTAATTAAAGGAAAATTTAACTACAAAAAATAAATAAAAATAAACAAAAAGCGAATAAAAAGTTAGGTGCTACATATCAGAGCGACCCGACAAAAGAATGAAGATAAAACTTCACAAAAAGAACCTCCAGCAACCTAATCTGCAATGCCTCATAGAGCATTATAAAACAGCAGAAGGGTGAGAAATATTATCATAATAATCAATGCATATAAATATATATACATATACGAAAATAAAGATACAAATATTTCACAATTCTCACCACAAATCATTCATAACTCATTATACATTTCACGACATGTATAAACAGATATGAATAATCACAAAACATCTTTCACCAACACACAAATCCATTATTCACAATTCACCAAATCACCAATTCACATACAAGCATAATTCATATAACAATGACATCAATGCTATGTGACTCAACACAACTCAATGCAACTCAATGCTATGTGGTACCAATACTTGTTATCATTTTTCGGTTTTTACATTAAAACCGGGTCCACCCTTCTAGACCGATAACAACAAAGCTCGTTCCCTAAGCTTTCAAACCCACCCTTCTAGGTTTGGGACAAACCACTAGTCTCCACGAAACTAGCAAACATTGCCTCTTGACTAAATGATGCATATGCAATCAACCACAAATGCACTTAAGACCGATCTCACGTCTTAATCCCATGCATTCAAATAATTTCTCCCTTCAAGAACTAAAACAAGATTGCACACACAACATATCATAAAATCACGTATTCATGCTTTACATCATCATGTTTATCAAACAATGCACGCATATCTTACAATATGCTCCCATGCATTAATTCACAATAATCAGATACAACAAATATGCATTCATAATTCAACCTCATTACCTTTTCAAACAATGCACACATATTCACAATATGTTCTCATGCATTCACAATATCGCATACAATCAATATGCATTTACACTTCAATATCATTACCACATTTATCAAGCAATGCACACATATTCACAATATGTTCTCATGCATTCTTCACATACAAACAATATGCATATATTTGTCAAAAGACTATATTTCATAATCGATTCCACCATCTAGGATTCACGCCATACGGCTACCCACAACATATCATATCACACCATGCACAAGCTATACGTTATATAACAAAAGTATTCTGCACAATAACACATCAACACACACATTCGCGACGGTAAAAATCAACACAACAATATGTTTTCAATTTTCTGCTATAATTGAACTAGGTACAGGCCTCAAAGCCATTTTTTCTAGAAAGATGATCTCGTTAACTTATCAACGCTTCGAACGGGGGTCAAAACCGACTTACGGTTCAAGAGTTATGAATTTTCGAAGTTTTCCGAAAAATCAGAATTTTGCCTAAACACGGCTACGGGATTTTGCATTTTCGCCCGAAAATCTGACCGATTCAATTCTTTTTTTCAAAACAAACACATACTCATACTCACCTAACATATAGCAGTGAATTAGAACCATTAAACACGATTTCTACGACGTCCGATTTCCACTCAAATCTCAAACCATCAATTATCCAAAAATGTCAAAACTCACAAACTCAACCAAATTCAATCAAACGAAATCCAATAATCACGGCTAAACATTACCCGACTAAACTACGCAATTTATTTTGAATTCTAACCGTTCAAAACTCGATTCTACCGATTAAACCATTTATGCCCTAGAATGGAAAATGGAGAAAAATACCCAAACAAACTCAAACAATCCATACATAATCACATACATTGATAAGATAATGATATTTCACACCCTTACCTTGCTCAAATCGATGCTTGAGAGTTGTTCTTGATGAAAATCCAAGCTTTGCTCTTTTCTTCCCTTTTTCTCCTCTTCCACTTTCTTTCTCTTCTTTCTCCTTCTTATGTTTCTAACTTTCTATTTCTTTTCCAAATTTCCTTTATATCACTTTCTATCCAATTTCCTTCCAATTTATTTTCCTCTCAAACATCTATCAATTTAATAAATAATCACTCAATTAATTAAATAAACCCCATAATTCATTTAATTAATTAAAATAATCACTTAATTAAAATTGGACTGTTACAACTTTCCCCCACTTAGGAATTTTTGTCCTCGAAAATGTTACCTGATTCAAACAACTCTGGATAAGACTCCCTCATCTTACTCTCCAGCTCCCAAGTAACATTTCCACCAGTCGGTCCTCCCCAGGCAACCTTCACCAAAGCAATCTCTTTGCCTCGAAGTTGCTTCAACTCCCGATCCTCTATCCGCATAGGTGATGTCTCCACAGTCAGGTTATCTCTCACCTGCACATCATCTACTTGGATCACATGAGACGGATCCGCAATGTATTTCCTCAACTGAGATACATGGAACACATCATGGAGATTAGCAAGCGACGGCGGTAAAGCAACACGATAGGCCACTTCTCCTATCCTCTGCAAAATCTGATAAGGACCAATGAAACGCGATGTCAACTTACGCGACTTCAATGTCCTACCAACACCAGTCATCGGAGTGACTCGAAGAAACACGTGATCTCCCTCTTGAAATTCAAGTGCTTTCCTCCTCTTGTCATGATAACTCTTCTGGCGACTCTGAGAAATCCTCATCTTCTCTTGAATCATCTTAATCTTATCGGTAGTCTGTTGAACTATCTCCGGTCCAACTACAAGACTCTCTCCCGACTCATACCAACACAATGGCGTCTTAAACCGTCTACCATACAAAGCCTTGAACGGTGCCATACCAATACTCGAAAGAAAACTGTTGTTGTAAGTAAACTCAATCAAAGGCAAGTAACTATCCCAAGCTCCTCATTTCTCCAACACAGAAGCTCTCAAAAGATCCTCAAGTGACTGAATCGTCCTCTCAGTCTGACCATCAGTCTGTGGATGATAAGTTGAACTCAAACGCAACTTCGTACCCAAAGAACCTTGCAAACTTTCCCAAAATCTCGAAGTAAACCTCGGATCTCTATCCGACACAATACTAGACGGAATGCCATGCAAACAGACAATCCTCTCAATGTACAGCTTCGCTAATCTCTCCAACGGGTAATCCATTCGCATAGGAATAAAGTGAGCAGATTTAGTCAATCTGTCCATAATAACCCAAATAACTTCAAAATTATTCGGCGTCCTCGGCAAACCAGATACAAAATCCATAGAAATGCTATTCCATTTCCAGTCAGGAATAAACAACGACTTCATCAAACCCGACAGTTTCTGATGTTCAATCTTTGACTTCTGACAAGTCAAACAAGAATACACAAACTCGGCAACATCCTTCTTCATACGAGGCCACCAAAATACTTTCCTCAAATCTTGATACATCTTAGTAGCACCCGGATGAATACTCAATCCACTACGATGTCCTTCTTCAAGAATACTCTTCTTCAGCTCAACAACATCAGGAACACAAACTCTATCACGACATCTCATAATACCATTCTCATCAATCCGAAAATCACCACCTTGGCCTTGATTGATCAAAGTCAACCGATCAACTAAACTCAAATCAGATTTTTGACCTTCTCGAATCTCCTCCAAAATACCACTCGTAAGCTTCAACATACCCAGCTTAACTCCACTAGAAGTCTTCTCACACACCAAACTCAAATCACGAAATTGCTCAACCAATTCCAACTCTTTTACCATCATCATCGACATATGCAATGATTTCCTACTCAGAGCATCAACTACCACATTCGCTTTACCCGGATGGTAATTCAACTCAAAATCGTAATCCTTCAGAAGCTCTAACCATCTTCTCTGTCTTGCATTCAATTCTCTCTGATCAAAGAGATACTTCAAACTCTTATGATCGCTAAACACTTCAAATCTCGAACCGAACAAATAATGCCTCCAAAGTTTCAACACAAACACCACGGCGGCCAACTCTAAGTCATTCGTCGGATAATTATTCTCATGCACTTTGAGTTGCCTCGAAGCATAAGCTACAACTTGTTTATCTTGCATTAACACACCTCTCAAACCCATCAAAGAAGCATCACAATACACAAGAAACGGTTCTGCCGGATTCGGCAAAATCAACACAGGAGCCGTCGTCAACCTTCTCTTAAGTTCTTGAAAACTTGTTTCACACTTAGCATCCCAAACAAAAGCATGACCTTTCCTAGTCAATTGCGTCAATGGCAAGGATAACTTAGCAAATCCCTCAATAAATTTCTGATAATAACCGGCTAATCCAAGAAAACTTCGAATCTCAAAAACTGACTTCGGAGTCTCCCACTGCGATACCGCTTCAACCTTCGACAGATCAACCACAATCCCTCTACTCGAAATCACATGACCAAGGAAACTTACTTCCTTCAACCAAAATTCACACTTAGAAAGTTTCGCATACAACTGCTTCTCTTTCAACACAGATAACACAATCCTCAGATGCTCGACATGCTCTTCTTCGCTCTTCGAATAAACCAAAATGTCATCAATAAACACAACCACAAACTTGTCCAAATAAGGATGGAAAATCTTGTTCATGTACTCCATAAATACACCTGGTGCATTAGTCACACCAAATGGCATTACAGAATACTCATAATGTCCATACCTTGTTCTAAAGGCAGTCTTCGGAATATCCTCAGCCTTCACACGAATCTGATGATACCCAGACCTCAGATCTATCTTACTAAACACGCTTGCACCAACCAACTGATCCATCAAATCATCAATCCTCGGAAGTGGATACTTATTCTTGATAGTCATCTTTTTCAATTGCCTATAATCCACACAAAGTCTCATAGAACCTTCTTTCTTCTTAACCAACAACACTGGTGCACCCCACGACGACACACTCGGATGAATAAACCTTTTATCAAGTAAATCTTCAAGTTGACTCTTCAAATCTTTCATTTCTGATGCGGACATACGATACGGAGCCATCGATATTGGACTAGTTCCAGGAATCAAATCGATCGTAAACTCCACCTCTCGTTCCGACGGTAAGTCTCTTATCTCTTCAAGAAAAACTTACAGAAAATCACGGAGAATTGGTAAAGCATCAACTGCTCCACTTTCACCAATACTCAAAGTTGCCAACAACATAAACACCTTAGCACCATCTTGCACCGATTCCTTCACTTGCTTAGCAGACAAAAACAAATCTCCTTCATCACTAGATTCAGGAAAAACCACTGTTTTATCAAAACAGTTAATATAAACCCGATTGAATCTTAACCAATTCATCCCAAGAATAACATCAAGTTGGTCTAGGTGAAGACACACTAGATCAATCCCAAAATCTCTACAAAAAATACTCAACGGAAAATTCAAACACACATACGGAGTAGTTACCGAACCCATAGCAGGATTATCAATAACCATACTACCACCCATAACAGACAACTCAAGATTCAACCTCTTAACACAATCCAACGAAATAAAAGAATGCGTAGCTCCGGTATCAATTATAGCGATCAAAGGTATACCGTTAATAAAACATGTACCTCGGATCAATTGATCATCACTAGCAGTCTCCGATCCTGATAGAGCAAACACTTTCCCTTTCTCTGGAGTCTCCTTCGGTTTGTCACACTTGGTACTAATATGCCCTTGCTCACCACAATTGTAGCAAGTCACATTCGCACCGCTTCTGCACTCAAGAGCTTTGTGGCCTGGCTTGCCACACTTAAAACACTTCTGCTCAACACTTTTGTACTCAGAAGCATGATGTCCCGCTTCACCGCATCTAAAACATCTCACCGGAGTAGAAACTCCCCCACTTGGCTTCTTGCCAAAACCAACTTTCTGTTTCCCTTTATTAGCAGGAGTCACATACGGCTTTCCTCTAAACTGAACCTTTCCTTTCTTATCATTCAAACTCTTGTAGTGGCTAGATCGAGCCCTACTATCCTCGTCATAAATCCTACTCTTGTTCACCAACTCAGAAAATCTTCTAATTTCCTGATAACCAACAGCTTGCTTGATTTCAGGTCTCAAACCATTCACAAACTTGAGACACTTAAATCTCTCAGCATTAGCAGTGTTGTAATGAAGACAAAACTTAATCAATTCCTCAAACCTTGCCGCATACTCAACCACAGTTGAGTTACCCTGCTTCAGCTTAAGGAATTCAATTTCCTTCTTACCACGCACATCTTCTGGAAAATACTTCTCCAAAAATGCCTCTCTGAAAATATCCCATGTAACCACAACCTCATCTTCTTCAAACCTTTGGCGAGTATTATCCCACCAATCCTCAGCTTCCTCTTCAAGCATATGAGTGCCAAACTGCACTTTCTGCGCATCTGAACAGTTCATGACTCGAAAGATCTTCTCGATCGCTTTCAGCCAAACCTGTGCTTTGTCAGGTTCATGGGTTCCCTTGAACATTGGCGGATTGTTCCTTTGAAACCTTCCCAAAGCACGAAACTCATCATCAGCATTGTTTCCAGCATTCACGTTGGCTTGCGGGTTCTGCCCAATTGCTCCAGCCAACATCGCCAAAGCCTCAACAATCGCTTCATCATTCCTACCGGCAACCATAGTTCTGAATTCCAACAACAGAACTCCATAAGAACAAACAATATCGATAGTGTCACACACAATCAGATATAAATGGGAAAAAAACACGTTAACAACTTGGCTAACTGGCCGACCTGCTCTGATACCACTAATGTAACACCCCCTTTCTATACCCCCAAATAAACAAATAACTCACTTAATCACTTATTGAAATTTCGTCAGAGTAAATTTAAAATATGGTATAAAAGGAGCATGTCACACATACATGAAAATAAATCATACAACACCTGCTCAAAATGACATGTAACAGTGGGGTAGTTTTGAAATAGAGGACTTGGTCCTTACACCCACATTTCAATTTTTGAAATATCAGCGGAAGATTAAAACATTAAACCATTTGAAAACATAATATCATAAATATACATATCAAATCAGTTTGTTCATCACATCATCATGGTTTTACAAAACACATTTGCCAACAGATACATATACAATGTATCTCAAAAGAATGCTATACAGCCTATCTACCCGGTGCTACATATCAGAGCGACCCGACAAAAGAATGAAGATAAAACTTCACAAAAAGAACCTCCAGCAACCTAATCTGCAATGCCTCATAGAGCATTATAAAACAGCAGAAGGGTGAGAAATATTATCATAATAATCAATGCATATAAATATATATACATATACGAAAATAAAGATATAAATATTTCACAATTCTCACCACAAATCATTCATAACTCATTATACATTTCACGACATGTATAAACACATATGAATAATCACAAAACATCTTTCACCAACACACCAATCCATTATTCACAATTCACCAAATCACCAATTCACATACAAGCATAATTCATATAACAATGACATCAATGCTATGTGACTCAACACAACTCAATGCAACTCAATGCTATGTGGTACCAACACTTGTTATCATTTTTCGGTTTTTACATTTAAACCGGGTCCACCCTTCTAGACCGATAACAACAAAGCTCGTTCCCTAAGCTTTCAAACCCACACTTCTAGGTTTGGGACAAGCCACTAGTCTACATGAAACTAGCAAACATTGCCTCTTGACTAAATGATGCATATGCAATCAACCACAAATGCACTTAAGACCGATCTCACGTCTTAATCCCATGCATTCAAATAATTCCTCCCTTCAAGAATTAAAACAAGATTGCACACACAACATATCATAAAATCACGTATTCATGCTTTACATCATCATGTTTATCAAACAATGCACGCATATCTTACAATATGCTCCCATGCATTAATTCACAATAATCGGATACAACAAATATGCATTCATAATTCAACCTCATTACCTTTTCAAACAATGCACACATATTCACAATATGTTCTCATGCATTCACAATATCACATACATTCAATATGCATTTACACTTCAATATCATTACCACATTTATCAAGCAATGCACACATATTCACAATATGTTCTCATGCATTCTTCACATACAAACAATATGCATATATTTGTCAAAAGACTATATTTCATAATCGATTCCACCATCTAGGATTCATGCTATACGGCTACCCATAGCATATCATATCACAACACGCACAAGCTATATGTTATATAACAAAAGTATTCTGCACAATAACACATCAATCACACACATTTGCGACGGTAAAAATCAACACAACAATATGTTTTCAATTTTCTGCTATAATTGAACCAGGTACAGGACTCAAAGCCATTTTTTTTAGAAATATAATCTCGTAACTTACCAACGCTTCGAACGGGGGTCAAAACCGACTTACGGTTCAAGAGTTATAAATTTTCGAAGTTTTCCGAAAAACCAGAATTTTGCCCAAACACGGCTACAGGATTTTGCATTTTCGCCCGAAAATCCGACCGATTCAATTCTTTTTTTCAAAACAAACACATAATCATACTCACCTAACATATAGCAGTGAATTAGAACCATTAAACACGATTTCTACGACGTCCGATTTCCACTCAAATCTCAAACCCTCAATTATCCAAAAATGTCAAAACTCACAAACTCAACCAAATTCAATCAAACGAAATCCAATAATCACAACTAAACATTACCTGACTAAACTACGCAATTTATTTTGAATTCTAACCGTTCAAAACTCGATTCTACCGATTAAACCATTTATGCCCTAGAATAGAAAATGGAGAAAAACACCCAAACAAACTCAAACAATCCATACATAATCACATACATTGATAAGATAATGATATTTCACACCCTTACCTTGCTCAAATCGATGCTTGAAAGTTGTTCTTGATGAAAATCCAAGCTTTGCTCTTTTCTTCCCTTTTTCTCCTCTTCCACTTTCTTTCTCTTCTTTCTCCTTCTTATGTTTCTAACTTTCTATTTCTTTTCCAAATTTCCTTTATATCACTTTCTATCCAATTTCCTTCCAATTTATTTTCCTCTCAAACATCTACCAGTTTAATAAATAATCACTCAATTAATTAAATAAACCCTATAATTCATTTAATTAATTAAAATAATCACTTAATTAAAATTGGACTGTTACAGTGTCTCGTCCGATTTTGTAGTAAGCTTGATACTTGATGATCTGATTCAGAGAAACTACTGATCTCGTGTCTTAGAAGACCAATGAAAAGTATGATTATGAGTTATGACCTAATGATGATGCAAATAAATGCGAAGCAAAAGCCATCCAAGATTAGAGAAAGGGAGGGAAAATTTTGGGGTGCTACACAAGGTACCCATGAAGATGTCAATCAGTTCACGGTCAACAAGAGGTGGATGCACCCTTGCAGCTAGCTCTTTCTAGTGTTATGCTTACTCCTTAAAGGATTTGTTGTCCTTCTGAACCATACTCTAAAGTTGAGTATGGTTCAAAGCAAGGTCAGGGTTGTATTTGTACTGCTTAACAAACACATCAGTTAACTCCGCCCAAGTGCGCACATTGTTGTGCTCCAACTGCATGTACCATTCGAGAGATGTTCTAAACAAGCTGTCTTGGAAGCAATGGATCATCATCTTTTTGTCTATGGCATAGGCAGCCATCTTATGACAGTACATCTTCAGATGAATGTTTGGACAATTGAGACTTTTGTGCTTCCAGAATTCTGGCATTTTAAACTTGGGAGTAATGACAACATCTGGCACCAAACACATTTCTAGAGCATTCAAAGAAGTTGAGTTGTGCCCGTCTATGACTCGGAGTTTTTCAGCTAGATCACGATATATTTTGATAGCTTCAAAATCCTGAGCAGCAGTAGGATTGGCAATGGGGATAACACCATGATAGTTTTGTACATCATCATACTGATCTAGCAGATTCTCTTCAGGATGAGGAATGGGGATTTAAATGGCAGTAGGTTGGGCTTGCGAGATGGCTCTAATAGTAACTTCAGGTGTTAGGAGTGGTTGAGAGATGGCTCATTCAACTGCGATAGTGAATTTCATCGGTATCCCATAGATGATGGGGTTGAGAATAGGAACTGAGAGCCTTGAAGTGGACCTTTGCACATGAACATTGTTGTAAGTGGCAGCAACTTCATGCAGTTCTTCTTCCTTTCTAGCTGTAGTGATGGCTTCAAGAATCTGATCAATATTTCCTTTGAGGGAGTCTAATTCCTTTCTGAAGGCAGCTTGCTCTTGTTGAATTTGCTCCATCATGCGTTTGGTATTAGCTCGAGTTACGTACTGGTGTCGAGGAATTAACTTGATTTATTAGATAAGGAAGAAAGGAGAAATGAGATTCTGCTGTTGAAATGATATACAAGATGCACAACCGATGCAATGTAATGTATGCAGGATGCAATGCAAGATCCAAAAGCACAGGATCACAAATTCAAACAATTCTGAGGTTGGCCGGAGGAACGGGTCAACAACCAAAGTCACCGATTAAAGAAACCCCACAAGTAGGATTCTAAAATGGGTAAGCGCCTAGAGTCATGGATATCCTTCAAAGACATTATAGCCATGATGAAGCCTTATCACAATGATAATATCCTTGAAAGGATCTTCTCTAGGGGAGGTTTTTGTATCTTCCTCATGTGAAAGACTCCTCTGAGGCGTCCACTACACAACCATCGACACACGTGTTCTAAGATAGGTTCTTAGAGTCATAGATCAAGGTTGACAATATTACTGTTAGGAAGTAATACATTCAAGGGATCTCATATGATTGGGGCGTTCGTATTAATCCAAAAAGAGTTAACACTACCAACCACCATGGATAAAACAGGTTAATGGTCTTTGGGATCAACGATTCAGGCTCGAAGACATTACTGCCATGGCAAAGACTCACCAGAATAATAACATCTCCAAGGGAATTTAATCCATGTGGGGTTTTTGCTTCAGCCATACACATAAGATACTACACAAGTCTCCACTACACAACCACCATCCTAATCCAAGGGTTTTACTCAAACTCGGGTGTAGAGCCATCTCACAAAGTACCCATAAATCAGAGAAGCCAACAACGTCACAAAAGGTAACACAGATAAGGAATAAGAAAGCAAGCAAATAAGTAAATGAATAAACGAGAAAAAAACAAATAAGCATAACTAACGGGCTCATAATTTGAACTAAGATAGGCTCGATTCTCTCTTCCATAGAGCAATAATTCCCTAGCAGAGTCGCCAGTTGTCGCACCTCGAAAAATCAAAACACGACACTCACGCGAAAGGCGCAGAATGCAGTTCAAGAGAGTCGTTGCCGAACTTTATTTATCCCAAAAAGGGAAAGGAAAATATAGAGAAAACCTTTAAGGGAGTTAAGAACATGGTCTTTGCAACCATATTCTGGGTTCGGGAGTCGATTACGTAAAGGGAAGGTATTAGCACCCCCCTGTGTCTATTGTACTCAACGGGAACCTCTTAATTCAAATTATGATGAACGTTAGCTAAGCTTATTTGTTTTCTTCTCAATAATAAATGTGAAACGGTAAGATAAAAGGAAATGATGCTAAGGGGAAATTGGTGGTTTTAGAATAGGGTGCTCGCTAAGGATTGAGGCCCTTGTGAAGGTGAGAGAAACCCTTAGAAGGGGGGGGGGGGGGGGTTGAATAAGGGTTTAGAAAAATTATGGCACTAAAAACAACACAATATTTTTATCCTGGTTCATTGAACTCAACTAATCCAGTCCACCCTGTCGCGGTGAAATTTGGATACCAAGCTACTGATGAGCTTGAATCTTATTCATTTGCAACCGAACTTTGATTTGTCCAAAGGAAGGGATAAAGATCAAAATTCCCACAACGCAATGCAAATGTAAGCTAGAGAGTTATAGGTTCGGGGGTTGGTTAAACTTAGGGAAGGTGCTAGCATCCTAAGTTTCTGTAGTACTCTACAGGAACCTCTTGTTTTATGTTTGTTTTATTTGCTAAGGTTTATCTGCTTAATGGTTGAAAGACCTAAGGGTTTATTTTTAAGTATACTCGATAAGATATCGCATCTTATGCCTACATATCCTTACGGAGTGGAATCAGAGTATCTGTAGTTCCCCTAAAGGGTTTGAGGAGTTCTTTGACTGTGGTCAAAGTTCTTACGGGATTAGGGTAGTTGATTGATTGATTTTAGGAGAAAAGATGAGTTGTCATTTTAAGGGAGATTACTTGTTTTAACCGCCACAACGTTGTAGGAAAATTGATTAGGTTGTTATGGGGTAGGATTTTTATCCTACTTAAGATGATTAACATCTTATTCTCTAATGTGTTTGAATGATGTTTGAATTGAGTTGTTGAATGTTTGTTCTAAGTTGTAAAGATGAAGGTCCTCCTTATGGGGTAGGATCTAAACTTAAGAGATCGACTTGAATGAGATCAAGGATCATGGGGAAATGATGCAAATGGGATGCATACGCGCAAGTTTTACGTTACGTGCAAGTTCTTCCTTTGGACGCAATGCAATGATGAAATAAACTGCGGTAAAGTAAATAGCGGTAATAAAGGGCAGATAAATAAAACCATACACAAACGCATGAAAGCGCTAAGTGAGTGCAAGTGAATATGTGAGTGAATTGTGAATAATGTGAATGTGCGGATACGGAAGCGTGCACGATTGAGTTAAGTTATTGATTAATTTTAGTTGAGTTGATTTTTAGGCGAGAGTTGTATTAGATCTTAAGGCGAAATTGATTTTAAGAAAGTTATATTAGGTGAACTGATTTTATGGGAGGTTATTGTGAATTTGTTTTAGTAAAAGTTTTAATTGCTCTAAAATAAATTAGACTTTTTTTAATAAAAAAGATATAGATATTACGTGAATTGATTTGTTTTAGTTTTAATAAAAGTTGGTGAATTAATTAAGTTTGAATTGGTTCATTTTGAATAAAAGAAGTTTGAATATCTAAAAGGTTTTCAATATTTATCTTATTAAATAAAAATCATGAAATGGTTTGTTTCTCTATAAAAAGTTTGTTGTTAGATAAAAGGTTAATTTTATTAAGAAAAGGGTTTTATAAAAAAGGTTTTATTAAATGAGTGCAAGTTAATTAATTTAAAAAAGTTTTCTTATTAAATAAAATGATTTTTAGTTATAGTTGTTTTCCTAAATAAAGGTTATTGTTATTAATTGGTTTAATTAAAAGAAAAAAAACTGCTTAAACGTAACTAATTATTAGTTTAGATTAAATGAATTAGGTTAGGTGATTGATAAAACCGATTAAAGATTTAAGAGGGTGGTTAATTAGAATTAACAGATAATTGGGTAGTTAGGAGGGGTGGCGCCAGATCACGTGAGGCGCTGGTCTGAGGGTGTACGGCGGGCTGCGAGTGAGAGGGGTACGATGGAGATCCGTTGGAGATCGTGTGACTGTGAACCGAGGGCGCATCGTATGTGTGTAGGTGTGTGAGTATACGATTATTTTACATTAAAATAGGCAAAAAAAACAAAAATAAACAGAGAAACCCTAAATTGCCAATCTGTTCCTCTTCCATCAGTCGTTCCTCTCTCTCGATCTTCTCCGTCTTCTTTCCGTTTTCCCTGCAAATCAAATAATATAACATCAAAATCATAGTAAACAACATCGATGAGAACACTTACCATGATAAGGCTCCTTGTGAGGTTTTCGATTGGGGCGTCCGAGGGTTGTCGGCGGTGTCTTCAGCGGAGACGACGATGGTGATTGCGAAGGGGCTTCCGGTGATTTCACGTTTCGTGGTGGTTTCAGTGGCGAAGTTCAAAAGGGTGAGTTCTCTAACTTCTTCTTCCATTTCTTAGGGTTTCGATTTTGGGGCTTATGGGGTTTTCTTGAATTTGTGTTGCCCTCTATTATTGTGGATGATGTCTTCTTCTTCTCTGAATGATCACAAGGCGTATTTATAGGCTAAAGTGAATTAAATTCATGATTTGGGAAATCAATGTGTGGGATAAACTGTCTGTTCTTGTTTTGGAATGATTTCAGGATCCGAAAAAAATCTAAATTTGCCTGACATGTTGTTATGTTTTAGGGAAGAGTTTGATTTGTGTCTGATGGTTTTGTCTTGAATGATTTTAAAAGTTGTCCTTCGAAAAAAAATCTGATGAATTTCCTTCCTATTCTGGGTGAACATGTTGAATACGGTTTTGGAAACAACTTGGATTTGCTTTAAACATGTCTCAGAATTGTCTCAAAATTCAGGATTGTTGGTTTACGAATTTCCTCTCAGAATCGTGATATGTATGGATGGTTTTGAAAACTTATTTTGTTGTCTCCGATACTTCCCATTTCGAATCCACTTCTTTGAATGCTTTGATTTGAAGAATTGTTGGTATTGAATCACTGTTAAATGGTTTATTGATGTTGATTCCTCCTATGCAGGATATTCTTGGAACAAGTTTAAAGATTTAAGAGTTAATGGTTGTTGAACCTATTTGGAAAGAACGGGACAAATCCTTGAAGCAAAACTCAATTCACTTCCTTTTCACCGTCCTGTTGCAATGGAGTTTGTTGGTTTTGTCTTTCAGTTTCAACTTGGATGAGTGGAAGTAGTGGACCGGTAGCCTCGGAACGGACTTGGAATCTCGTAGCAAGTATCTCCATGAAACTTTGTTTTCTTTATGATTAATAGTTGTTTCTCAGCCATCTGATTTAGTGCCCATATCTGTTTCTGTTACAGGTTTAACATTGGTTGGCTACCACGAAGCTGCTTTCGTCTTGGTGTGATAATTATGACAGTATGGAGGAACTTGAGGTTATGAACTTGCTTCACTTGGCTGATAACCTTCTTCTTTTCAAAAGAACCATGTCTCTTAAATTTCGGTGCTACCATAATTTCCCTTTGTTGAAATGCAGGTGAATATAATGGCGGGCGAGAGTCACAAACGATGTTTCAAATGAAATAGTAAGCAAGAGGGACGACAAGTAGCAGCAATATTTTTATTACCGGAAGCTGCTCAAAAGGGAAAAGTGGTGTCCTTTAGTGGGTGTCTAAGGTCTGTCAACATCCTCTCTTTAAGAAATGGTGAAATGGCTCTAGTATGTTCAAGACACCATCAATTACCACAAGAAGCAACATAATCAACCGGTCACGTACATGTATCCTTGCGACTTTAACTCCATGTGATCTGGTAGTGCGTATTGAATCTCTGAAGTAAGACTAACATTTGTGTGATTCTTCTTATGCTGCAGCTTGTGGTCTGACTTGTTTCTCGTAGAGTTAATCCTGCTCATGGATTTGCGATTTGCGTAGGATGTTTACAAATTCGATACCAACTGTTATGGTCTATCTTTTCCATTTCATAATGATGACGTTCTCTTCTGCAGGTACAAGCCTATTGATGAATTAGAACAAAGTTACAAGCGGCATCGACTTGATGCAGATAGGAAAATCCACTGGCGATGCACCTCGAATCAGGTGTGATTTCGACCAATTGCATCATATTTGTACCCTTAGTTGATGCGGTGTCGTTCCAGATTCTGATTGGTACAGGCACTTCGTAGCTATATGCATAGCTCTTCCTTTTCACGGATTCGAGACCCGTTGCATGATTGCGGTATGACATAATTGTTCTGTTATATTATTTGGACTTGACTGTAATTATAAAAAGCAAATTCAATCTGGACAGGTGATGGCAGCAGGTTGCCTCCTTTGGAGCTGGAATGGCTTATTGACGAAGATGAACGACGCTCTTGGTTGTGGCATGCTTTCCATGATATTTCTTCATTTCGGACGAACACGTGACTTGCAAACAGGCAGCTTTTTAGATTGGGGACGTACTCCGGTTTAGTAGGTGACTTCATCAAAACCGAACTTGGTGTCTATGAATGGAGTTGTACTGGCACTGATCTTGTTTTAATGACTATTTGCAGCGGCTGGATATGGACGGTGAGGGGGTGCCGCACGCGAGTTGCTTCGAAGCTATCGACGGAAGTGTTTGGTTTATGGACTCTGAGCTATAGAAGTCCACGATTGTAGCTTGGATGCTTTCTTATTGTATTTAGGATTTATGCCAGATAGCTTAGGATGCAGAATAACTTGATTGTAACAGAATCTTGAGGTTTTCATTTGTAATCTTGATGTATGAGCACACTTTGAATTTTAGAAATGAGTACGATGCCTTGTAATGTTCCATTATTTGAAGGCTATTTGGATGGATTTGAATTTTGAATTATCTTGTCTTTAAAGGTCTCTTAACCTTGTATCATTGAGCTATGGATTAAAACTAAAATGCGATGCGGATAACTCCCTGCTTTTGAATTTTGAGTTTCCATGATGACATATAAATTGTCTCTTGCATCATAACTTGTATTGTTGATATCCCTTGAGATGGAGCTTTAGAATTGATTTTGTGCAGGGCTTGTATCCATAATTTGAATCAATGAACTCATATAAGAACACGAATCCTTATTTTTGCATACTTGAACTTGATCACCTTGTGATCTCGGCATGGAATTTTGGAAACATGCCTTCTATGGCACAAATTATAAAATTATATTCATGGCACAGATGAACTTGAACCCTTTCTCCAAAATACCGTAAGACAAGACCTATAATCACTTAGAACCATTTGGAAATATGACTTAAAATTGACTTTAAGTACTCTTGCCAAAAAAATCCAATTGAAATCATCCTTCAAATAAACCCTGATAACCTTGGTCAAATTGAACTCGTGGCCTCCTTAATCCTGTCCTCTGGTGATCCTAATTCAAACTCTGGGGAAATCTCTGAGGAGGAAAAACTTTGGAATATGATGACGAAACTTTAAACATATGGTCTTCAAATAGACTCTTCTTGATCATGGTGATTTTCCCATAATAAAAGTCGCGCTTACTACCAATGAGAGGAGATGATCTGATCTACACTTGCACTTGTCGCCTGCATAAAACTGATTAGTCGCACACAAAAGTAAAAGAAAACACGCAAGAAAACAAGCAAGGAGGTGGGATCTTAAGGTCAAAAATTAGGGTGCGACACACCCTATCAAAGTGATTTGCCTTTCTCCACAAGGACTTAATCCACTATATTTAAACAGATTACAGTGTCAACCACTAAGAACAACTGTCTTAGTCTTCTCAAGAAATTCTGACCACAACTTGGTCTTCTTAAGGAATCTTTTACAAATAAATGTAAACAAACAAGTGTTTAAGATGCTTCTTAAAAAGCTATATCACAAACTGTGATTTTTACACTTAGATTAAGAACGAATAAAAACTATTCATCTTTGAGAAAGAATGATTGTATGAGAGTTGTTGAATAATTTCAATGAGTTTTTCAATGATTCGTTAGTTTTGAAGAGATGTTGAAGACGTCTTTTTATAGTGCTGAAAGTCCAATGCTTGAAGACTCTGCAAGTAGAGTAGCTGTAGCCTTTTGTCTTCACATGACTTTTCCTTTCTCAGATGTGGAATGTTCAGAGAAATGCCTTTTTCCTGAATCCTTGTGTCTATCACAAATAAGGAATAGTTCCGTTGGAGAGGATGTTGAGAATAGTACCAAGTCTATTCACGTGCTGACATCTTTTCAAATGTAAACAACATCAAATCCTCTGATTTGCTTCTTGTTCTTCAGATCAGATTCAATGATATCAGAGTTGCAACAATAGTGCTTTAGCGTGAGTGATCTGATCAGAGCATAACTGTTTATCAGAGCCTCTGTACTTGCAGCGTAAAGTACATTCAGAGTCTTCTGAAACAATGTTTTAAACTCTTCATACAAAAACTTCAACTACGCTTCAGAGTCTTCTGCAGCTTCTACTTCAGAGTCTTCTGCAGCTTCTGCTTCAGAGTATTCTGGCAGCGCTCAGAGTCTTCTGATCACTTGCTTCTCATGCTTCAGAGCTTTGCGTAGAATATTATTCAGATGCATTTTTGCTTCCATAATAATATTTAATTTAATATCTGAAACAAAAACACTTGAACAAAATTAGAGTATATATTTTCTTAATACAAAATTTCATTAGAGTTATCATCAAAACATAAAGATATAATTAAACACCAATCTGTGTTCTAACAATCTCCCCCTTTTTTATGATGACAAAACATAGGAAATTTTGTTCAATAAAAAGGATAAATATATAACTCCCCCTGAGATAAAGAATCTCCCCCTGAAATGAATACTCTAATAGAAGAAAATACTTCCCTTTTTGCATGAGTATACTTTTCAGATTAAGAGCCTGGTTAAAAACATCTGGTTAGAATCCTGGTTAAAATATACTTTCCAGAATCAGAGCTTGGTAATAGCTTGATATGCTTTCCAGAACCAGAGCCTGGTTTACTCTTACTGATTTTCTTTCCAGGAACAGAGCCTGGTTTATTTTCCATAATCAGAGCCTAGTTAACTTCTAGGATCAGAGCCTGGTAATCAGAACCTGGTTTGAATTATCAGAGCCTGGTAAACCTGGTTTGAGTAAAAGTCTGGTTTGGGGATTCTCAGGGTAACTTCAATGAATTTTGTCAGATGATATATTATAGTTCTGAAAGACTAAAATTCAATGTTAGATATAATTTGTTATGTCTGAATTTCATTTTAGTAACTGTTTATTTTTGAACAAACAAAATTTCTTTTTCTCCCCCTTTTTGTCATAATAAAAAAGAAAAAAATTTTAAGACAGAAAAGATTAATAGAGAAAAAACAATATAAGAACAGATAATGAAACATTCAACTTCATTGAAACAGAATCCAGAAAACATTCAGATGAAAACAACAAGATAACAAAACACAGCAAACATGTGCACAAACATAACAGAAAAAGAAACTAAGTTTGGCGAAAGGCTATCAACTTCAGAAGGTCTGTGATTTGAGAATTATATTCCTCTTGCTTAGACATACAAGTCTTAATCTCATCTGTTGTTTGTTCTTGCTTGACCATCCATGTTTCGATCTCTTTGTTGCTGGCTTCTAGCAGAGCGAACTTTTCTTCTAGATTTGGTCTTTCAGTCTTGATCTCAGAAGAAGCAGGTGCAGATGCAGATTCAGTAGCAGGAGCACTACCAGTGACCATTGCAGATGCAGATGCAGGTTCTTAAATCTCAGAAGTAGAAGCTTGTTCCACAATCATCATAGCTGATTGATTTGGCACAACAGTTTCCTCAACAACAATAGCTTATGAAGTAGTATCTTCAGACATAGGATCATCAGCAGATGCATTTTCCATAGCCAGAACTTGAGGTCTACTCATGTTCAGAAAAGTCTGTCTGATTACTTCAGCAAATTTCACCTTTGTATCATAGAGCAAATGGTGCGAAGATTTGAAGCAACATTGTTGAATCTTGAGATGAATTTGTCCCAAGTAGCTTCAGAAGCATCTGGATTCACATTTGACAAACAGTCTTTCTTCACAGAAAAGATCAACACATTTATTTCCTTCTTGAAGCCATCAAAAAGTGTACCAACATCCAATCTAGGTTTAGGTCTTAGGAAATTTTCTAGAGAGGGTGTTTTTGGTTGTTCTGGTGTGGATGGTATTTTGAAGGTTGGGATAATGAACAGAGGGCGAGGATATGGAGTAGAAGATGTTTGGCCAGATGATTCAGCAGAATCTTGAGGTTTAATGTAAAAGTTTTTAAGTTTGAGTCTAGAGGGAAGGGGATTAGAGGGATAAGGTTTGAAAGAAGTAAAGGATACAAACTCAGATGTTCTTGGTTCATAGCCACAGAGTGAGGGTGGTGAGTTTATTTCTAAGGGTAAGTCAGATTCAAATGAATCAGATGATTCAGAAGAATGACATGATGTTGAAGAAACATCAAACACCATCTTCAAAGGTTGAACGTCAAGAACCTCAGAATCAGATATGAATGATTCAGAAGGTTGATGTTATTCTGATTGAGGAACAGTTGGTTGTGGATCAGATGGGATGGGTTATTTTGGTTGTGGTTCAGATTGTTGTGGAGTAGGTTCTTCTGGTAGTGGTTTAGAAATTTGTGGTTCTGGTGGAGGAATTTCAGATGATTGTTGTGGTGCAGGTGTTTGTTTGTCAAAGAGATAAATATCAGATGGTTGAGAATGTGTTGGTTCAGAGTTATACTTTTCAGATGGAGTTGCTTGTGGTTGGGGTACAAAAGGAGCTGTAACATATGGTTTCTTAGGTTTAGAAACACGAGAAGGAAAAGGTGAATGTGATGGTAAAGGTTCATGGAGAGTTTGATCAGATGTTAGTACCTCTTTGACAATTTGCAGAATATCATCTAAACTTTCCTCTGGAGGATTGACCTTTTGCTTCTTGACCCTTTTGGGTTTGACAGCAGCAGCTTCACCAATAGCCTTCCTCTTGGGTTTAGAAGATCTTTCTTCAGCAACCTTTCTCTTCTTCTTGTGTCTGGCCTCATAAAGATCTGGTGCAGGTTCACCTGCTTTCTGAACCAGATTTGCTGGTAGAGGAGTTCCATCCTTCAGACACGTAGCAATGTACTCCAAAATAATTTCCCTTAGTTCATTAGCAAAGAACATAGGAAAATTATCCAGAGGTATCCTTCTCTGGCTAACCTCTTCAGAGTTTATTTTCTTTGGTGCAGAAGCGAGCTCTTCTACAACCTTCATCCTCTAAAGACTCTTCCCATTTAGAGGTTTTCCTATTACAAAAGCTAACTCTTCCTTCATTCCTGCTTCTGTCAGATGTCCAACCAGACCATTCTCAGTCAAAATGTCTGAAATAAGTTTTCCCATAGGAATCCAATTCCTCATCTTCTGATTTTTGGTTCTAACTTCTTCCCTTGATTGTCTAACATGTGTCCACAAATGATTGAAAAGAAGATATAGCAGATCCACCTTTGTGTTCTGACTCAGACAGTACATAAAGTACATCTGATCAGTGTTTACATAATCAGGAGAGTTAGAGGACTTCCTATGGTGAATGCAACTCATAAAGATCTTAGCCCAGATTCTGTAGTTTGGCTTCAGATCTTTCACCTTGTTAGAAGCTTCTCCAGATGAGCAAACTTCCCTATACATGTCAGTCATATCCACACGCCCAGTTGGCAGATTAGTGACACCATCAGTTTCTTCATAGCCTATGAGTTTCCTTATCAGATCCTCAGTAATGATGATTTCCTTCCCCAGAACATAAGAAACAATGAACTTAGGGCAAGTAGAAGCATGGATCCAAAATTCCTTTACCAGACAAGGATAAACTGGTCCCATCAGCCAATCAAAGAACTTAGTCAAACACTATGCATCAACAATGGGACGAAGATCATACCCATTTTCAGCAAAAGATTCAAAGTTAACAATGGATTCACACAAGACTTTCAGCTTGTCAACAGGTGTGAGTAATGTTCTAATAGGTTCCTTAAAAGCAACAACACCCATGTTTGAAGAAGAAATAGCAGCCATTGAAGATTGAAACTGAGCAGAAGTTAATGATGAAGTAGCCATTGATGTTCTTGAAGATTTAGGGTTACGAATCATTTTGGGTTTGGAAGAGAGATGAAAGTAATGAAATAAGAAGAAATGCATACAAGGTTGTTCGTGAGAGTGAAAAGTGTGAAATGTGTAAAGTTGTGGAATTTATAGGAGAAATTAGGGCACACATACAGTCACATGTTCAGCACGCTTACACTTAGCATTTAATAAAAAGAATATAATCATTTCAAGCAATTAATGATTCTGACAATTAGGGGGAAAACGAGAAACTCAATATTCAAAAACAGTACCTCAAACGTCAATTCAGTAATGTGCACTCCACCTTTTCAGATTCAGAGTTACACATGTTTGCTTGCATGTGCTTCTGAAACTTATTTGAGAAATGAAACGTTAGCCAACGTTCAGATCCTCTGAGGCTTGTTAGTTCAGATTTGCACACAATAAATAAAAGAATAAACAATAAATAAATAGATGTAATACTTCAGAGTCAAAACATTTTCATATGAGAAAAATTTCTTCTGATAAACATTTTATTCTGGACAGAAATCCATACTTATATTTTTTAGAATAAATTTGAATCTATCTTCAGCAAGGGGTTTTGTAAAAATATCAGCCCATTGATGATCTGTATCAACAAAGTTTAAACTGATAATTCCCTTCTGAACATAGTCTCTGATGAAGTGATGTTTTATCTCTATATGCTTAGTCTTAGAGTGTAAAATAGGATTTTTAGACAAACATATAGCAGAAGTATTATCACAGAAGATTGAAATGTTACTCTCATGGATCTGATAGTCTTCTAGTTGACTCTTCATCCAGAGCATCTGAGTGCTACAACCACCAGCAGCAATGTATTCTGCTTCTGTTGTTGAAAGCGCAATAGTGGGTTGCTTCTTGCTGAACCAAGAGATCAGATGACTTCCAAGAAACTGGCAGCTTCCAGAAGTACTTTTCCTTTCAACTTTGTCTCCAGCATAGTCAGCATCACAGAATCCAACTAATTTATAATCATCAGATCTTCTGTAACACAAACCCACATTAGTAGTACCTTTCAGATACCTTAGAGTCCTCTTAACAGCTATTAAGTGAGATTCTCTAGGATCTGATTGGAATCTGGCACACAGACAAACACTGAATAGAATATCAGGTCTAGAAGCAGTCAGATACAGAAGAGAACCAATCATACCTCTATAGAGCTTCTGGTCTACCTTCTTACTTACCTCTTCCTTTCCAAGAGTGCTTGTAGTATGCATTGGAGTCTTTGTTGATTTGCTTTCAGTCATGTTAAACTTCTTCGGAAGCTCCTTCACATACTTAGTCTGATGTATGTAGGTGCATTCTGGAGTTTGATTGACTTGGATTCCCAAAAAGAATCTGAATTCTCCCATCATGCTCATCTCAAATTCAGCCTGCATAGAAAGAGCAAACTCATTTCCCAGCATAACATTGGTAGATCCAAATATAATATCATCTACGTAAATTTGACAAATTAACAAATCTTTCTTAAATGATTTACAGAAGAGAGTTGTATCCACTTTGCCTCTGATAAAATTCTTTTCTAGAAGAAAATTACTTAATCTCTCATACCAAGCTCTGGGAGCTTGTTTTAAACCATAGAGTGGTTTTTTAAGTTTAAAAACATGTTATGGAAATTTATCATTTTCAAAGCCAGGAGGTTGGTGAACATAAACTTCCTCTTCTATAATACCATTTAAGAAGGCACTCTTAACATCCATCTGATACAGAGTGATGTTATTCTGTGCAGCAAAAGAAATGAGTAGGCGTATAGACTCTAACCTGGCCACAAGAGCATAAGTCTCTGTGTATTCAATTCCTTCTTGCTGACTATACCCTTGAGCAACTAGCCTTGCTTTGTTTCTTACAACTTCTCCATGCTCATTCAATTTGTTTCTGAAGACCCATGTAGTTCCAATAATATTGAATCCTTTTGGTTTTGGAACCAGATCTCAAACGTCATTTATGGTGAATTGATTTAGCTCTTCTTGTATAGAAAGTATCCACTCATTATCATTCAGAGCTTCATCAACAGAAGTTGGTTCAATGATAGACACCAACCCAAAAAGTGACGTTGTAGATGATCTGAGGAAATACCTTGTTCTGATAGGGTCATCCTTCTTTCCAATTATCACATCCTCTGGATGATAGGCCTTGATTCTGGATGATGATCCCTTAACATTTGGTTCTTCAGAAATATTCAAATTGTTCATCTGAGAAGCCAATGGAGTTGCATCTGGCGTTGCTTCTAGTTCTTTCACTTGAGCCTTTTCTGCCTCTGAGACTTCAGAGTCTGTGAGAATGACTTCTCTATCTGCAGAATTATCAAGCTGCTTTGGCTTTTGATTGCCAAGCTTATCATCAAATCTAACATGTATTGATTCCTCCATAATTTGTGTCTCAGTATTGTATACTCTGTAGCCTTTAGAGCGTTCAGAATACCCAAGTATGAAACACTTATGTGCTTTAGAATCAAACTTGTTCAAATTCTCTTTAGTATTCAACATAAAACATACACATCCAAAAGGATGGAAATAAGAAATGTAGGGCTTTTTATTCCTCCACAGTTCATAAGGAGTCTTCTCCAGAAGAGGTCTAACTGACACTCTGTTCTGAATATAATAAGTTGTGTTAATTGCTTCTGCCCAAAAATGCTTTGCCAGATTAGTCTCGTTGATCATGGTTCTGGCCATTTCTTGCAATGTTCTATTTTTCCTCTCTACAACTCCATTCTATTGTGGATTTCTAGGGCGGGAGAAATCATGAGCAATGCCATTTCCATTAAAATATTTTTCAAAATATTTGTTTTTAAATTCACCACCATGACCATTTCTGACTTTAACAATTTTAAAATCTTTTTCATTCTGGACTTGTTTGCAGAAGTCAAAGAACACAGAATGTGACTCATCCTTGTGTTTTAGGAATTTCACCCATGTCCATCTGCTGTAGTCATCAACAATGACTAATCCATACTTCTTGCCTCTGATGGAAGCAGTTTTCACTGGTCCAAACAGATCAATATGAAGTAATTATAATGGTCTTGAAGTTGAAACAACATTTTTAGTTTTAAAAGAAGATTTTGAAAATTTTCCTTTTTGACATGCTTCACAAAGAGCATCTGAGTTGAACTTAAACTGAGGAAGTCCTCTTATCAGATTGAGTTTATTAATCTGAGATATACATCTCATACTAATATGCCTCAATCTTCTGTGCCAGGCCCATTGCTCATCATTAACAGACATAAGGCATTTTACATTCTGAACCTTAAGTTCTGAAAGATTGATTTTATAAATGTTGTTCTTCCTCTTTCCATTAAATATGATTGACCCATCCTTTTGACTGACAGCCTTGCAACATTTTTGATTGAAGATTATGTCATAACCATTGTCACTTAATTGACTTATAGACAATAAGTTATGCGCTAATCCTTCAACAAGTAGCACATTAGAAATGGAAGGAATGTTACCATTACCTATGGTTCCAGAGCCAATTATCTTGCTCTTCTGGTTCCCTCCAAACTTGACGTCACCTCCAGACTAAGCTCCAGGCTTTGGAACATAGACCTTCTTCCCGTCATGTGACGGGAGCAGCCATAGTCCAGGTACCAGGACTGGTGTTTTGACTTTGCTGCTAAAGATATCTGCAACAGGTATTATTTTGTCTTTAGGTACCCAGATCTTTTTGGGTCCTTTAGGGTTAGTTGCCTTAAAGTTTTGTCTGAACTTCTGTCTTCTGACAACAAGTTTGTTCTGACTAACTTTAGGTTTAAACACGGGAATGTTCTGACTAGAACGTGTGTGTTTAATATCATTAATATGACCAAACTTGAAAGTAGAATACAAGGGAGTATGCTTAATGATTAGTTTATCAACAGATGTTGGATTTAAATCCTTCTCAGAAGAAGATTCATATCCAATACCCTTTCTGTTATTTCTGCTAACACCATAGATCATTGAAGCCATCTTGCTTCTATCTAAGCTTCTAACAAGAAACATCTGAAAACTATAGTCATATTCTTCTAAAACGTTTTTAGATTTTGACTTAGTTTCAATTTCAGAATCTTGTTGAGCTTTTTCTAATTCATTTTTAATTTTCAAGTTGTTTGCTTTAAGCTCAACAACTTCTGATTTCAGAAGATCGTTCTCAGATACAAGATTTCTTTCAAGCTTCTTGTACTTGAGCTTAATCTTACTATAGTTTTCTAACATTTCTGATAAACTCTCAATAAGTTCTGCTCTAGAAAGTTCAGAAAATACCTCCTCAGAATCTGATTCTGATTCTGATTCTGATCTAGATGTTTCTGCATGGTCTTCTACGTCAGCCATGAGTGCCATGTTTGCACATTCTTCATCTGAGTCTGATGAAGATTCAGATGTATCTGAATCATCCCAGGTTGCCATCAGAACTTTCTTTTTATGATCAGACTTCCTTCTTGTCTTCTCCTTCTAAAGCTTTGGGCATTCATTCTTGTAGTGCCCGGGTTCCTTGCATTCATAGCAGACAACCTCTTTCTTTCCAGATCTTCTGTGTCCAGAAGACTCTTTACGTTGATCTGGTTTCTTGAAGTTCTTGAACTTCCTCTTTTTATGCTTCCAGAGTTTGTTGATCCTTCTGGACAGCAGGGACAATTCATCTTCTTCCTCAGAAGAAGATTCTTCAGAACTTTCTTCTAAAACCTGCAAAGCTTTGGCAGATTTGTTAGACTTTAAAGCAACAGACTTACCTTTTTTCTGGGGTTCGTCTTCTTCTAGTTCATTCTCATGACTCCTCAGAGAGCTGATCAGTTCCTCCAGCGTGATCTTGTTCAGATCCTTTGCTAGCTTCAGAGCAGTGACCATTGGTCTCCATCTGATTGGAAAACTTCTGATGATCTTCTTAACATGATCAGCAGCGGAGTAAGCCTTGTCCAGAACTTTCAAACCAGCTGTGAGAATCTGGAATCTAGAGAACATAACTTCTACAGATTCAGATTCCTCCATTTTGAAGGCTTCATATTTCTGGATCAGCGCCAGAGCCTTGGTCTCCTTGACTTGAGAATTCCCTTCATGAGTCATCTTCAAAGATTCAAACTTCTAGAAAGAAGCTTTCAATCCTGTCTTTCCAGTAGTCAAACTTCTCCATATCAAACATAGGGGGTTTAGTGCTGATTCTATCTCTGTCCTCATATTCAGCTTTGAGTAAGAATGATTGTATGAGAGTTGTTGAATGATTTCAATGAGTTTTTCAATGATTCATTAGTTTTGAAGAGATATTGAAGACGTCCTTTTATAGTGCTGAAAGTCCAATGCTTGAAGATTGTGCAAGTAGAGTAGCTGTAGCCTTTTGTCTTCACATGACTTTTCCTTTCTCAGAAGTGGAATGTTCAGAGAAATGCCTTTTGCCTGAATCCTTGTGTCTATCACAAATAATGAATAGTTCCGTTGGAGAGGATGTTGAGAATAGTACCAAGTCTATTCACGTGCTGACATATTTTCAAATGTAAACAACATCAGATCCTCTGATGTGCTTCTTGTTCTTCAGATTAGATTCAATGATATCAGAGTTGCAACAATAGTGCTTTAGCGTGAGTGATCTGATCAGAGCATAACTGTTTATCAAAGCCTCTGTACTTGCAGCGTAAAGTACATTCAGAGTCTTCTGAAACAATGCTTTAAACTCTTCATACAAAAACTTCAACTACGCTTCAGAGTCTTCTGCAGCTTCTGCTTCAGAGTATTCTGGCAGCGCTCAGAGTCTTCTAATCACTTGCTTCTGATGCTTCAGAGCTTTGCGTAGAATACTGTTCAGATGCATTTTTGCTTCCATAATAATATTTAATTTAATATCTGAAACAAAAACACTTGAACAAAATTAGAGTATATATTTTCTTAATACAAAATTTCATTAGAGTTATCATCAAAGCATAAAGATGTAATTAAACACCAATCTATGTTCTAACACCTTGTGCCTACGTATGCTCATTCAGAAGAGAATGAGGAATCAGAGTGCTCGTAATTCGACTATGGGAAAGGATGGACGGAAAATGGAAGATGGATAGAATTGTGCTCGCCAAGATCATCGCAATCTTGTGCCTACGTATCTTACATTCAAATGAACAAAGAATCAAAGTGTTCGTAGTTTGTGGAGACGACCACGAAAAGAGAGGAGTTTGAAGTTTGGTTCGGATGACGATTACTTGAAACTTAAGAAAGGCTCTTCGGGCCCACGTAATCGGGAGAGTGAGTTAAAGGTGTGACTCTCTCTCTTTTTCATCTTGAAAAGAGGTTGTGATTTAAAGGTATTTTGAACGACGAGTGGTTGGAAGATAGTTGAATGTTGTCGAGTTAGAAGTGTTTTAGAGGCGTCAACTGCTCACACGAGAGTAAGAGAACTCGCACCTAAACAACTGAAGAGAGATCAAAAGCTCAATCCCCCTCTTTTTCACCTTGAAAAGAGTTTCGATAATTGTTAATTATTTTGAAGTTTGATTGAGGAAAATCCGCTTGAAATTGGATCAAGGGTTTGATTGTATTTGCGTGTGAAAGAGTTGATAAGAAGTTGATTTGAAAATGACTCAATGACGAATCAAGGGTTTGGTTGAAAAGAGGTGAGAACCGATACTAGTCCCTAGGGGTGCTCCTAATAACGAAACCACGATGAAATGTGCGAGTGTGGACATTAGGTTAATAGAGATGCTTACGGGAAATCTACTTACAAGAAGTGTTTTAAAATGGCTCGATGACGAATCTAGAATTAGTTTGAAAATGTTTTAGTCTATACTAGTCCCTAGGGGTGCTCCTAGTAAACAAACCACAATCAAAGCAATACGAATGTGTATATCAAAATGGGAGAGGGGTACATGTAAGTTACACAGGATTGCACAAAATAAAAGGGTTCATTGTCAGGTAGCCCAAGAGGAAGACATGCGTGTGCGAGGTGTTCTAAACTAAGCCTTGAGTGAGAGTTGGACAAAAAGCTCAAAGCTAGGGTTTCTGTACAAAGTCCAAGTTTCATTACTCGAAAAAAAATAACCACAGTCCACCAATTTAGGCTTTTAGGGTTTCGATCATTTTGTTGTATTTTTGAATAGTGTGAACAAGATGAATATGATATGATCAATATGAGTAATATGACAAAATGAATATGATAATCAAGATAATATCAACAATAATATAATCAAGATAATATCAACAATAGTATAATCAATACAATATTAACAATATTATATGAGCAATGATAATAAGATCAAGATATATTGACGGAAAAGTAAATCAAGAATATATTGACTGAAATTAAAGTTACTAGTTAGTCATTTTTAAATGAATCGGTTCGACTATAGTGCTAAACCATCATAGCACAATCTATGACGAAGATCATACTATAAGAGGTCGTGCACGTTAATATTTGTGCTGAAACATGATGGAGAAATGATATTGAAAATCATTCTCTAAGAAATCGTGCCACACGAAAAGAAAAGTGGACGGTCTCGTCTTAATCAAAAACTTGTATTGATTAATCAAAGGTAACCTATCATGATCCCAAAGTATAGAAAATAATCTCAATGATTATTCACTATAGATTTGAAAGAATTAAGGTTAAGCAACCTAAACTAATCAACATTCATGAATAAAAAACTTCATTGACTAAACACGAAATTGAAATTAAAAACGAAGATGAGAATGAAAAGAAAAAAGAGAAATAAATTTGGAAATAAAATGTAACCAAAAAATCAGTGGAGGAAAAACACACACACAAAAAAATAGACATAAAAATCATAATAAAATATTAGAAACTAATATTTTAACAATTAAAAAAACAAAGATGTTAAAGCAAAATAAAAACCTAAAAAGAATGGGGTGTAAAATGATTTGAGAGGGTGGAACTAAGAAAAGAGGATCATATGGGCTTTAAGCCCATCACCCCTTCTAAAAACAAACTAAAATGATTTTAAAACAAACAAGGGGTGGTGCTGCAAGAAAAAAAAGGTGTGTGATATGGAGTCATATAGGCTCAGACGAAAGCCCATCATCCATGACATCCAGCAAACCCACAACCACAACAAGGTGGTATGGATTATATGGGTGGTGTGAACCGTGAAAGCCTCATGGTCCCAAGATAAAACATAATTATGTTTGTTCAAACACCATCAAACTTCATTAAAGAAGAACAAGAGACAAAACCATAAAATAGCTTAGGTTTATAAAAGGAAAACAATTAAAATACTTTCAGGAGAGAAAAGAGGGAAACGAAGCAAAGGTAATAACATCAATCTTCAACAAAAAATGGCCAAAGAAAACGATCAACAAATCAATCGCGTAATCCAACCTTCCTTCTTGCATTTTTGCTTGCGGTTTGTCTCAGGTTTGTTTGTTTTTGTTCACAGTTTCTTCATTTCCTTCTGATTCTGCTCTTGATTTGGATTGTTTGAAGGTTGAGAGGTACAGAAGTTTGGTGAATGTTTTAGGTAATAGAATGTTGACGTGTGGTGAGATAGTTTGGAGGTCGAAGAAGAATTTGCAGGTGGTTGTGCATTTGAAGTCGTGAACTTGTTTTCAGGTATGATGATGAAGAAATAAATGAGTTTTTTTGCAGCATAAGGTTGGCTTTCCAATCTTTAAGGGAAATGAAGAAGAATGTGCTTACTTATAAAGGAGAATGAATGGTGATTTAAGGAATTGGTTTGGAATTCTTTGTGTCATATATGCATTTTGTATGCTTTGAATTGTTACCATTCAGTGCGTATGTCTTAACTTGGTTTCTTTTGTTGCTTGCAGGTTGGTGTGCAGTTTGGTTTACAAAATGGATGCTTTTTTGGAACGTTTGTGGGGCTGGTTTACGTCACGAGGTAAGGCCAGCATGGTGTGTATAATTTATTCTGGTGTATTGATTTTGGAACAACTCGAGGTTTGTGCATTTTTGCAGGTAGCGATCATTTTGCTCAAAAGAAAGTGGTGTATATTGGTTTGCAAGACGGTGTGTGACATACTTGGTAACCTGTTGCAGGCACAACTTGGTTAATTGCCTCTTTTTTTTTTGTGGCATCATGGTTGGACAGTATGTTGGCAAGGTTTTAGTAGTACCTGGGGCTATTGGAATTGTGATTATATCACGTTATTGTTGTTGCGGTAATTATACAGGACACGAACTGTAATGCATCTCCAATTATTATTGTCTTGAGAGGAAAAAACTAGTCCAAGAGAGTCCAAATTTAAGCTGACCAAAAATTCATGTCTTGCCATTTTGTTGCGGTGAGAATCATGATACCAAGCTATTGATTAACTTAAATCTTTAATTCATTGAATTCACAATCGGACTTTAATTTATCCAAGGGAAAGGTCTAAAGAGAGAAAGAACCTTTTGCGCGATGTAACGACAATGCTAAGAGATTCGGGGATCGGGGGTTGGTTATGCATAGGGTAGGTATTTCACATCCTAAACATCTGTAGTACCTTACTGGAACCTTTTGTTTGTTGTATGCTAAGTTTGTTAAATGTTTGCTATGGATTGGGATAAGTTAAAACCTGAAGATATATACACTAAGTTTGCTCGCAAAGACATTGCGTCTTCTGCCTACGTATCCTAACTAGGATAGAATCAGAGCAATCGTAGTTAACCTCACTAGGTTTGAAGAACACTTGATTATGATCAAGGCTCAAAGGGGAACAAACATTACAATACTTGTGTAGAGTTTAAGGAAACTCTCTAGATCTAAGTTGAACACTCAAGAAAGGGGAGTAAGTAATCATGACAATGATTCTTACATAGAGTTAACAAACTATATCCTAAGTTCTAGTTGAAAGAGCACTCCTAACAAGGGGTGGCTTTGTAGACTTAAGCAAAGTCTAAAGGACAGGTTCCACTTGACTAAGTGTATGAATGACTTAACGAAGTCGAGGGAGAGATGAGTTGTCTATGACTCAAGGGTCAACAGAAAGACTTTCCTCTGGAAGGATAAAAAAAGGGCAACTTGGATGAGAACTAAAGAGTTCCATCACCTGGGGAAACTAAACTTAACAAAGCATAAATATCAAACAGGAGAAATACAAGAAACATGGTTACGACCAAGCATATACAAGCATGTTACAACAAGCAAGTACGTCAAAATAGGAGGAAAATAGATAAATTCATGGTGACAACCAAAAGAGGACAAAGCCTTAACATGTTAACAAACACAAAGGAATCAATCTCAAAACAAATCTTACAAGATAAAATCAAACATGGTTTAAGAGAATTTTCAACAAGGAGCAAGATAACAACCCTCAAAGATAAACAATTTCCAATTAGGCAAAAGGCATTGTGAACATGAACAACTTGAAATCTTTTTTCATCACATGAAACTAGGAAATATTTTGAGTATTTTGCAAAAAGAATAGATTGAAAATAGTAAAATATGAGCGAGTTATGAATTTTTTGATTTTGTGAAGGAAATATAAATAAATGAGCAAAAAGGGTCCCATGTAGGGATCGAGCTCAGGACACAAGGAATGAAAGGCATTAGGGGCACAAGTGACAACCACTGGGGTGGCGATACATCTGTGTATTTAGCCACCCCAAATAATACAAAAGGCTTCTTTTTGCAATATTTCTGGGCCAGGCTTCAAGCAAAATACATGGGGCGGATTGGTTTCAAACTTCCTCAAAAGGGCATCATTTTTTACAAACTTATAGTCTAAATCACTTAGAATTGAACAAGGATTAAGATGGTACTCACAATTCTTCAAGATCACACACATAAAATGAGATTCGGTGGCTAATGCAAAATAGAAGTTGAAATGCATAAAGAACTTCATGGCATGAATTGAGTAAATGTAGGTCAAATGATCATCACACACAACCTTCAAATGTGTCAACAGACACTTCTATACTCAAGGATCAAACACAAATCAAGCAAAACAAGAAAAGGTTCATGGTTGCAACTATGATATAAAGGGATGCAAGTTGTCATGGTTCCAAATGAGTAGGTTCAGTTTACATACACATTACATACAAGCTTCAATCATGTTGACAGATGATCTCATGTTCATGAATCAATCAAAAATGCTTCAAACAGAAAAAAGGCATGTTGTGTACAGCTGTGAAATGAAATACAAAAAAATTGTTGAATTGATGATGCATCATGGGAGTGAAAGACCAAACTAGGTAGAATTATGTCATGTAATCAACATACACACACACACACATTACAATCATGATAACAGATAATTTTATGCTCAAAACTCAGTCACACCTCTTTCAAAACAGAATCTGGTATGGTGTTGCAAACATATTTGGAAATGCAAGGTCGTTGAAACAAGAAATCAACCGCTAATGCAACAGGGGAAGTCATGGCATATTCAAGGAAGTTAAACATCACACACAAGTCTGAAACATACTAACCATTGGTCCTAGACTCAAAGCTCAATCAGGAACACATTAAAACAAGAATTGGATATGCTGTTGCAAGCAACAACTGAAAATGCAACGCTGTTTGGAAAATGGAGAATGAGTTTAAATGAAACATGGTACATGGTATGAGCAAGTCAGTTTCATATCACACACCAACCCTAAACCCGCTAACTAAAGATTCTAGCTTCAAAGATCAGTGAGAAACATATGAAAACAGGATTTGGCGTGCTGTTGCAAAATGATTGAAAGTGTAAAAACTGTTTTGAAAAATGTAGGACATGCTGGCTTATGCAAACACCACACACAAATTCCAATCATGTTGACTAAAGGCTTCATGCCTAGAGATCAAATTGGAACATCTTAAAACAAGAATTGACATGCTGATGGCAAGTGTGGTTGAACAAGATGCAGTAAATCCCAAAATGGTTTTTGATCATGGCACATACATACATGGATCATACATGAAAGAATTTCATATCCAACATCAGCAAAAAGGTTTGACAACATTCTAATGCAATTCCTAACAAAACAAATACACATTTCACAACTGTTACAACTTCTGCACATAAAACTCATGCTGGAAGATTTGATATGAAGTGCATAAAATGGAAGCTATTGTTCATGTCAACAATACAAGTCAAGCTTTAAGGCAGCAAATCGGTATGCACATTACAATGGCAGGCAGTTCATTTAAGGTATGCATCATAGTGATTCAAAAGCAAGCTTTCAAAACAGGACCTAGTCAGCTCTACTTCAAACAAAGCAGGTAGCAAAATCTTGACAAAGATTGGATATTTACAATGGTAACATCATAATATAGCATGGTATGGCAACCAAACACACACATCAGTTGTGGAATAACAATCCTCCTAAGTTCAAACATGACCTAGGTGCAGAGATACCTCATTAACAGACTACTTGGATATAACAATGATCCAAGCAAAGCAAAGTAGGCAGATTTTCCTACAAGCCCATTTTTGCATTTTTTAGCACCAAACATGTCAAGAAATGCTTATGATAGAAAATGAAAAGGATGGTAACCACCAACCTGTTGTAGACCTCCAAACAAGTGTGCTGCAATAAGGAATGCCTTTAGGAAGCTTCAGCTGCTGTCCAACTCTACCTTGATGGAAACAGCCCTTCCTTGCACTTGGAGTAACTTGTGACAAAACTCAAAATAAATGAGGATCGTGTTGTTTTATGTCATGGACAGTTGATACATCACATATCAAGGGTGTGTGGATGATTATAATGGTTAAAACAGGTCTGGACAGAGATTTACTTGAGTTTGTGTATGAAGTCAAACTTCACTTGGTTGGAAGTTGACTTTTGGGAAAATGAGGATTTTGGGTGGTTTAAGAGTATTGACACCTTCTAATAATTATTTTGAGGTTGTGCAGAGGGTTTTTAAGGGATTGGAATGTATGGAAAATGGTTTAGGAAGCCAACTGCCCAAGGCAGATTTTGGTGAAACTTGAGATTTTGAAAATGAGGCAAGTAAGGAAAGAAGGAGAGTTGTGGTTTTCTCTTGGTTCTAAGAGTGCTCTGGTGTGGTTTGGAGAGTGTGAAGAAGTCTCTATTTATAGGCCATGAGAAGCTTGGGGCAGATTTGGTTTTTTCACTTTTGGAGGGAGATTTTGAAGAAAATCTAGCCAAGGTCATGTGGCAGGTTTTCTCATCGGTTTTTGGGCTTAATGCAGGGCAAAATATCAAGTGAAATGAGGGGGATGAGGTGACTGAAGTGAGGCTAGCTGAGTAGGGAACTGCAGCTGCAACCTTCACTCAAAAAGTTTCTCTTTCTTCTTGTTTATTTGAATATTATATTGCAACTTGCTCCTTTCTTCAATTTCTGTCATTTCTCCTACATTTTCATTCATCTAAGCCTTATATTATCAGAATGAAACATGATCCAATGGTTGAGGATGGTCCAAGTTGTTGAAAATTTGATTTGGGGAAAAGTTGAAATGGTGACTCAAGTGTTAAAACATCATCTTGTTAAATTCATAACTCTCAGCTCATAAGGGATATGGAGGAGTTCTACCACATTTTAGAAAGCCCTCATATAGATCTACAACTTTCATGTTTTCATGAGTTTCAGATTCCAAAAGGAACTTGGCCAAAAAGCCTCTCAAAGTTGCTGAAAAACAAGCCTAAAAGTGAATTTTTTCTGTTACTTTTCCCTCTTGTAATAAATTTGATCATAACTCCAAATCTATGCATTTTCTGATCATGGACCACTTTGGGACTTTTGTAGGAATTTTCAAGAGATTTCTAATGAGATTTGAACCAACTCAATTGGATGTGTGGTTAAGGAGTTATGGTCTTGCCTCTTTCAAAACCCTATTTCCCGACTTTTACGATTACTCCTCAATCCTTGATCCAATGGTCATGAAATTTAATGGGTAGATGCAATATGTCATTTGGAACATTTTTGATTCACATCTTAAGGTCAAATTCCTTATGAGTGAAGAGTTGACTTTTCGGTCAACCGAATGATCGATCGGTGGCTACCGAGTCGACTGTTGATGCTCCGGATCCTTTGAAGCCTTGAAACTTCTTGAGTAGACTTCACTAAGCCATATGAACTTCATGGATCATGATCCCACCATTGTAACACCTTTTAGATCAAAAGTCAAACCACATTTGACTTTTCCTGCTTGAAAACCCTAATCGGGCACCCTGAACTGCACTGTCCTTGATTCCTGGATGACAACCTCAAATTGGATTCATGCTTGATCCGATGGAATATATTTGATGATGTGGAGACCTATCTCAAAGAGAACCAATCCAAAACGTTGACTGATTAACCCTCGAAACCTCGATTTCGGCTGTATGGAACCCTGATTCATGTATCTTAACAAAGACAAACTTGAAACGGGTTAAGGTTAGGTAATCAAATGAGTATGATCCTAAAATGATGGTGAGGATCTAAGGGGTAAAAATTTGGGGTATGACACATGTCAAATGAGAATTTAGTTACTTGCTTATATGGCTCTTGTTGCAAATAATTTGTCCATGGGCTTTAAACAAGATTTTGAAGTATTTTGAACATAACACCTAACTATTCACAGCCTAATTAAATTGGCTTTTCGATCTCATGAATACTAATCTTGGAACGAGAATTTAAATAAGGTGATGACTTGAAAAACAATGGTTGGAATCTATTTGGAATCATTTGAGTAACCTGAAATCAATCTTAGGACTAATTATCAAAACTCACCCTACTGTGCCCTTAGCACATGACTTAAATGTTTAATTAAAACTTGATCATGATCTGAAAAGATTTTGTTCAAGACCTAAAGTAACCCAATGAGTTGAACTTGGCTTGAAGACTTAAGCGTAATTCAAAGAACCAATTGACCACAACTTGGTAAATTTAGACATGATTTGAAACATCATGGTGCAAATGATTTTGAACAAATTAATTTATGATTTTGAGATAATTCCAACGTGGCTTGAGAATGATCTAAGCATGGTTTGAAAATAACCCAAACATGGTACGAACTAATGAATTTGAAATAAGGATTGAACATTCTCAACAAACAACTTAAAATATGGATTAATAACAGGTAATCATATGGTTTAGAATCCACCAACCTTGAACATCTTTGAATTCTTCATACTTTTTTTGTACCACGCTTGAATTCAACAAATGAAACTTGAATAAAATTTGACTTACCCTTAGATTAATGATAAACATAAGAACTACATGATCATGATTTGCCAAAGACTTGAAATATGGGCCTCAATGCACTGCATAAACCCTAACTAAAAAATGATTTGGTCCTTGATGATGTTCAGATACAACACTTGGATTTGATTCACACTTGCATGATCATGAAACAAACTCCTATTTTGACAGAGATTAATTCAAAGCCAATTGAAGTTCAACCAATGTTGCACACACACCTGGTTGGATACCTTAACTGAAACTTGGACTTAGGAAAAATGAAAGCAATATATTTTGGATTTTTGAATAGTGTTGATGAGTGGATGTACATATGAAAAGTATATACAGGTAGAACAAATTTGGGGTATGACACCGAGTAGTGTCAAGATCTACTTTGAACTACTGTATTTTTTATTTTTGTTTAAAATTTTGATTTGAGCCTTTGACTTTTTTTTTTGCCGTGATTTGGTGCCACGACAGGCTTAAGCTATCGCATGCGCAGGTCGTTACAACCAGTTTAGAATGTTTATCCTGAACTTGAAAGAATTCTAAGAGCACAAATGAGATTTTTGCGTTCTCAACAACTATCTAGAAATCCTTCAACATCAATTGTAGCTTAACCAGAGGTTGAAATGCATGTGAGAGATACAGACGAAGAAACTTCGTCATCATTATCTGACGAGTCACAACACGAAGCTGTCATGGCTGAGCAAGATATCATTAGCATTGCCAATGACGGGGCATGCAACATTAGGGACTATGATGTCTTTGATCCTATGGCCATGAGCATTAGACCAGAGGTCACGGCACCACAGTTTGAATTCAAACCTATAATGTTCCAAATGTTGCAAACCGCTGGTCAATACTCAGGCTCTCCACGTGAAAATCATCACTTTCACTTAAGACAATTTTTAGATGTTGCTGATAATTTCAAGATTCTTGGCGTGACTGATGATGCTTTTAGGTTAAGGCTGTTTCTGTATTCTTTAAGGGATAGAGCCAAGAGCTGGCTAAATTCCTTAGAACCAAATTCCATTTCTACATGGAACACTTTGGTAGAAAATTTTTTGGCCAAATACTTTCCTTCTTGAAGAATACAAAGATGAGAAATGAGATCACTTCATTTAGGCAAGGAGATTATGAATCATTGTTTGATGCATGGGAAAGATTTAAGGAGCTGCAAAAATAATGTCCTCGTCATGGGATTCCCATCTGCATTCAACTTGAGACTTTCAATAATGGATTAATTCCATCCTCAATGAACATGCTAGATGCATCCAGTGGTGGAGATTTTTTTCTAAATCCTATGAAGAAGGATACATGTTGATTGAGAGTATTACAACCAACACTTATCATTGGCCTGTCACTAGGGCTACTGCAAACTCAACTCACACGAAACCTTCTAGAGTTCATAAAGTCACTAAGACAATAGCTCTTGTTGCCCAAGTGGCTTAAATCCACCAGATGATGAATAGTGTGATGACTCTAAAGTGACAAAGCCTGAACCAGTTAAGGTGGTTACTGACATGACTAAAGTTGCATGTGTCTACTGTGGAGGACCCCATCTGTTTGAAGAATGTTCTTTAAATTCTGATTCAGTCAAATATGTTGGCAACAACAATAACAACAACAGATACAACAATCCTTACAGCAACACATACAATCCAGGGTGGCGCAACCATCCTAATTTTTCTTAGAGTAATAATCAAAATCAATAGAAGCCTTAAGCAACACCAACACCACAAGTTCCTCCTGGTTTTTTTACTCCTAGTTATGCTGGGGAAATCAAGGATACAATCAGCTGGAGAATGTTTTAAAGTCTTTTATTCAAGAAGCCAAAATTCAATTTTAAGCACAAGGAGTAAGTATCAAAAACTTGGAAAATCAAGTAGGGCAAATAGCCACTGCCTTGAGCTCAAGGAACATGGGAACTCTCTCAAGTTCTACTGAAACTCCAACTGCACCCTCTGGAGTAAAGAATATTGAGACATGTCAAGTTATCAAGCTAAAAAATGAGAAAGAAGTTGAAGAATCTGTTTCAAAGAACAGGGAGGCAAGTACATAACTGCTTGAACTAGATATTTATGGAACAAGAAAACAAACTAATGAAGAACCATCTTTATCTGGGCACCAGAAGCAGAATAAAGGTGTCACTAATACAAACTTGACTTTTCAAGAGACACGAGAGGTCATGACTGACATCAACAAGAAGTCAAAATTTGTTCAAGAAAGACCTCCACAAAGGATTAGGAAGGCCAAAGAAGAACAACAATTTGGAAAGTTTATGGAGATCCTGAAGCAGCTTCACATCAACATACCCTTGATTGAAGTTATTCAAAAATATTCCAAATTACTCAAAGTTCATGAAAGATATGCTCACTAAGAGGAAAAAGGTAGGAGAATTTTCCACGGTTGTACCCACTCAAGAGTATAATCAATTGGTACAAGGAAAACTTCCACCTAAATTAAAATATCCTGGGAGTTTCACTATTCCATGCACCATTGGAGATACCTTTTATGGAAAAGCTATGTATGATTTAAGGGCCAGCATTAATCTCATGCCCTTGTCCATCTTTAAGAAGTTAGAGATATGAGCTGCCAGGCCTACAACCATCACCTTACAATTGGCAAATATAAGTATTTGTTACCCTCAAGGAAAGATAGAAGATGTGCTAGTTAGGGTTGACAAATTTGTCTTCCCTGATGATTTCATTATCATGGATTTTGATGCTGATGAGGAGACACCTATATTGTTAGGAAGACCATTCCTAGCAACGAGTAGAACCTTGATTGATATGGAAAGAGGAAAACTCACGATGAGAGTCAATGGGAAGCAAGTAGTATTCAATGTCTTAAATGCTCTACAATATCCTGAAGAAGATGTAGCTTATTGTTCCATGATATCTAGATGGGAATGAATAATTCACAAAAACCTTCTCAAAACTATTGATGTGTTGGAACGGGAGCTAGGGAAATTAGAAGAAGAAGAAGGGCCACGAGAAAGAATCATCTATGGTCCAATGAAGAAGCATGAGGAAGAATCTGCGGAAGTGATAGAATCAATAGTTGTTGCTCACAAGTAGCATCTACTTTCCATAAAAGAACCTCCTGATCTAGAACTAAAACAACTTCCCAAGCACCTACAATATACTTATCTGGAGGCAGGCCAGAAGTTGCCAGTCATCATTGCTACAGATTTAAAAGTATATCAGAAAGATCAGTTAATAACACTATTGAAGAAGCACAAAAAGGTAATTGCTTGGCAAATTTCTGACATCAAAGGGATCAGCCCAACAATTTGTATGCATAGAATTTTGTTGGAGAAAAATGCTAAGAATAACATTGAAATTCAAAGAAGATTGAATCCAATTATGAAGGAAGTTGTCAAGAAGGAAATTATTAAGTGGTTGGATGCTAGAATTATCTACCTTATATCTGATAATGTGTGGGTGAGTCCCATTTAATGTGTTCCTAAGAAGGGAGGCATAACTGCGATTATCAACGAGAAGAATGAACTAATCCCCACAACTACGGTTTCTGGTTGGAGAATTTGTATGGAATACAAAAAGCTGAATAAAGCAACAAGGAAAGATCATTTCCCTCTATCTTTTATTGATCAAATGTTGGATAGATTGGATGGAAAAGTATATTATTATTTCCTACATGGATACTCGGGGTATAATAAAATTGTCATAGCCATATAAGACCAAGAAAAGACAACATTCACCTGTCCTTATGGCACCTTTGCTTTCAGAAGGATGCCTTTTGGATTGTGCAGTGCTCCGCCACCTTCCAACGTTATATAATGTCCATATTTTAAGACATCATTGAGAATTTCGTGGAAGTTTTTATGGATGGCTTCTCTGTTTTTGGAGAATTATTCAAGAATTGCTTGGAAAATTTGGATCTGGTATTGGCTAGATGTGAAGAGAATAACCTGGTCCTTAATTGGGAAATTTTTCATTTTATGGTAAAAGAATGAATTGTTCTTGGGAATAAAATCTCAAAGAAATGTCTAGAAGTAGATCATGCAAAAGTGGAGGTAATAGAGAAATTACCACCACCTATTAACATCAAGGGAATTAGAAGTTTTCTAGGGCATGCTGGCTTCTACAGAAGGTTCATCAAAGATTTTTAAAAAATTACTTAACCTCTGTGACAGCTGCTGCAGGATGATGTTCCATATGTCTTCAGTCAGGACTGTTTGGATTCCTTTAATTTGTTGAAAGAGGCTCTCATCTCTACGCCCATTGTGAAGATTCCTAACTGGTCAAAACCCTTTGAGTTAATGTGTGATGCAAGTGATTTTGCTATTGGAGGTGTGCTAGGTCAAAGGTACAACAAATTTTTTCATACCACCTACTGTGCTAGTAAGACCTTGATTGAAGCATAAATCAACTACAACACAACTGAGAAAGAGCTATTTGTCGCTACTGCGAAAATCGGCGCCGGCTGAACAGAAGAGTCGCCACCGTGCGTTATTTATCCCAACGGAGGGAAAGGAAACGCTCAGAGTAAACCTAACGCAAAACGGGAAAGGAATGGTCATCGCAACCAAATCCTGGATTCGGGAGTCGGTTACGCAAGGGGAAGGTATTAGCACCCCTCACGTCCGTCGTACTCGACGGGATCCACGCTTGTTTTCTAGTACAGATTGTTATTCTATCTATTCTACAGGTCAAGGGTTAAAAAGAAAATAAAATGACTCGCAAAGTATCGCACTTTATGCCTACGTATTCCCGTCTGGAACGAGAAATTAGAGTCAACGTAGTTCGCCTACCTACGAGAAAGGAGGGGAAGGTTGCTCGCTAGGATATCGCATCCTATGCCTACGTACTTTCATACGGCATGAAAGATCAAAGCAAACGTAGTTCGGGCCACGAACGACACAAGTCTGTCTTGATTGTTTTTATCTCCTTCTGAAAAAGGGTTTTTCTGATTACTGGTCCAAGCGGACAAAAATGACGTTTTGATGAGTTCACATTCTTTTACGGAAGAAGTGTCTTTTATTGTGTTTGAAATCTTATTGTGTTTTTCTGTTTGTTTTGAGAAAGAAGAGACAGAACTCTAACCTACGGTTGCAAAGGGAATTAGACTAACCTAATGTTATCATGCATGGGTTAAGACCTAATGTCTATCATGCTCCTCTCTTGCGCAGAGAGAAATAGAGATCCTAAGGGGATAAGCAGAAACAGAAACAATAGCATATATACAATAAAGCAGTAAAATGCATGGATGCAACAATACAAGCGAGGCAAGGGAGTCCCATTCAACCTCGAACCTAGAAAACAACAGGCAAAAGCGAACAAAATTCGCTTTCAACCTAACAGGTTAAATGGCAAACAATACAGTCAGGGAAATTCAAACAATACATCAAAAATTATAAACAGCAAAAATAAACAGCAAGCAGCAGCTCTGCACATCAAGCTTCTTCAACATCTGTCTTCAAGTCATCTTCAACCATCTACAAGCTTCAAGCAAGCATCAGTCTTCATCTTCACAGCCTTCCAACAAGGTCTTTGTCTTCAATCTTTCAGGGCTTTTCTTCAAGTCTCACTCTCCAAGATGAGGAACAGTTAAGAGGATGAACTGAAATGTTAAACAGTTAGTTGACCACCAAAGGTGGCAGACAGACTGATAACAATAGGTAGAATGTTTCTCTCAAGAGTTCTATCTCTTAGACACTGTCACCAAGCCTTCCAAAGAAAGGGGGTGAGTGTCCTAGAGATACTCTGCATCACAGAGAGGGAATGGAGGCAAACAAGACCTTCCATGTTTGTGAAGCAAGTTTTCTACTTTAGAGCTCTGCCTAACTCCTAGATCCTATAACCTTCAACAGCTGCCAGCAAGAATCTCTTCATCAACTCTGGAAATTGGTATTCATTCTCTTTATCTTCAATGCGCTTCATCAGCACAGTCTTCAGCTCAAACCCAAGCCCCAAACAAGCCCAATACCCCACACAGTCAAATAATAACCCTAGAGAGGGCACACCACACAATCAAGCAAATACAGGAAGTATACTAGTAGTAATAGTAGAATAGGGGAAGTCTAATATTTCCTAAGGGATCTATTATTTACCCATAATCCCCCTATAGTCCCATCATTTAATTTGTCCTAAAGAAAACTCAAAAGAAAATTTGTTTTGTTACCTACATTGTATTCATAACCTTAAATGATTAGCCTAATGTTTTCTAACTAAACTACCTAAAATAAATCCTAAAAAAATTGGTATAAAAATCAAAGGGGGTATCTAATATATGTATCTAGTTATACTAAAAAATTTGGCCTAAAAAGATTATGAGAAGCACCTAAAAGAAATTCTACAAAACTATATACAAATTAAATCTATTAAAAAGGCATTAAAAGAGAAAATATGTAAAAAATAGTAAAAGAAAATAAGATGGAAATTTTATTACATGATGTTTTTCTACCCAGAAATATGAAAATAGTAAAAAAACAACCAATCAAAAATATGGAATTTTCAATTTGTTATGATTTTTCAAACAATTAAGAAAAATGAATGAAATTAAAATGAAATAAAGTTGGTTAGGGGTGCAATTAGTAATGATTTGCATTGAAAAATGAATGATGGGCCCAGACTGGGGGTGCGCGTAGCAAGGCGCGTCTGGGCCCAGTGCAATCAGAAAATACCAAAGAAAAGAATAAACACAAAACGGTGCGAAAAGTAAGAAACTTAGTTCAATTCATGTGGGCCTGGATATTGGGGGTGTGGCTAGCAATTGATCCTTAAGCCCAAGCTGAGACTTTAAGTGAAACGGTGTGTTTCACGTCCTACTCTTCCCTCTCGTTTTCAACTTCAAATCCTGGCCGTGAGATTCGAATTTCAGTCAAACAAGAAGACCTCATCCAACGCTTGAGGTGTTTCTTCTCCAATGAGATTAGGGTTTCAGCAAGACTCCATGGATACGATGCTCTCATGCACAGACCTTCCAGCACCTGGTTCTCTCTTAATTCTTGATAAAATCCACTCATGTAAAAAGCAAAAATGATCCTCATCTCAAGCTAACCAAAGCTACATTACTAGTTCTTACTGTAACAACCTAGAAAATCAAACCCGATAGCTTCCTCTCCATGAACACTCCAATTTCCACTCTCATGAAACTCCAGTTTCTTGGTACTAGTGTAACCACCACACATCCCTGATCATTCTAAACTAATCCACATGAATTAACATTCTATATCCTCTTAGTTCTAGGTCAAAACAGTTTTGGTGCTCATGTAAAAATCTTCACCAAATCCTATCAAAATCTCCAGAATTGTTCCTCTAACCACCTAAGTTGCATCTAACCTAATGAAACTACATCATGCTAACTAATTCTAGCCAATTCGATAGAAAAACCAACCTGGTGTAATCTTGAAAACAGATAGTGATGCTCTTGGATTCACAGCTAGCAGTGCTATAGACTTGATCAATGGACTTGGATCTTGGTTCTGTATGCAGCAACACCTGCTCAAATGCTCTTGATCTTGCAATTGAATTCTTCTTGCACTTTGGATGATGAAGTTGGTAGCACACGAATTCTTCTTCAATTCAACCAGATCTTGATGGAAACTTGCTCTATGATGAATGTAGATGATGATAGGATCAAGAACTTTGAAGAATGATGAAGATTTGATAGAGTTTTTGTGTAATTTGCAAAATTGAGGAATGAGATGTAACTATGAGTTTTCAACCAAATGAATCACCAACCAATGATTGGATCCACTCTACTCAATATATAGATGCTCATGGAACCATCTAGAAGTTGCTGGAACTTTCTTGTACACCAATCCCTTGTGTTTTTGGATATGTTACTTCTTTTGTAAGCCAACTAGTATAACTTCCAAACTTTGAACTAAACTCAAAAATCTAATATTTCCAATTATCTCAAAACATTATTTCCCATCAAAATGACCTATAATTTCATCCCATTTGGACATGTATTGCAAAATCTCATTTTTAGGTCACTTTATCCATTAAATTAACCCTTATTTTTGGCCAAATTTGGAACCTTGAGCTATGAGCATTTCCAAACTTTCATGATCACTTTTCTAAACTCAAAATGTCATTTGGAGCAAGCTTGATGTTGAACATTTTCCATTTGAGGCTTGCAAGTATGAGTTTTAGGCATATGCTTGAAATGGCCTGTAATTCTCAAATGACCAAAATACCCTTTGCTTGCCAAAGACATAAGTAGAGTTCCACAAATCAGATGAAGGCATGCCATACCTTTATAGAAATATAAGACAATTAGGAACAACTTTCATGTTTACCAGAAATCCATTTGAAAGCTCCTTGAGGGGTAAAAGTTGCTTGGAAGACAAGTAACTTTCACAGACAAAATTTCAGATGCCCCAGATGACCTGTAACTTGCAAGGACCATAACTTGAGTTCTATAAATCTCCTTGATGTCTTCCACCACTCAAATTAAAGGTCTTGAGATCCTCTACAAGTTTCATGTTGGCCAAGGATTCATTTGAAGCTTGCATTTTGAATTATCTTGCTTGGAAGTTTGACCTAAATTAGGGGATTTTACACAGAAACCCTAATTTAGAAACTCCTCTTCTTCTTGATTTCTCTTGATTTCTCCTTGGAACAACACCACATCCATATCTACATGTCAAATTATGAACCCCACATCCCTCAAATAGACCTTGATGTCTTTCAATCAATCATTTGACCTAGGGTTGACCTAGGGTTGACCCAGATGAAACCCTAGTTGACTGTCTTCAACTGCAACTCTTGTGATTACATCAATGACTTGTCTCACTTTCAAAATGACACTATAGGTCCTCCATGATGTCTATATACCCTCCATGATCTCAATTCACAGCTCACAACTTCTTTGATGATCTTCCAATACCCTCAAATAGGAGATAGATTCACTGCTTGATCCACTGACTTCTTAGATTTCAATTTCTTTCTGATGACTTGGCTAAGATTGAATTTGAATAATAACCTCTTGATAGGCTCCTAGAGATAAGAATAGTACTTGGTCCATTGTTGAATGACTTGCTATGCTATGCTATGCAAATGATTAGACTATGTACATGACTCCTTATGCAAATGCTAATGCAATTGAAACATAAACTAAGTGAAGTAGGTTGAGCAAATTTTAGGGTGCAACAGCTGCCCCTATTCAAGCGACTTAGACCCGATTGGGTGAAGAGCGAACGGCCTTCAAACATTCGAGGTGCGAGACGGTTGAATACTAAGAACCCGGAAATTTGTCAACCGCAGAAATAAACTGCACCACTGTTTGGGGACCGACATCCACTAAGTGAATCTGGTTGTTATGGCAACAACTGATCCGACGTTTGATAATTCTGATTTCAACTTCAACCACCTATGTAGCGCCACAGGTACTGAACACTTTTCGCAAAACACCTCTGTCCACAACTGGACTAACCTTATCAACACAAGAAGAGAGACAAATTCGTCAACACGAATAGAGATCCTGTTGTCACAGGAGTAACCTTGTCCACCTCTGGACCCAAATTTTGCCAAATCACGAATAAACACAAATCTGTCCACGTCAGGACTCACATCACGAAAAAAAATCCGGCGATCTCGCTGGGAAACATTTCTGTCTAATCATAGGAAACTTCATCCGTCTATCCATACGGGCAAACCATCTGTCTAAACACAGGAAACTTCATCCGTCTATTCATACGGGAACATCATCTGCCTGAACACAAGAAACTTCATCCGCCTATTCATACGGGAACATCATCTTCCTGAACACAGGAAACTTCATCCGCCTGTTCATACGGGAACATCATCTGCCTGAACACAGGAAACTTCATCCGCCTGTTCATACGGGAACATCATCTGCCTGAACACAGGAAACTTCATCCGCCTGTTCATACGGGAACATCATCTGCCTGAACACAGGAAACTTCATCTGCCTATTCTATGGGAACATCATCTGTCTGAACACAGGAAACTTCATCCACCTATTCATACGGGAACATCATCTGCCTGAACACAGGAAACTTCATCCGCCTGTTCATACGGGAACATCATCTGCCTGAACACAGGAAACTTCATCCGCCTGTTCATACGGGAACATCATCTGCCTGAACACAGGAAACTTCATCCGCCTGTTCATACGGGAACATCATCTGCCTGAACACAGGAAACTTCATCCGCCTAGGCTACGGGAACATCATCTGCCTGAACACAGGAAACTTCATCCGCCTGTTCATACGGGAACATCATCTGCCTGAACACAGGAAACTTCATCCGCCTGTTCATACGGGAATATCATCTGCCTGAACACAGGAAACTTCATCCGCCTGTTCATACGGGAATATCATCTGCCTGAACACAGGAAACTTCATCCGCCTAGGCTACGGGAACATCATCTGTCTGAACACAGGAAACTTCATCTTCCTAGGCTACGAGAACATCATCTGTCTGAACACAGGAAACTTCATCCGCCTGTTCATACGGGAACATCATCTGCCTGAACACAGGAAACTCCATCCGCCTGTTCATACGGGAATATCATCTGCCTGAACACAGGAAACTTCATCCGCCTGTTCATACGGGAATATCATCTGCCTGAACACAGGAAACTTCATCCGCCTGTTCATACGGGAATATCATCTGCCTGAACACAGGAAACTTCATCCGCCTGTTCATACGGGTAATACCCTGGTACAGCTTTTCTGCCTATCTTGCAGCAGCTAGCTCCATCAATCACATGGGTAACACAATCTGAGTCTGGTCTTCCAATTTTCAGCGCTAACATGGCAGCAGCTCTGAGAAGTACTCTACTGGGGATTTTTTTTTTTGAATCCACACTGCCAGACAACTTCGAAAGATCGATTCACGAAATCTTTGATATTGTTATAACAGCAATTTTGAAGAAATACTCCTCTGGAAGGGTAAGAGAAACTTAATCAAGCAACTCTATGGGGAATAATGCCAAAATTGACATTATCGTTGAATGTCTCACGCCGAGATCCTGAATGTTTGGTAATTAATTTGAGCAAGAGCTCCCTCCACCTGCATGGGAAACAACACTTGAAAACAAACGGGTTAACCAACCTGGTTTATGTTTCAAAATGCATATGTTTGACAATGACGCAATGCTCCATTCGACATGGAAATGTTATGCGTTTTCATTTGGTAGATGCAGATACGACACTATATACCGATGCAAATGCAGACTCGAACTGCTGAGATACAGAAAACTGCTTCAGCAAAATAAATGCTGAAGATAATGCCAACTCCGCTGGGGATAACCAGGCGTTACAAAATTATTCCAGCAAAATAAATGCTGGAAGAGTGAAGCCCGCTTCGCTGAGGAATCACTGAATGCGCCAATCATGATTGGACTTGTTGCTGGGGAGTGAACGAGTATCACATGATATTCCGACAAAATAAATGCCAGGACACACAGCCAACTTTGCCGGGGAGAGTCTTAATCTTCGAGTTCCACTGGGAGGAAAGAGAACACTTGCTGAAAAGAGAGAACTCCGCTGGGGACGAAACGACTCTCTTGGGGAAAATCAACTGACTCCGCTGGGGGAGCGTAAATGACCCTACTGGGAAGGGTAGACTGTCTGAGTACAGCTCACGAGTTGGAAATATTAATCTTCTGAGGCTAAACCGCTCTGCTCGGGATAGGGGAATCCTCTTCGGGGGACACCACACTGTCTGAATACAGCCTTCGATCTTGGAACCGTCAATTCTGCTGAGAGTAAACGCCCTTGCTGGAGAATGTCCTTTGGATAAGCTGCGACTAGCTGGAGAATTTGATCCTTCTTTAGTAAGGAACACTGTCATCTCAGAAGCGCGACCTGCGTGGGGATCGAGTCTTTCGTTACGAGCTTCTGGTCAATACTGCAATCTTTTGATCGTCCACTTCATACGGCTACGACCCTGCAACACCACAAACAAGACAAGACAAGTCTATGCAACCAAATCTATTCAAGTTAGTGTTAGTGACATTATTTTCAGTTAATTCAAAGTTTTAGCAATTATTGGCAAGGGCCGGCGACGTTATACACTTGCTAGTTTTATTAAACCTAGGCGTTTATCATGTACAAAATAATAAAGAACCAGCATCAAATACTGAATAACATGCTTTATTGATTGGGCCCCTAAATGGGCGGAGTTTTGTACACGGGATGTAACTCCTGAAAAGAGGAAGCTACGCACAACAATTATACAAGTATGCACAAGAAGCATAGATATAATGACAAATCAAATTTGTACACATGTCGGCAACGGGATGCAGACGAACATCATGAACTGATCCTCCTGTGACTCGCCCGACTCTAATGCTTTCCCGGTATTCACACTTCCGAAGAGATTGTGTCTGATAGTCGACTCCTCAAGTATACTCTCCCGCACCAATGCACACCGCAGTATCAAATTCGGACCACAGTCATTTGCTTTTCAAATCCCTAACTTTTGCGTGAACCGCCCTTTTACGGGTTTTCAGTTCACCGGGATACCCTTTTTTGCCGAAGCCGCCCAGTGTAGGTTTTCAACTTCGCGGGTGTACATTTTTTCCATTTTATCCCTAACTTTTGCCCGAACCTTTCATTCTGTTTTTGGTTCGCCAGGATGCCCCATTTTTGCTTGGACTCTCTTTTTTCTGTCCAACGGGTCAATTTCAAGCAAAGTATTTTTTAACTGCGTCCGAATTCACAGGCGACGTAAAGTCTTCCCCGCCCATGGTGGACAACAATAAAGCCCCTCCTGAAAAGACTTTTCTGACAACGTATGGCCCTTCGTAGTTGGGGGTCCACTTGCCCCTGTGATCTGCCTGCGGCGGGAGAATCCTTTTCAGCACAAGGTCGCCCGTCTGAAAGCTCCGAGGACGTATCTTCTTATCATATGCTTTCTTCATTCGGCTCTGGTACAAACGACCGTATGCTAGAGAAGCTAGCCTCTTCTCATCCATTAAACTCAGCTGGTTCAACCTGTCCTTCACCCATTCTGCCTCGTCTAGTTGGACATCTCGTAGTACTCTCAGGGAAGGAATCTCAACTTCCAGTGGTAGTACTGCTTCCATTCCATATACCAACGAGAACGGGGTTGCCCCGGTTGATGTGCGTACCGTCGTACGATAACCGTGCAAAGCAAAAGGTAGCATCTCATGCCAGTCCTTATAGGTCACCACCATCTTCTGAACGATCTTCTTTATATTCTTATTGGCCGCTTCAACAGCGCCATTCATCTTGGGTCGGTAAGGGGAGGAGTTGTAATGCTCGATCTTGAAATTCTGACACAGCTCCTTCATCATTTTGTTATTCAGGTTTGAACCGTTGTCAGTAATTATCCGCTCGGGGATTCCATATCTGCAAATGATATCTCTCTTGATGAATCTGGCTACTACCTGCTTAGTCACATTTGCATAAGATGCCGCTTCCACCCACTTGGTAAAATAATCGATCGCTACTAGAATGAACCGGTGTTCGTTAGAAGTTGTCGGCTCGATCTTTCCAATCATATCGATTCCCCACATCGAGAATGGCCATGGCGATGACATTACATTCAGAGGACTCGGAGGCACATGGATCTTATCTGCATAGATTTGGCACTTGTGGCACTTCCTCGCAAACTTGAAACAATCAGTTTCCATAGTTAGCCAAAAATAACCTGCCCGCAGCAGCTTCCTCGTCATAGCATGCCCACCCGCATGCGTACCAAATGTACCCTCATATATTTCTTCTATGAGCAGCTTCGCCTCTTTCTCATCTACACAACATAGTAGCACCAAGTCGTGATTTCGTCTGTACAGGACACCGTCCGGATTCAAATAGAAGTTACCCGCCAATCTCCTGAGAGTCTTCTGATCGTGACTGGATGCCCCAGCCGGATACTCTTTGTTCTTCAGGAAATTAAGGATATCAAAATACCAGGGTTTATCATCAGATGCTTCGTCAATGGCAAACACAAAGGCAGGTCTGTCAAGCCGAGAGATAACAATTCTGGGAGCCTCATTCCAGAAGTTGACTTTGTACATGGAAGACAAAGTGGCCAGGGCGTCAGCCATCTGATTCTCTGCTCGCGGTACATAATGCAACTCAACCTTGTCAAAGAAAGGCAACAATCTCCTTGCGTAATTCATGTACGGTATTAAATTAGGCTGACGTGTCTCCCATTCCCCTTTTATTTGATTCACCACCAGAGCTGAGTCTCCGTATACATCCAGATTTTTGATTCGCAAATCAATGGCTTCTTCAAGCCCCATGATACAAGCTTCGTATTCGGCTTCATTATTGGTAACTAGAAAGGTCAATCGAGCGGTAAACGGGATGTGCGACCCGTGTGGAGTAGTGATGATTGCCCCTATTCTGCTACCGTAGGCGTTTACAGCTCCGTCAAAGATCAACTTCCATTTGGAGCCGAATTCTGGTCCTTCGTCTGGCAACGACTCTTCACAATCTTTCATCTTTAGGTACATGATATCCTCGTCAGGAAAATCAAACCTCATCGATTGGTAATCCTCAATAGACTGCTCTGCCAAGTACTCAGACAATACACTCCCTTTTATAGCCTTCTGCGAGACATACTGGATGTCGTACTCGGTCAAAACCATCTGCCAACGGGCAATTCTCCCCGATAGTGCCTGCTTTTCGAATACATATTTGATAGGATCCATCTTCGAGATGAGCATGGTTGTATGATTCAGCATGTATTGCCTCAAACGCTTGGCGGCCCAGGCTAGCGCGCAACAAGTTTTTTCGAGCATTGAATATCGAGATTCACATTCCGTAAACTTCTTACTCAAGTAGTATATTTCATGCTCTTTTCTTCCTGTCTCGTCGTGTTGACCGAGAACACAACCCATACTTCCCTCAAGAACCGTCAAATACATAATCAAGGGTCTCCCTGCCACTTGGGGTATCAAAATAGGAGGCTCCTGCAAATACTGCTTTATTTTATCGAACGCCTTTTGAAAATTTTCATTCCACGTTACAGCCTGGTCTTTTTTCAACAGCTTGAATAACGGCTCACACGTAGCTGTTAGGTGAGATATGAACCGAGCGATGTAGTTCAACCTCCCTAAGAACCCGCACACCTCTTTTTCTGTTTTAGGCGTCGGCATCTCTTGTATCGCTTTTATTTTTGCAGGATCGACCTCTATTCCTTTTTCGCTCACGATAAACCCCAGCAGTTTACCCGATCTCACCCCGAAGGTGCACTTGTTAGGGTTCAGTCTCAGCCTGAACTTCCTAAGACTTTTGAACAACTTCAACAGATTCACCAAATGCTCTTCCTCCGTCTGGGATTTGGAAATCATATCATCGACATAAACCTCGATCTCCTTATGCATCATATCATGAAAAAGAGTTGTCATTGCACGCTGATACGTTGCCCCAACATTCTTTAGTCTGAAGGGCATCACTTTGTAACAAAATGTTCCCCAAGGAGTTATGAAAGTAGTCTTCTCCATGTCTTCTGGTGCCATCTTAATCTGATTATAGCCCGAGAAGCCATCCATGAAGGAGAATACGGAGAATTGAGCAGTGTTGTCGACCAACACATCAATATGAGGCAGCGGGAAATCATCTTTCGGGCTCGCTTTGTTCAAATCACGGTAATCTACACACATTCTCACTTTACCGTCTTTCTTTGGCACTGGTACAATATTAGCGACCCATGAGGGATATTTTGTAACAGCTAGGAAACCAGCATCCCACTGCTTTTGAACCTCCTCCTTAATTTTCACTGCCATATCAGGTCTAGTTCTGCGAAGCTTCTGCTTGACCGGCGGGCATTCTTCTTTTAACGGCAGGCGGTGCACAACCATATCTGTATCAAGCCCAGGCATGTCTTTGTACGACCAAGCGAACACATCACTATACTCTCTGAGCATTTCAACCAGTCTTCGCTTGACGTCGCTCTGCAGCGCGGCTCCTATACGGATGTTCTTTTCAACCCCTTCCGACCCCAGGTTAATAATTTCGATGACCTCCTCATGAGGCAGAATGACTCGTTCTTCTTGCTTTACCAACCAAGACAATTCTTCAGGAACGTCGCCATCTTCAACAATCTCTTCTTCGGCCTGAAATACCGGGTGCTCAAAGTCGAGACGAGTCATAGGCGGTTCACTGATGTCATCTGAAGATGTTATCCTGCAAAAGGAATGGTTAAATGCTTCAAAATGCGTATAAAGCGAATAACCACATTGCCATTTTATTGTAAAACACAAAACAGGAAAGACAGAGATCGCAATATTTGTACATGAAAAAAACGCCTTTTATTTAATGATTAAACAACGCAATGTACATAACAGCACAGCCCTAAGCAAAATCATGATGCCTCGGGTAAGACACCAGATTGTTCAACAATTAAGAAAACAAAGTATTACTGTTTGAGAGTCACAGGAACAATCTCCTGAATAGACCAATTGCATAATCCTTGTCCTGGCATGCTCGGCTGAATCCAGGCGTCCATGTCGCAGTCACTGTCTCCTTCTTCGGAATCTGAAATAGCGTTGATGGCCTCGTGACACACTCCACTAGCTGTGATTGTTATTGGTCCTCTAAAACGGGGTGCCCCAGCAGCAGGTGTTGATGACGACGGTTGATATCCTAGCCCAAATCGGTTCATCTTCACAGGAATATCCAGCACCTTGCCCCAACCTTTTGTCTCACCTGTCTCCACTAGAGCTTGAGCTTCCTTATATGACGAGACGGCTACCTCTGACGCTTTACTCGGCCCGGGACCTTTGTCTTTGATGCGCAACCCTTCAAAGGCTTGACAGGGTGTTTCATGAATCTCGCCGTCGACTTCTACATACTTAAATGATGACAGATGGCTAACCAATATATCTTCCTCTCCACATACAGTGACCACACTGTCCCCTACCATGTATTTCAACTTTTGATGCAAGGTAGATGTGACTGCCCCAGCCCCATGGATCCAGGGTCGTCCGAGAAGGCAGCTGTATGCTGGCTGGATGTCCATAATATAAAATTCAGTCGCGAAAACCTCTGGCCCCACCTGCAGAGGTAATGTTATGGATCCAAAGACTGTTCTTCGCGTGCCATCAAATGCCCTGACCACCAAGTCACTGGGCGTACAAAGGATTCCTCTGACGTCCAGTTTCATCATTGCTTTCTTGGGCAGCACGTTCAAGGAAGATCCGGTGTCTACCAGTACATGAGACATGACTGAGCCCCTACACTCAACTGAGACGTGCAACGCCATGTTATGCTCTCTCCCCTTCGGGGTCAAATCAAAGTCTGTAAATCCCAAGCTATGGCCTGCGTTCACATGCGCCAACACCCCCTCCAACTGATTCACGGAAACATCTTGGGGTACGAAGGACGTATCCAGAACTTTCAACAATGCATTTCTGTGAGCTTCGGAACACAATAGCAACGACAGTATGGATATCTTTGACGGCGTCTGTTAAAGGTGCTCAACAATCTTATAATCACTCTTGCGAATAAGGCGCATGAACTCTTCCACATCCTTAGATGACGTTTCTCTTTCGTTCCTCTACAGCGGGACATTCTCATTCATCTTTCCTTTTCCTTTCGCCAGTCGTTCAGCCTCTACCTCAGGCGATATAAAGATTCTCCCACTTCTTGTCATCCCTCCGGTACCGACGACGTTGTCTACAGTCTCCACTGGCTGCTTACTAACATCAATTTTCACCCCATCACAGTATGCTTCCAACCCATAGGCCCAGGGACTGTGTAATACCCCAAATTTTACCCTTACATTTAGTCAGGCATTTCGCATATCATCTCCTATGAACATTTGCTAACCACTAACAAGTCATGGAGGTGTCTGTTTTGCAGATTTGGTCCCAGGGGTATTTTGGTCATTTCACGCAAATTCTGCTAATTTCTTGAAAACGGGCTGTTATTACGTTCTGAGGCATTTATTTGCCATTTGGGTCAAGGTGCCAGTATGTTTTGTCAGAAATATGATTGGACTCGGGGCCGTGCTTTGTTGATTCTGAAACATTTCCAAACAGTTTTGTTTCCTTTTATAAAGTTGGGTTGAAAAGGAAGTGGATACTGTTAAGGTTATTTTGAGAAGTGATGTGATCAACGAGGTTTTAATGTGAATTTGTTTGGATATAATCATATGGCGGGATATCATTTATAAAAGGCAAAGGAGAGGTTAAGTTTTAATAGTTGTGAGCTTTTATTCATGAATGTTCATAAGCTACAAATCAAAGTTGAATTTAAATAATTTATGGATGATTATTCATGGATATTTAAATTCATAATTGAGAAAATAGAAATGAATATTTACTGGATTTTATTTCATAAACATCTAGAATTACAAGTTGAAATGGAAGTAATTTTTGGATTTTATTCATGATGATCTTTCATTTACAAAAAGAAGTACATTAAGTCAATAAGCATCTATCCTAAATCCTAAAAGTTCCTAAGGGTCTTCATGCTGTCTTTAAGTTTCGTCGCAAATCTCGACTAACCTGCACATCAAAAAGAAAACAAACAGTGTAGAAAAAATGTTAGAAGTTTCTCGACACTCTCAGAACAATGTCATCATCGAGTGCCGGGAGTGGCACAACCGAAGCTGCGTCCTACCCCCGTTACCGATCCGCGCCGTGGGCGTCAGATCAGGTAATGCTTGTTCTTATCGATACGGGACATCCGAGAGATAGAAAAAAATAAAAGAAGTGGGGCTGATTCGTTTTGCCGCGATTGGATTTCCAAACTGATACGAGAATAAGGCAACATGGGCAAGTTTGGACTCAGACCCGGATGCCGACAGGTTTGAGTCGCTTTGGTTCCGAAGTTTCCAACACCTGAAAAGCCACAAACGCATCAATGTCAGATTCAGAATTTGGAACTCAAAACCTAAATAGTTCATGAGCAGCATCAGTTCTGAACCATGTACAGAAGAATGAGACACACAACAAGCTGCGGCAAAATAACATAGGACAAGGTATCAAAAGATTCAGCAACCCCAATTTCATAACAGAGTTTAAAACAGTTCAGTTCAAGAAACCGGCAACAAAACCGTAGAACCAATATCAGCTACAACAAGCAAAGAGAAGCAACACGAGTTACAACCTGCAATAACAAGGTAGTATCAGCTGTAAGCATCACAGTGCAACAACAACAGGTTTTTTTCACCTCAACAATATCAGCTACGAGCAAGCGTCACTCGCAAGCACCAACATTGCAACAACAGCCTCTAACAAACGGTTCAGATTCACGAATCATCATCACCGTTTCAAATTCCCCCCGACAGTAGCAATTTCTGAGCTACAAACAATAGCAGCAACAGATATCAGTTGCAAACAACGCCGACTGCAACACAGCGAGCAACACCAGTTCAACATCTGCAGGTATCAATTGCAAGCAAAACAAGTCGACTAGCATCTGCAAACAATTTCAAGAGCAACCATTAACACCACAACATCAACATCTGCATCAACAAGTATGGCAAGCTTCTGCACACAGCGACAATGGAACAGCATAAGCAGCAAGAAATAAGGATAGCATTAGCGACAACAACGACATCATTGGTTCAGCCCTCAGTTCGAATCATCATCGGGCAGAAGCGAACAACAGCAGAACAATACCAATAGCTTCGATTTGCCACCTCAACCACAGCATAAGGGCTAAACCAAAGAAAATAAGTCATCCAAATCCAAATGAGCGAAAATCCATATCTGTAGAAGATCAAAACCATATCAGATAAAATCAACAGATCCAAATCTGGACCAAATCAATCCAAATCAGTTCAAAGCAGATATCCAAACAAGAGGGTTTTCGAAACAGATCACAACCAATCCGGTTTCAATCCACAATATCCAAAATAGGTTTGGTTCCAAAACAGATTGAAGTAAGCCCGTTTCTGAAAGCAAATCAAATCAAGCTGGGAATATACATTCCAAATGAATCCAAAATCGAAAGTTCAGCAAACCGTATCAGGAAAAACAAATCCGAGAATGCATAAATCCAATCATATCAGAATCAATCCCTATTAGTGGAATCAGAAAGCAAATCAAAGTAAAAGCGAATCACAAATCAGAAGCAAACGAAATCCAATCTCACAAAAGTGAATCAAATCCAAAAGTGATCACAACAGCTAGGTAAAATCAGAAAAGGAAAAGATTTGTTCCAATCAGAAATCAATCTCATCCAAGGCCATCAAAGGCCCATTCGAAAATCAGAAAGAGATATAAAGAGAACGATCTCACCATCAAAAAGAGGAAGGTAGCCGTGTGAGAGAGAGAGAACGAAGAACACTCAAAGCGCAAAAACCCTAACGAATAACCATCGGTAGCCGTTAAACCCGAACGAAAGAAAGTTGTGAAGCAAAGGCCGCCTTCGTCTTCGACGGGCAACCACGCTTCGAGGCTCAGCTTAGCTTCATCGCCACCATCATCGCCTCAACGAGATCATCCGAACTCAAGCTAAAAGGTTGATTACTCATATTTCAAGATCTCATATATTTGTGTGTGCGTTTGTGTTTTCAGGAATTGGTGAGATGGAAAACCCAACATCGAATGGCCGATGGAGAAGATGAAACAAGAACGAGACGAAGAGCATGCGCCGCGAGACCAAACGGAGGGTTTTGGAACCCTAAGTTTCTACTATGACCTTCAAGTGAAGTGGCAACGGGCTGAAGAACCACCGGCCCAACTTCCCCAAAACTTTTTTTATTTATTTTTTATTTTATTCAATTATTATAATTATTATTATTATTATTGATTTGTTAAAATAATGTTAAAATCCATTTTTTAAAATAAATAGTATTATTATTTTTTTCAAATGACATAAAAACCTACCTAAAAAAAAAATAATAATAATAATGTGGAGTTTTTTTAGATAATTAGGTTAAAATAGTTTTGGAGGATTTAAGTTAAATTTATTTATCAATATTAAAAATCCTATTTTAATTCAAATTGAAGTTTATATCATAATATAAAACCACAAAAATAGGCATAATTTCACTTCCTGGCGTGTCTGATAATTCATCTAATTCTGCCCACTAACGTTGTTTGTTCGTTTTGCAGCCTATTATGTTTACCGTTATTTATTTATAATTGTAACTGTTTCCTGGTTGTAATCTCGCGAACCAATAATCGCATTTACTCTTCGCATTTTACTTCCGCTTGTATGATCTAAATTTCTCACACTTTCATCACTATTATTTACGTCACATTGCACACATCCGAAGGTTAGGTCTAGCTTTTGGTCGCCGTGCCAATAGTCCTCAACTTCAAACCCTTACAAACCCTAATTTTCACAAATGCCTCGCCGCAGGCAAAATTACAATTTTACCCCTAGCATTAGGTCAAAGAGCCGTCGCGCTCATTTTAGGGTTTCTCGCCGTGGAATCCCTAATTTAACCCTAATTACCACTCAACATTTCAACGTAGAGATTTGGAGTTTCTACACTCCACGTAAGCGTGTCTTTAAGATGCGTTTATTCCCCTTGAGACCTTGACCACAGTCAAGAAGTTTCTAACCTCCCTATTGAGGGGAACTACGATTACTCTGATTCCACTCCCGTAAGGATACGTAGGCACAAGATGCGATGTCTTGCCGAGTAAACTTAGAACTAACCCCTTAGGTCTCTTTTCTCACTTTTAATCCTTTGTACATATACCTTAAGCAAATAAATAAAGCAAATAGTAAACATTTGAACAAAAGGTTCCTGTAGAGTACTACAGAAGTTTAGGGTGCTAATACCTTCCCTAATCTTAACCAACCCCCGAACCCTAGATCTTCCCCGCATTGTGTTTACGATGCAAAATAGGTTTTCCCTCTTTTGACCTTTTCCTTCGGATAAATCAAAGAGCGGTTGTGAATTGAATTGCGATTCAAACTCGTTAGTAGTTTGTGATCCTATTTCCACCGCAACAGAAAATGGCGACTTCAACTGGGGAATGTTCTAAACTTTTGAGGGTTATCCCTAACTTGTTCATATTTATCACTATCTGTGTTATTATTCATTTGCATGTATATATTTGTGCTTTGATTGTGGGACTGTTCCTTGTGCTGTGAGATGAGTCCTACACCCGGATCTAGTGTACCTTAGGTAAATGGCAATATACCAAGGAAACTGTACGACGTATATCGATACGGTTGATCTGGTGGCCATAGTTAGTGCGACTTCTTGGTTGGTGCTTATATTCCTTAAGTCAAGTTGAGGATAATATTGAGGCTGCCATATGTTGTCAATGCACTAACTGACTTTTAGAACCCTAGTTAACTCATCTTGGCCTTTAGAAAGTAGTGAGGTAACCGGCTTTGGTGCAGACTGAAGTTGGTTGACACTCGATGTCGCTACTGCGAAAATCGGCGCCGGCTGAACAGAAGAGTCGCCACCGTGCGTTATTTATCCCACGGGAGGGAAAGGAAACGCTCAGAGTAAACCTCGCACAACACGGGAAAGGTATGGTCATCGCAACCAAAACCGGGGTTCGGGAGTCGGTTACGCAAGGGGAAGGTATTAGCACCCCTCACGTCCGTCGTACTCGACGGGATCCACGCTTGTTTTCGGGTATGGATTGTTATTCTATCTAAACTATAGGTCAAGGGTTAAGAAGAAAAGAGAATGAAAATAAAATGACTCGGCAAAGTGTCGCACTTTATGCCTACGTATTCCCGTCTGGAACGAGAAATCAGAGTCAACGTAGTTCGCCTACCTACGGGAAAGGAAGGGAAGGTTGCTCGCTAGGATATCGCATCCTATGCCTACGTACTTTCATACATCATGAAAGATCAGAGCAAACGTAGTTCGGGCCACGTACGACACAAGCTTGTCTTGGTTGATTTTATTCCTTCTGAAAAAGGTATTCTTGATTAACAGTCCCGGCGGACAAAAATGACGCTTGATGAGTTCACGTTCTTTTACGGAAGAAGTGTCTTTTATTGTGTTTGAAATCTTTATGTGTTTTTCTGTTTGTTTTGAGAAAGAAAGAGACAGAACTCTAACCTACGGTTGCGAAGGGAAACAAACTAACCTAATGTTATCATGCATGGGTTAAGACCTAGTGTCTATCATGCTCCTCTCTTGCACAGAGAGAAACAGAGATCCTACGGGATAGGCAGAAACAGAAACAACATCAGATATATACAGTAAAACAGTAAAATGCATGGATGCAACAGTACAAGCGAGGCAAGGGAGTCCCACTCAACCTCGAACCTAGAAAACAATAGGCAAAAGTGAACAGACTTCACTTTCAACCCAGCAGGGTAGACAGCAAACAATACAGTCCAGGAAAACCAATCAATACATCAGAAATGAAATACAACAGCAAAAGAAACAGCATCAACAGCTCTGAATCAACATCTGGCTTCAAGTAATCTCCAATCAGCTACAGGCTTCAACAAGCATCAATCTCCATCTTCATGGCCTTCAGGCAAGGGCTTTGATCATCAGTCTTCTATCTGCAATGGCTTTTCTTCAAGCTCAAACCTCCAGGATGAGGGATTAGTCACAAGAGTGAATGGGTGTTAAGCAATCAGTTGACTACCAAGGGTGGTGAACAGACTGCTTCTAACACAAAAGACATTTTCTCTCAAGAGTTCTATCTCTTAGACATTATCACCAAGCCTTCCAAAGGAAGGGGGTGAGTGTCTTGGAGAGACTCTGAATCACAGAGAAGAATGGATGCAGACAAGGCAATCCATGTTTGAGAAACAAACTTTCTAACCTAGAGCTCTGCCTAGCTCCTAAACCCTAGTCTCCTCAGCATTTGCTAGCAAGAATCTTCTCTTCAACTCTGGAAGTTGAACTTCAATCTCTGGATCTCCAATGGCTTCACCTTCACAAATCTTCAGCTTCCCCAGGGCCCCAGACAAACCCAATACCCAATCAAACAATCAACAATCCCCAGAGGGCACACCACACCAGACAACAGATATACAGACAGTAATAATAGCAGTAGGGGAATCCTAACTTTTCTCTAAGGGATCTAGTAACTACCCATAGCCCATACAGTCCCATAACTAATCTATTTAAATCCTAAGTCCTAAGGGAAATGAAATCAAACTCATAAGTTGTCACCTAAAACCCTAGTTTTGTACATGATGTTCAAGCATTTATTAATCACCTAAAATTAACTTCTAAAAATGGGAACTAAAATATTTCTACAAGTTGAATATTTCATCTAAACAATATAAAAAGAATGACCAAAAAATATTAAAGCATGGAAGAGAACAAAAATCATTAAAATGATGCATGAAATGAACTATTTAATATGACATTTATTTAGAAAATATGGAAAAAATATGAAATAAAACTAAAAATGAAATTTTATTTTCCTATAATATTCTAGACATTTTAATGAAAATATTGTAAAAAGAATGGATTAAAATGCATTTTTTATGAATTAGTTATGAATTTTCAAAGTGGATGAAAAATTAAAATGAATTAAGAAAATAAAATTGGAATTAAAATGAGGGAGAGGGGTGCATTCAGAAATCTCGCCCAGTTATATCCAGGATGGGCCACATAATGGGGGGTGCTGGTAGCGAATTGCCAAGGCCCAGTAAACATTCAGAATTAGTGAAAAAAAATGAGAAGCGCTGGGAGGTAAGAATAGCATCAAAAACACGTTGAATATGGTTTTGGGCCTAAACCTGGGGGTGGGATTAGCACAAGAGACTCAGGCCCGCCCGTTTCAATTAATGAAACGGCGCGTTTTGGCCAGTTTCCAATTCCCTCCAAATTCAGATTGAACGCTGGCCATACGATCACGCTATTAGTCAAAAGTCCTACTCAAAATGGAAGGCCACGATTTCGTCTTCCCCAATGGTTCTGCAAATTAGGGTTTTAACTCCATGAACATCCATGCACGAACAATATTCCATCCCTCTGTTCTCACTCTACACGCAATGAAATGCCACGCCATAAACATGAAACCTGCTCAGAATCTTTCCCTCTATAATCCTAGGGCATCAATTCAGTCTGAAACTCAATGAAACTCTCAACCCGATCGAGGTAAAATCTGGTCACCATGGATATGCACTGATATGAACCCTCACCACTCTTCTTCAAACTTAACCTAAACTAATCTACACATAATGGAGATTAACCTGATCAATCAAGCTAACATTCTAATGCCCTAACCTAATAGATCTTCACCCTAACAGCTTGTTGCACCTGTCACCAACCATCACCAATCCTTTCCAAATTCATCTAAAATAATCTCCTAACCACCTAGATTGCATCTAAACTAACAACATCATGCCAAACTAGCTAGATCAATCAGTTTGAATGAAAACTTACCTTGTGCGAAATCTTGAGAAACAACTATGGAAGATGTGGATCTGAAGCTTCTAAGTGTTGGATCTTGATCCACAAATTCAGCAATCAATTCTGTATGCAATATTTTGGAGTCTCCTTGCTTGAATTATGCTGTCCAATGGAATTTGCAACTTTGATATTCTTGAAAAAAAGCACTCGAAAATGGATGAGAATCACCAAAACCTTGCTTCAATCCTGATCTATGATGATAATGGAGCAAGATTGAATCAATGTGGATGATGATTTTGTGAAGAATTTGAGAGAATTGCAATGAAACTTCAATGAAAAGAATGAGGGAATTTGTGAAATTCTTGGTGCAAATGAAGCCAACCCTTGCCAAATTCTCCTTTCATGAATATATAGACCCCAATGGTACATTCTAGATCCATCTTGCACATTCCCTTGTTTTCCAACTTTGGCTCATTTTGATTATGTTTCTTAAAAGGCAAGCAACCATGGATAACTTCATTTTTTCCTTCTAAACTCAAAAAGGTGTGTGAACCATTGTTCTTAGAATTGTTTTTCCATTCAAAATCATATATTGGAAGTCTCCATTTGGACTTGTAAATCTCCCAAACCATTTTTCACTTTGAAATTATTCACTTTATAAGCCTTTTTAGTTCATATTTTGACCAATCATGCAACTCCATGCTATGAGCTTCTCCAATAACTTGTGACCTTCTTTCTAGACTTAAAATCCCCTTTGGAGCAAGTTTGATGTTGTAAGTTTTTCCATTTGAGGCCTCCTTGTATGAGTTTTGGGTATAGGTTAAAATGACCTGTAATTCACAAATGCCCAAAATACCCTTTGCTTGCCAAGACCATAAGTTGATTTCTCCACATCATATGAAGGCATGCCATACCATTCTAGAAAGCTAAGACAATGAGGAACAATTCTTATGTTGACCAAGAATTCATTTGAAATCTCCTTGAGGGGTAAAACTAGCTTGGAAGTCAAGTCACTTTCACAGACAAAAATTCAGACACCCCAGATGACCTGTAACTTGCAAGGACCATAACTTGAGTTCTATAAATCTCCTTGAGGTCTTCCACCACTCAAATTAAAGGTCTTGAGATCCTCTACAAGTTTCATGTTGGCCAAGAAGCCATTTGAAGCTAGCATTTTGACTTATCTTGCTTGGAAATTTGACCTAAACTAGGGGATTTTACAGAGAAACCCTAATTTAGTAACTCCTCTTCTCCTTGATTTCTCTTGAATTCTTCTTGTCATATCTCCATATCCTTCTTTATATGTCCAATGTTGATCCCCACATCTCTCCAATAGCCTTGAATGCCCTTTAAAGTCAGTCAATTGACCTAGGGTTGACCTAGGGTTAGCCCAGATGAAACCCTAGTTGACTATCTTCAACTATAGCTCTTGTGCTCTCATCAATGACTTGTCTCCTTCTCCAAATGACTTTTTTAAGTCCTCCAAGATGTCTAGATACTCCCCATGCCTTCATTTCACAGCTCATAACCCTCTTGTTGACCCTCAGACACCCTCAGCTAGGAGGTGGCCTCAAGGCTTGATCTGCTGAACTCTTTGCTCTCAAATTCTTTCCTGATGACTTGAATGAGATAGAATTAGGATAATAACCTCATGATAGGCCTCTAGAGATGAGAATAATGATTGGTCCCCTGTTGAATGACTTGCTATGCTTATGCTATGCAGATGGTTAGTCTATGTACATGACTCTATATGCAAATGCCAATGATATTAAAACATGAACCAAATGAATAAGGTTGGGCAAATTTTAGGGTGCAACAGCTGCCCCTATTCAAGCGACTTGGACCCGAATGGGTGAAGAGCCCGGAGCCTTCAGACATTCGCGGTACGAGACGGTTGAATACTAGTGAAACCAGAAATTTGCCAACCGCAGAAATAAACTGCGCTCCTGCTTGAGGAATGACATTCGTCAGCTGAATCTGACTGTTACGGCAACCCACTGATCTCGTGCGACCGTGCTGGGGATTCTTCTCATCATCCTGAAAAAGATTGAATTATCAGAAACTTCGTCCTTTGCTTGTCCACGTCAGGACTCTATCTGCTGTCAACTCAGAAAAAACTTCAACAACTTTGTTGGGGACGGCTCGTCTGCCTTCTCGTCAGAGATAAATCGTCCACGTTAGGAATAAACTCTTCCACGTTAGGAATACCACCGTCCACGTTAGGACTCACCTTTCCACGTAAGGAATAACCGTTCCACGTTAGGAATAATACTGTCCACGTTAGGACTCACCTTTCCACGTAAGGAATACATCGCTTTTCCCCGTCAGGGGTGACTTTTCTCTGCTTTGTCAAACTCTTCCACGTAAGGAATACGTCTTCTTTTGCTTTGTCCATGTAAGGACTCTTTCTTTTTCCACGTTAGGAATCACAAATTTTCCACGTAAGGAACCCCAATCTTTCCACGTGAGGAATACTATATCAATCTTTCTTTCCATGTTAGGAATGCTTCTTCTTTCCACGTAAGGAATACCGTTTCTTCTTTCCGTCCACGTCAGGACTAAACTCTCCACGTAAGGAATCTATCTTCTTCTTCCACGTTAGGAATAACTTCTTTGATCTGTCCGCGTCAGGACTAAACTGTTCCACGTCAGGAATAATCTCTTTCTTTCCACGTCAGGAATCAATCTTGATATGTCCGCGTGAGGACTCAATCTTTCCACGTAAGGAATAAACTCGTCTTTCCACGTAAGGAAACCATTTTTCTTCCACGTAAGGAATGCTCTTGATATGTCCACGTAAGGACTCTGATCTTTCCACGTTAGGAATCAAACCTTGATCTGTCCACGTCAGGACTAAACTTTTCCACGTAAGGAAACACCTTCTCTTTCCACGTCAGGAATCAACTTCTTTTCCATCTGTCCGCGTCAGGACTAAACTTTCCACGTAAGGAATCAATCTCTTTTCCACGTAAGGAATCACCATTTTTCCACGTAAGGAATAAGACTTCGTCTGGATCTGTCCGCGTCAGGACTAAACTCTTCCACGTTAGGAATGCACTTGTCTCCCCGTAAGGAATCCATCTCGATATGTCCGCGTAAGGACTCAATCTTTCCACGTAAGGAATACCAACTTCTTTCCACGTAAGGAATAAATTCGTCTTTCCACGTAAGGAAACCATCTTCTTTCCACGTAAGGAATAAATTCGTCTTTCCACGTAAGGAGAACATCGTCCACGTTAGGACCCACCTTTCCACGTAAGGAATCACAATTTTAATCTGCCCACGTAAGGACTCCCATCTTTCCACGTAAGGAATGAACTTGCTCTTCCACGTAAGGAACTGAAGCCTCTTTTTCCACGTAAGGAATAGATTCGTCCACGTCAGGACCCATGTTTCGTCTTGATTTGTCCACGTAAGGACCACATCTTTTATGCTGAGAAAATACATCTTGTCCCCATCAGGACTCAGTTCTCCATTGATCCCAACTCACAAACTTCTTAGCACCGACGTGACAGCGACTTTGAGGCGGACTCTACTGGGGATATTTGGAAACCAAACTACCGGACGCCTGTTCTGATAACCGGCGGTGGCCTCTGAAATTCTGATTCATGGAACCCCTGATGACAACTAACTCTGCCTGGGAATAAAGAGAAACTTATCCTGATAACTCTGTGGGGAATACGGCCGAAACTGACATTATCATTGGATGTCCCATGCCGAGATCTTGAATGTTTGGTAGTTCATTTGAGCAAGAGTTCTCTCCACCTGAACTGCTAGAGTACAGAAACTGCTTCAGCAAAATAAATGCTGAAGATAATGCCGACTCCGCCGGGGATAGCCAGATGCTACAGAATTATTCCAGCAAAATAAATGCTGGAAGGGTGAAGTCAACCCTGCTGGGAAATTGGGAACTCAAACCAAACACCCTGTTGAGGTAACCCCCTGCTGGGGAATATAACTTTGTTGGGGAATAGCAGATGTGCACAGTATGATCGGACTCTCTGCTGGAGAGTGAACTGATATTACACAGTATCCCTGACAAAATAAATGACAGGACCCACCACCAACTCTGCTGGGGAGAGTCTTGATCTTCGATTTCCACTGGGAGGAAAGAACACTTGCTGAAAAGAGAGAACTCCGCTTCGGGGATACTAACGTGCCCCCAGTCTGTATTTTGTATAGCTTGCCCCTGAATCTGCAACCATTTTGGAATGGACCCTACAGTCCTTGTATCTTGACAACCAGACATGGACGGCTTCTACATTTCGGACCTCGAAGGGGTGTTTCAAGAACATAACTTTCGTGCTTCTAGGGTGACCTGCCCCGGTCTTGCAACAACCTTTTGTCTCTGATCGACTGAGTCGTGGAGTACTGCCCATAGCTATGAGAGATTTGCCACATCTTGACCTGACTGCCCCAGATTTACTGATTCTAGGATGACTGACTCTACCTGAATTAATCAGTATAGCTTGCCCCAATTCACGAAACATTTGGGCATTTCTGCATTTTATCCCGGTCATACCTTCCACTGTAGGAATCTTTCCTGCCGGCATGCGCTTACTCGCAAGTAACACAAGTTGTTCTGCATAAAAGATATACTAAACGCAATGCATATGACAGTTTCAAAGTCCAAGTTTGTTCACTGAAAAAAAAAATTTGTGACATGTAATGAATCAATTATCAAGATGTCAATATGAAAGCTGGTAAGAGGAACCCTTTTAGGAGTCAGAATTGACGAGATCTTTACTGACGTATGCTCTTGACCAAAACCTGTTTCAATTAGGACTTTTTCGGGTTGTAACGTGGTCAGGTTCACGGTTAACAAGGAAAGATATAGGCTCAAAATTTATTTCGACCCACCCATTCTTCGTGATGTTCTCCAATCCTATGTTCATCTAATCTGACTTCAGCGTTCACCTATTAGAGGTGGAATGATAGGAGTGATGGTTCAGGATACCACGCGTTTTTCTTTTTTGAGTGACGGTCATTTGCTTTTCGTCTTTGGGTGCCTAGAATCACACGACTTTTGTCCTTTTCGAGGATTTGTTCTTTTCTTTGACAATCCTTTTCGTCTTTCGTTTTGTTTTTTTTTCTTTTTCATTCCCTAACTTTTGCCTGGACTGAGTATCTTTTGAGATTCTTTTGATTTTCCAGTCCAGCGGGATGCCCTAATTTTTGCTTAAGTCGCTTGTTTTCAAGTTTTGACTTAGCGGGCTTTTGATTCTTTTTGCTTTTCGTTCTCTCTTTTTTTTTTTTGAACAAGTCGTGTGACACTGGTTTGTCTGACTTCTTGTGGGGTAATGTGACTGTTTCACTCTTTGTCGGCACGGTTTAACCATTGCGGTTCTTTAGGTACGACCTATACAAGTGTGATTTATCCTCAAACGGACACTCCTTTCGTAATTCGAACGCTTGGTCAAACTAACTGACACCTACCCTGCCCCAGGTTAAGATTTAGGGTTTTTTTCAAAAAAAGAAACTCCTACTACTGGCTCAAAGGGGTTAACAAGGGATTATCTTCCTTATATCTCCGGTGTTTATGGATTGAAACAATGCCTGTATCTCATCAACAAGTTTTTTATCCAAAAGCATACAATCAGAATATTATTCGTCATCTGTTTTCGTCATCCTCCCCGGATTCCTGCTAAAACAAGCATTAAGCATTAAAGAAACACCAAGAGTGAACACGACTGGATTAATTCAAAACATGCATATTCATTTCGTTTATTAATATCAGTTGAAAAACAACAAGTTTTAAGAGCGAAATTTGCAATTACACAGAAAAGAAACTACAAATGCGAGGACATGAACAAGATAACATGAAAAATGTCGGCGTCTCGGAACTGGACTTCCTGCACTCTGACTTATTGGCGAGTCAACCATCCTCAGAAGCTATCATCAGGGGTAGTCTACTGCTGTCTCGATCTTCTTTCACCGGCCCGATCAAATCTGGGAAACTTTTTCATCACCCCGGTTTTCGCTTGTCGATGGCCTTGCACCGCCTTGGGAACCCTGTCAGAGAAATTAATGACCCTGCTGTCGATTAAATCTTGGACGTTATGCTTGAACGCGTGGCAACCTTCAATATCATGTCCGGGAGCCCCGGAGTGGAATTCACAGTGCCTGCTCGCATCATAGCCATCCGGCAGAGTGCCGGTTATTGACGCCAGAGTTCTTTTCTCCACCAAGTTCAATCTTAGTAGTGTCTGTAACAAATCTGCGTACGTTGAGGGAGGCTTCTCAAACACCCTCCTCGGCTTCTTTCCCCGAATTCTTTGCTGAGTCGTATACTGGCATCTTGTATGCTGCTGGCTTTGCTCGAGCGATTCCTTGGGCTCACGCGTTATCATCCTTAAGTTCAACTCTGGCATCGGCAACTGTTGTGGACATGGAGACTTAGCTTCCAGTGGCTCTGGGATATACCTCGATTCATCTGCAACCTCTGGCGGAGAAATGGGAATATCAGTCCCTGCAACTTTTATTCCCCCCGGTACAAACTCAATTATTTTCTCATCCAGCAAATCTTGAATCTTATGCTTAAAAGCTTTGCAGTTTGCAATGTTATGCCCCGGTGCTCCGGAGTGGAAGGCACAATGGGCGTTCAGGTCATAGTCTGGTGGTGGCTGCCCTGTCAGTGGAACCAAAATGCGGGGCTCAGCCAGTTGAAGTTGGAACAAGAGTTGCACCAGCTGATCATAATCCACAGGGATCTCATCAAATACTCTGTTAGAAGACCTCATCCTCTTACCACACCTTCTTGAGTTATCCTGCAAAATCAATTGCGACTGCTGACGAGGAGAATTCTGAGCTTCGAATCGTGGGGAGGGTCTCTTACGCCTATCATGCGTGGGTGCCGATTCTTCAGACCCTTGAGGAACAGATAAGCCAGCCGCGTCTTTCGACATTTGCCCTCCTTCTCTCCGGAGTACGTTCCTTAATACTTCAGCCATCAACCCTATCTGTGCCTTCAGTCGGCAGTTCTCTTCTTCTAGCGTCTCTTGATTCGAGCGCAACTCTTGCATATCTTTCGTGAACTGCCCCAGCTGGCCTCGAACATCCGTTAATTCTGCTTGAACCTGTTTGATGGTTACCCCCACAAGTTGGCGTATGCGGCCTGGGAGAAAACCTTGATTCTCTAGCTGAGCAAAGCCGGCAGCTCTATCATTAGCCCGTGCCATCAGAGGCTGTACCGTATCCTGCAACTGCTTCTGACTCTCGGCCATGGCTTCCATTACCTGTATGATCCGCATTATGTGGTCGCGCACCTCTTGCATCTCAGTCGGATCCTGACTCATGACTTCCTTGCTGCTGCTTCTGGTTGAACACCAGGGAATTCTTCGGTCGCTAATCTTGGAGGACCTGGTGGATACAGGAGATGAGATACAATTTAATAATTACCTGTAATGCAATATGAATATGAATGCAATGCAATGTGTGTGCCTGTGCATTAGGGTGATTCATTCCCCCAGTTCTAGTGTGAAGGTGCCAGTGCAGTGACAGTGTTGACAATAGGAATATCGGAGCTGAATCATAGAAAGCCTCGTATATTGCGGGGAAAATTAATAAGCCCGGAGTACAATATCACTGAGAGTACAATAAGAAGGCATGACCTCAACCAACAATCCTGGTGATGGTCAGCACTATGCAAATAAAGCATACAAGCGAATACGGGAAATAATTCCTGGATCCAAACCCTGTAAGGTGCATAGGCCTGGCAATCGTTCTTACCTAACAGTGGTTTCCCCTTGCGGTTAATACGTGTCTAGGCGTGTTGCAACTCAGCTAGCAATTCTCCCTTCAAATCACCTGTGAAGTACAGAGATTCCTGTACTTCTTCCTCCTGAGGTGGATTCTTCAGTGCATATCCGAACTGGCGAATGAATAGAGAAGGGTTGTAATTGATACACCCTTTTCTTCCTATCAACGGCATATTAGGGTACCCAGAACAACTGAAGATGAGCTCAGATCCCAACAGGTCTCGATCAAACCACTCCATATCTTCCGACGATAGCCTCATCAGGCGCTCTGGCCAACCAGCTGGGACTGTAGTCTCTGCAACAGATCTTCTCTTAGGAAGGTGACTCTCAAACCACCTACTCAACAAGGGTACACACATATGAATATTCTTCCCTCTTCCCTTCTCATTCTTGTAATGCAGTGAGTGGTAGAGATCTCCGAGTAAGGTAGGTACAGGATTACCAGCGGCAAACAAGTAGAAAGCATCAAAGTCCACAAAATCCGGTATGTTGGGAAACAAAACTATGCCATGAATGCACAAAGCCAACACAGCATTGAAAGCAACCCAGCACCCGCTCTTGGCGTACTCCTGGGCTTTACCAACTAAGAACTGAAGTGAGAAGCCTGGAACTCCACGGGAAACAGTAGTCACCAGTTCAGAAGCATCAATATGCAAAGCTTTTGCCAAGTCCTCCAGCTTGGGCTTGGCGTCATAATGAATGAATGGAACCTGGTTCTGCACGGGCAGCTCAACATACTCAGCGTATTCCTCCAGGGTTGGTCCCATAATAAAGTCAGAGAACGTAAAGCACCTCAAAGCAGGGTCGTAGAATTGCATCAAAGCATACAGCCCATCTAACTCTACCTCTGTAGGTTTTCACACCAATCTCAGTAGTCTACCATAGCTCATCCGGAAGCTCCTACGAACACCCTCATCAGCAAGAGAGATCAACCCAAGTAGAGGAACAATATCAGGCGTAGGCAATTTGTAAGCAACCGTTCTCCTTAAGCTAGTCATGATCAAACACTCAGAAGTCTGGGTACTAGAACTAGGGAAATGCAAATGCGCCTGCAGCACAGACACACGTTAGTGAAATGAAAATGGTAATGGATATGCAGTGATGCAATGCAAGTAACATGCAACAGGGACCAAAGCTGTAGCTGAATAGCCTAAACCCAATCAAGAAAGGTCTCAGATAGACCATCCAGAAGTCCTCAAGCCCTGGTCTCAGATATACCTCAAACAAAGCTCCAATATTGGTCTCTGATAGACCCCATAATCATAACCTGAATGGTCTCTGGCAGACCTCAGATCATATCCCCCACTGGTCTCTGACAGACCTCAGAACACATCTCCAAATAGTCCCTGACAGACCTCGGAACACACCAACTGGTCTCTGACAGACCTTAGAACCCTCCATAAATATCCAGGATCCTGATCAAGAAACAAACCGGTGGTCTGAAGGTCTAGTTACCTGCATAACCCTGAATCCCCTCACAGGTGGGTGGCCCTATAACTGGCACAAGGTACGGCATCCTATGCGGTCGTCGGCGTCACAGACTTTCAGGGTTGATGATACGATTCCCAGAAGGAGTGGCATCATCAATTCCTGAAGAGGCCTCACTTAGCCAACTTCCAAATGATCGGTCCCCAGAGTCGACAATCCAACTAACCAGCAACCCACGCCAACCAAAGGAAGGGGCAGGAGGCCAACCAGAGGAACCTCGTCTGAGTGTAGATTTCATGGGACACCGAAGCAAGCAAAGCAAGCGGGCGCCCACTAATTTCTACTCTAATTCTAGGTGCACTCAAGCCCAGGTCCGGCTTATCTCTCAATATCAGAACACCCATCACACCCCAACATACAGCAACAATAATCAATATACAAAGCTGAAAATACAGGGTTAGAAATATAAAATAACTCCATACAACATCCTCGACGGGAAAGCAAGCGTTAGGATTGACTCTCTTAAGGGACGTTGGATCCCAAATGCATAAGAACTATCGCAGTCCTTAGCAGCCAGTGTCTCCTTATCCCCAGCAGAGTCGCCAGCTGTCGCTACTGCGAAAATCGGCGCCGGCTGAACAGAAGAGTCGCCACCGTGCGTTATTTATCCCACGGGAGGGAAAGGAAACGCTCAGAGTAAACCTCGCACAACACGGGAAAGGTATGGTCATCGCAACCAAAACCGGGGTTCGGGAGTCGGTTACGCAAGGGGAAGGTATTAGCACCCCTCACGTCCGTCGTACTCGACGGGATCCACGCTTGTTTTCGGGTATGGATTGTTATTCTATCTAAACTATAGGTCAAGGGTTAAGAAGAAAAGAGAATGAAAATAAAATGACTCGGCAAAGTGTCGCACTTTATGCCTACGTATTCCCGTCTGGAACGAGAAATCAGAGTCAACGTAGTTCGCCTACCTACGGGAAAGGAAGGGAAGGTTGCTCGCTAGGATATCGCATCCTATGCCTACGTACTTTCATACATCATGAAAGATCAGAGCAAACGTAGTTCGGGCCACGTACGACACAAGCTTGTCTTGGTTGATTTTATTCCTTCTGAAAAAGGTATTCTTGATTAACAGTCCCGGCGGACAAAAATGACGCTTGATGAGTTCACGTTCTTTTACGGAAGAAGTGTCTTTTATTGTGTTTGAAATCTTTATGTGTTTTTCTGTTTGTTTTGAGAAAGAAAGAGACAGAACTCTAACCTACGGTTGCGAAGGGAAACAAACTAACCTAATGTTATCATGCATGGGTTAAGACCTAGTGTCTATCATGCTCCTCTCTTGCACAGAGAGAAACAGAGATCCTACGGGATAGGCAGAAACAGAAACAACATCAGATATATACAGTAAAACAGTAAAATGCATGGATGCAACAGTACAAGCGAGGCAAGGGAGTCCCACTCAACCTCGAACCTAGAAAACAATAGGCAAAAGTGAACAGACTTCACTTTCAACCCAGCAGGGTAGACAGCAAACAATACAGTCCAGGAAAACCAATCAATACATCAGAAATGAAATACAACAGCAAAAGAAACAGCATCAACAGCTCTGAATCAACATCTGGCTTCAAGTAATCTCCAATCAGCTACAGGCTTCAACAAGCATCAATCTCCATCTTCATGGCCTTCAGGCAAGGGCTTTGATCATCAGTCTTCTATCTGCAATGGCTTTTCTTCAAGCTCAAACCTCCAGGATGAGGGATTAGTCACAAGAGTGAATGGGTGTTAAGCAATCAGTTGACTACCAAGGGTGGTGAACAGACTGCTTCTAACACAAAAGACATTTTCTCTCAAGAGTTCTATCTCTTAGACATTATCACCAAGCCTTCCAAAGGAAGGGGGTGAGTGTCTTGGAGAGACTCTGAATCACAGAGAAGAATGGATGCAGACAAGGCAATCCATGTTTGAGAAACAAACTTTCTAACCTAGAGCTCTGCCTAGCTCCTAAACCCTAGTCTCCTCAGCATTTGCTAGCAAGAATCTTCTCTTCAACTCTGGAAGTTGAACTTCAATCTCTGGATCTCCAATGGCTTCACCTTCACAAATCTTCAGCTTCCCCAGGGCCCCAGACAAACCCAATACCCAATCAAACAATCAACAATCCCCAGAGGGCACACCACACCAGACAACAGATATACAGACAGTAATAATAGCAGTAGGGGAATCCTAACTTTTCTCTAAGGGATCTAGTAACTACCCATAGCCCATACAGTCCCATAACTAATCTATTTAAATCCTAAGTCCTAAGGGAAATGAAATCAAACTCATAAGTTGTCACCTAAAACCCTAGTTTTGTACATGATGTTCAAGCATTTATTAATCACCTAAAATTAACTTCTAAAAATGGGAACTAAAATATTTCTACAAGTTGAATATTTCATCTAAACAATATAAAAAGAATGACCAAAAAATATTAAAGCATGGAAGAGAACAAAAATTATTAAAATGATGCATGAAATGAACTATTTAATATGACATTTATTTAGAAAATATGGAAAAAATATGAAATAAAACTAAAAATGAAATTTTATTTTCCTATAATATTCTAGACATTTTAATGAAAATATTGTAAAAAGAATGGATTAAAATGCATTTTTTATGAATTAGTTATGAATTTTCAAAGTGGATGAAAAATTAAAATGAATTAAGAAAATAAAATTGGAATTAAAATGAGGGAGAGGGGTGCATTCAGAAATCTCGCCCAGTTATATCCAGGATGGGCCACATAATGGGGGGTGCTGGTAGCGAATTGCCAAGGCCCAGTAAACATTCAGAATTAGTGAAAAAAAATGAGAAGCGCTGGGAGGTAAGAATAGCATCAAAAACACGTTGAATATGGTTTTGGGCCTAAACCTGGGGGTGGGATTAGCACAAGAGACTCAGGCCCGCCCGTTTCAATTAATGAAACGGCGCGTTTTGGCCAGTTTCCAATTCCCTCCAAATTCAGATTGAACGCTGGCCATACGATCACGCTATTAGTCAAAAGTCCTACTCAAAATGGAAGGCCACGATTTCGTCTTCCCCAATGGTTCTGCAAATTAGGGTTTTAACTCCATGAACATCCATGCACGAACAATATTCCATCCCTCTGTTCTCACTCTACACGCAATGAAATGCCACGCCATAAACATGAAACCTGCTCAGAATCTTTCCCTCTATAATCCTAGGGCATCAATTCAGTCTGAAACTCAATGAAACTCTCAACCCGATCGAGGTAAAATCTGGTCACCATGGATATGCACTGATATGAACCCTCACCACTCTTCTTCAAACTTAACCTAAACTAATCTACACATAATGGAGATTAACCTGATCAATCAAGCTAACATTCTAATGCCCTAACCTAATAGATCTTCACCCTAACAGCTTGTTGCACCTGTCACCAACCATCACCAATCCTTTCCAAATTCATCTAAAATAATCTCCTAACCACCTAGATTGCATCTAAACTAACAACATCATGCCAAACTAGCTAGATCAATCAGTTTGAATGAAAACTTACCTTGTGCGAAATCTTGAGAAACAGCTATGGAAGATGTGGATCTGAAGCTTCTAAGTGTTGGATCTTGATCCACAAATTCAGCAATCAATTCTGTATGCAATATTTTGGAGTCTCCTTGCTTGAATTATGCTGTCCAATGGAATTTGCAACTTTGATATTCTTGAAAAAAAGCACTCGAAAATGGATGAGAATCACCAAAACCTTGCTTCAATCCTGATCTATGATGATAATGGAGCAAGATTGAATCAATGTGGATGATGATTTTGTGAAGAATTTGAGAGAATTGCAATGAAACTTCAATGAAAAGAATGAGGGAATTTGTGAAATTCTTGGTGCAAATGAAGCCAACCCTTGCCAAATTCTCCTTTCATGAATATATAGACCCCAATGGTACATTCTAGATCCATCTTGCACATTCCCTTGTTTTCCAACTTTGGCTCATTTTGATTATGTTTCTTAAAAGGCAAGCAACCATGGATAACTTCATTTTTTCCTTCTAAACTCAAAAAGGTGTGTGAACCATTGTTCTTAGAATTGTTTTTCCATTCAAAATCATATATTGGAAGTCTCCATTTGGACTTGTAAATCTCCCAAACCATTTTTCACTTTGAAATTATTCACTTTATAAGCCTTTTTAGTTCATATTTTGACCAATCATGCAACTCCATGCTATGAGCTTCTCCAATAACTTGTGACCTTCTTTCTAGACTTAAAATCCCCTTTGGAGCAAGTTTGATGTTGTAAGTTTTTCCATTTGAGGCCTCCTTGTATGAGTTTTGGGTATAGGTTAAAATGACCTGTAATTCACAAATGCCCAAAATACCCTTTGCTTGCCAAGACCATAAGTTGATTTCTCCACATCATATGAAGGCATGCCATACCATTCTAGAAAGCTAAGACAATGAGGAACAATTCTTATGTTGACCAAGAATTCATTTGAAATCTCCTTGAGGGGTAAAACTAGCTTGGAAGTCAAGTCACTTTCACAGACAAAAATTCAGACACCCCAGATGACCTGTAACTTGCAAGGACCATAACTTGAGTTCTATAAATCTCCTTGAGGTCTTCCACCACTCAAATTAAAGGTCTTGAGATCCTCTACAAGTTTCATGTTGGCCAAGAAGCCATTTGAAGCTAGCATTTTGACTTATCTTGCTTGGAAATTTGACCTAAACTAGGGGATTTTACAGAGAAACCCTAATTTAGTAACTCCTCTTCTCCTTGATTTCTCTTGAATTCTTCTTGTCATATCTCCATATCCTTCTTTATATGTCCAATGTTGATCCCCACATCTCTCCAATAGCCTTGAATGCCCTTTAAAGTCAGTCAATTGACCTAGGGTTGACCTAGGGTTAGCCCAGATGAAACCCTAGTTGACTATCTTCAACTATAGCTCTTGTGCTCTCATCAATGACTTGTCTCCTTCTCCAAATGACTTTTTTAAGTCCTCCAAGATGTCTAGATACTCCCCATGCCTTCATTTCACAGCTCATAACCCTCTTGTTGACCCTCAGACACCCTCAGCTAGGAGGTGGCCTCAAGGCTTGATCTGCTGAACTCTTTGCTCTCAAATTCTTTTCTGATGACTTGAATGAGATAGAATTAGGATAATAACCTCATGATAGGCCTCTAGAGATGAGAATAATGATTGGTCCCCTGTTGAATGACTTGCTATGCTTATGCTATGCAGATGGTTAGTCTATGTACATGACTCTATATGCAAATGCCAATGATATTAAAACATGAACCAAATGAATAAGGTTGGGCAAATTTTAGGGTGCAACACTCGATACTACGCTCATTGAGATCTTAAACTTGGAGGGTTTTGGTTGGCAAGTAAGTTGCCTTCTGAACAACCACCCTGGTGAAGGATCAATGATATTGAGATCCCTTAGAACCTGGTTACTTTTGTAGGACAGGATGAACCATCTAACTTCAAGGGAGGGTACTTGCCTTTGAACCTCATGCAAGCCTTTAACCTAGGACTTTGTGTGTTTTCATGCATTGCATCCATAAAGCATCTCATTGCATTGTATTTCATGGAGTTCAAATATCATTTATGGATATCGCGGGATACCATAAATAAAAATAAATAAAATGAAAAAACAAGAAAAAGATTTCTTTGGTACCCCACGACATTCGTAAATGTTTTGAATTCCATGAAATCTTCATTTACATTCACATTTTAGCATTATACTCTTGCATTGCATGTGTCTCCCGATTTCTCACACTCGGTTCTCTCACCTTCCAGTTTTGTCACCCTGAGTTCTCGGCACCAATACAACACCAGAGCTCAAACTCGGAAAAGAATGGAGGATCAGGCAAAAGAGATTGATCGCCTTAGCAATGAACTTGAAGACCTTCGAGGGGGTATGGGGCGTATGATGGAATTGTTACATGTCATGAATGCTAAGATGGATATCCAGCCCACTGTTGTTTCTGAGATCACCGGCGTTACTGTGGACCCTTCACCAAGTGTGACCGTAGCAAGGGACCCACCTTATGGTCTTGCTCCCGGTTTTGTGCCTCCTCAAGCCACTGTTCCGATTAATCAACCTGTTCAGCAAGCCGTGCCTTTGTTTTCTGAAGTTTCTAGGGGGGCTCCTATCTTTGCACCACCTGTTGTACACACTCGTGCGCAACCGTACTCCAATGAGACAGTTTTTGATAATCTTGATGAGAATGTTGAGGGTTATGAGAAACATGATAAGCTTCGTGAGGAAGTAAACACTATCGTCCAGAGATTGAAAAAGGTAGAGGGTGATCAAATTTTTGGGACTGCTGCAAGGGATGTTTGTTTGGTCTCGGGTTTAGTTATTCCCCCGAAGTTCAAAACTCCGAACTTCGATCGCTATGAAGGTGCCACCTGTCCTAAGAGTCATTTGATCATGTATTATCGCAAAATGGCTGCCCATGTTGAGAATGATAAACTGATGATTCATTGCTTCCAAGATAGTTTGAAGGGTGCTTCTTCCAAGTGGTATTTAACTTTAGACCAATCCCGCGTTAAGAGTTTTCAAGATTTATCTGACGCTTTCATCAAACACTACAAGTACAATATGGATCTGGCTCCTGACAGAATACAGTTGCTGAGTATGTCACAAAAGAATTCTGAGTCATTCAAAGAGTATGCTCAAAGGTGGAGAGAGACTGCTTCGCAGGTAGAACCTCCTTTGACCGAGAAAGAGTTAGCTGATTGGTTTGTCGACACAGTCCGTCCAGAATTTTACGAGAGAATGGTGGGTAGTGTGACTTCAAATTTCTCCGACATCGTTGCTGTGGGTGTCAAGATTGAATTGGGTATGAAGAGTGGTAAAATGACAAATAGTCATGGCGCTTCTAAGGATCAGCCGAAGAAACCTCCGTATAGCTCCCAGAAAAAGAAGGAGAGTGAGACTAATACTATATCCTCTGGTAGACCAAGGGAACGCTTTTATCGACATCCGCAAGGTTATGCTCAACCTCAAGGGTACCCAGTCCAATATGCTCAACAACCCTATGTGGCAGCTATTACACCTTCTTTCAATCAACAGGTTCCCATGTATCAACCTATGCAACAACCTCCTGTTTATCCGCCTCCTGTCAACTACCTACAGGCACCTAATACTCCTGCTCCTCAACAGCCAAAGAGTCCGGCTCCTCGCCAGAATATGCCGAACAGAAGAACGTATAAACCTTGTCCGCCGATCCCGATGACTTTTACCGAGTTGTATCCCTCTTTGGTCAAGCAAGGTCTCATCACCACTCGGGCTTTGGGTCCGCCTCCTAATCCTCTACCCGCCAATTACAACGCCGCCGCTCATTGTTTATTTCATGAGGGTGCGCCTGGTCATGATCTGGAGAATTGTTATGCTCTCAAAAATATTGTCAGGGATCTATTGGAAAAGAAGATTTTGTCATTCGAAGATCCTCAACCAAATGTTAAGAAGAACCCTTTTCCTAACCATGAGAGCGTCAATGCCATTAGTGCTGACTCAGAGCAAGGTTATGCCCTTGATGTTGAACAGATTAAGACTCCTCTTAAGATGTTCCATTCGAAGCTGTTTGAAGCTGGTTTAGTAGATACTTCCCACGTTGCATGCGTAAGTTGTGAAGCCAGTATTAAGGGTTGCATGTTGGTTCAGAATGATGTTCAGAGGTTAATTAATGAGGGTGTTTTACAAGTGACAAGCCAAGCCAAGAAGGATGTAGTCGCTGTGGTTGAGCCTGTCTTCCATCAGCCTGAATCAAAGGGTAAGGTACCAGTGTTTAATCTATCAGGGGCAGGCTCCGCCAACCTCGTGTTCGATATACCGAGGTCGTATATCCCTGAAGTGAATCAGCCTAAGCCTATAGTTATTCGAAAACCAGGTCCGTTTCCTTTCAGTGATCCTAAAGCCGTGCCTTGGAAATACGACGTGACGATGATTGACAAGGAGTCTGGGAAGGTTATTCCAAAGGAAGAGGGTAAGGACACGGTGACCAATATCGCAGAGGTAAGCAGGATGACTCGCAGTGGCCGTGTGTATACTCCCCATTCCAATGAGGTCCCACCTAAGGAAACGACTAGTACCCCGATGCCTGCCAAAGACAAAGGTAAGGGAGCCGTTACGAATGATGAAGATGCTGAATTTTTAAGGATCATCAAGAAAAGTGACTATAAAGTTATCGATCAACTTCATCAGACTCCTTCCAAGATCTCAATTCTATCTCTGTTAATGAATTCACCCGCTCATAGGATGGCCTTGCAGAAGGTTTTGACTCAAGCACATGTGGATCAAGATATTAGCACCAGTCGGTTTGATAGTGTGATTGCCAATTTGACCGCTTGTAACACCCTCAGTTTCAGCAATGAAGAGTTACCGAAGGAGGGTCCGAACCATAATCGTGCTTTACATATATCGGTAAAATGTCAAGAGGACAATTTAGCGAGAGTGCTAGTGGACACCGGCTCTTCTCTGAATGTTCTACCCAAGAGGGTTCTTGATAAGTTGGCTTGTAAAGAGACTGTGTTGAAACCTACTCCTTTAGTTGTCAAGGCTTTCGATGGCTCTCGCCGATCGGTAATGGGGGAGGTTGAGCTTCCTATCCTGATTGGTCCGCAAGTTTTTAATATCACGTTTCAAGTCATGGACATTAATCCCAACTACAGTTGTTTACTCGGAAGGCCGTGGATTCATGCCGCTGGGGCAGTGACCTCAACGTTACATCAAAGGATGAAATTCGTGATCGAGGGAAAGTTGGTTATTATACACGGTGAGGAGGATCTGATGGTCAGTAACCTGTCTTCTTTCCGTTACATCGAGGCCGACGAGAATGCTTTAGAAATCTCCTTTCAAGCACTTGAGATCGCCAATGCTGTTCTGCTGGAGGTCGAAGAGACAGTGGGTCAGGGTAATCCATCTTTTGCATCTCTGAAGAGCACCAAATCAACAATTGACAGGGGCATTCCTGAAGGTTGGGGAGAGGTAATTGATGTCAAGACCAAGACTGATCGCTCTGGGTTGGGTTACAAACCAACTCAGAAGGGAGCTGCCACAACTGTCGAAGGGCGTCCGAAGGTTATCCAAGAGGTATTTGTCAGCGGAGGTTTCCAAGTCAATGCCATCAGTGAATGTGAGAAAAATGAAGAGCTGAGCAACCTGGTGTTTAAGGGTGATGCAGTTTTGAACAACTGGGAGGCCGTAGAGATCCCTGTTATTTTTCCCTTGTCAAAGTAATTGTTTTTTAAAGTTTCATTTACATTTTCAAATAAAAATCTGTAGCTCTGCCCAAGGCTATAGGGTCGTTTTGTCGGGCCACCTTTCATTTCTAAAAAGATATTAATAAAAGCAGTTTTGTTCAATTCCACTTTGTTTCATTTGCGTTTTTCGTTTTCACCTTTAAAAATGAAATTGGCAACCTTTCTTCCAATAATAAATAAAAAAAACAGCATTTCATTCTTACATATCTTCGAGCATTTTAATTAAGTAAGCCTTCCATCATGCAGAGATATCGTAAACCTTGTTGGATCCAATGACTTTACTGACACTCCTGACTGGGATGCACCCATCAATCAAGCTGAGGACGAGGGTGAAGAAGATTTTGAAGTACCCGCGGAACTGACAAGATTGATGGAGTACGAGTACACAGAGCTTCAACCGCATAAAGAGCAGGTGGACCTAATTAATCTCGGTACGGATGAGAGCAAGAAAGAGGTCAAGATTGGTGCAATGCTTGGGACAGAGATTAGGCCGAGGTTGATTGAGTTGTTAAAAGAGTATGTTGATGTGTTTGCGTGGTCGTATCAAGATATGCCGGGCCTAGACACAGATATTGTTGTTCACAAGTTGCCGCTTAAGCCAGGTTGTCCACCTATCAAACAAAAGCTTCGAAGAACGAGACCCGACATGGCTTTGAAGATTCGAGATGAGGTTAAAAAGCAGTTGGATGCAGGTTTCTTGGCAGTCGCGAAATATCCAGATTGGGTTGCCAACATTGTGCCAGTACCTAAGAAGGACGGTAAAGTTAGGATGTGTGTAGACTACAGGGACCTGAACAAAGCAAGTCCAAAAGACGACTTCCCACTGCCACATATTGACACACTGGTAGACAATACGGCCAGTTTTGCGTTGTTTTCATTTATGGATGGTTTCTCTGGCTATAATCAGATCAAGATGGATCCCGATGATCGAGAGAAGACTACTTTCATTACTCCTTGGGGAACCTTCTGCTACGAAGTCATGCCCTTCGGTTTAAAGAATGCAGGGGCAACCTACCAACGTGCTATGACCACTCTTTTTCATGATATGATGCACAAAGAAATTGAGGTGTATGTGGACGATATGATAGCCAAATCTCAGAGTGAAGAGGAGCATTTAGACCATTTGGTGAAGCTGTTTGAACGACTCAGGAAATATCAGTTGAAATTGAATCCTGCAAAATGTACCTTCGGTGTCAGATCCGGAAAATTGCTTGGTTTCATTGTTAGCCAGCGAGGGATTGAGGTGGATCCTGACAAAGTCCGAGCCATTCAAGATATGCCGGCTCCGCGAACCGAGACGCAAGTTAGGGGTTTTCTGGGACGTCTGAATTACATTTCCAGGTTTATCTTTAATATGACCGCTACTTGTGAGCCGATATTCAAGTTGCTTTGCAAGGGGCAGACAGTTGAGTGGAACCCTGATTGTCAGAAAGCGTTTGAGAAGATTAAGGGTTATTTGCAAGATCCCCCTATTCTGATCCCGCCCGTACCTGGAAGACCGTTGTTTATGTACCTTACTATTCTCGAGAAGTCTATGGGTTGTGTGCTTGGACAACATGATGAGACTGGGAAAAAGGAACATGCGATTTATTACCTGAGCAAGAAGTTTACCGATTGCGAAAACAGATACTCACCATTAGAGAAAACTTGTTGTGCATTGGCATGGGCCGCTAAGCGCCTTCGGCAGTATATGGTCTGTCATACCACGTTATTGATTTCTAAAATGGATCCGATCAAGTATATTTTTGAAAAACCTACTCAAACCGGGAGGCTAGCCCGGTGGCACATGTTGTTATCCGAATATGACATCCAGTATGTACCCCAGAAGGCGATTAAGGGTAGTATCTTATCTGATTACCTCGCAGACCAGCCAGTTGAAGATTATGAACCTCTTAAGCTCGATTTTCCTGATGAGGATATTTTGTTGATTAAAAGAGATTGTGAAGAGCCAGATCCGAGCGAAGGTCCAGAACCAGGTCTTTGGTGGAAGATGATGTTTGATGGTTCCTCAAATTTCAATGGGCATGGTATAGGCGCCGTTTTGATGAACCCGAAGGGTGGATTCACACCATTTACAGCAAGGTTGGACTTTGAGTGCACTAACAACGTCGCAGAATATGAAGCATGTATCCTCGGCCTCGAAGCGGCAATTCACCTCCGAATCAAACTTCTTAAAGTAAGTGGTGACTCAGCCTTGGTTATTTACCAGGTACAAGGCAAATGGGAAACGAAGAATGAAAAGCTGATCCCTTATAAGGACTACATTATTGAGCTGATCAAGTATTTCGACGAGATAGAGTTCGAGCATGTTCCTAGATCCGAGAATCACGTAGCTGATGCATTAGCCATGTTAGCATCTATGTGGAAAGTTAAATTCGTTAATGAAGCACCTCTTATCCATATTGAGTGCAAGGTTGAGCCCGCTTATTGTCAGTTGGTCGAAGAAGTTGAGGTGGATGAAAAGCCTTGGTTTCACGATATCAAGAACTATCTCGTCAAGCAGGAATATCCCGATGGTGCTACTGGTCTGGACAAAAAGACATTGAGAAGACTGGCGTCCAAATTCTTTATCAGTAATGGTGTGTTGTACAAGAGAAATCACGACATGGTCCTGCTCAGATGTGTTGATAAACGGGAAGCGGACATGTTACTGCAGGAAATTCATGAAGGGACCTTCGGGACTCATGCCAATGGTTACGCTATGTCCAAGAAGATGTTAAGGGCTGGGTATTACTGGTTAACCATGGAAGCCGACTGCATCCAATACGCTAGAAAATGCCATAAGTGCCAAATTTATGCGGATAAAATGCATGTACCTCCATCACCGTTGAATGTTTTGTCTTCACCATGGCCGTTCTCTATGTGGGGCATTGACATGATTGGGGCAATTGAGCCGAAAGCTTCTAATGGACATCGTTTTATCCTCGTTGCTATAGATTATTTCACTAAGTGGGTAGAGGCTGCCTCCTACACCAACGTGACCAAGCAAGTGGTCGCCCGCTTCATCAGGAAAGAAATCATCTGCCGTTATGGAATCCCAAGCCGGATAATAACTGACAATGGCACCAATCTGAATAACAAGACTATGAAAGAGCTGTGTGATAGTTTCAAGATCACTCACCATAACTCTTCTCCGTACCGTCCTAAGATGAATGGGGCCGTTGAAGCTGCGAATAAGAATATCAAGAAGATCCTGCAAAAGATGGTTGTGACTTACAAAGATTGGCATGAGATGTTACCGTTTGCTTTGCATGGATACAGAACCTCGGTGAGAACTTCGACAGGGGAAACCCCTTTCTCACTGGTATATGGAATGGACGCCGTGCTCCCCATCGAAGTAGAGATACCTTCCTTAAGAGTGTTAATGGAGGCTGAACTTGAGGAAGCTGAGTGGGTTCAAGACAGATTGGATCAGTTGAATCTCATTGACGAGAAGCGTTTGACAGCCATGTGCCATGGGCAATTATATCAGAAATGGATGAAAAGAGCGTTTGATAGGAAGATTCGTATCCGTGAGTTCCGTCAAGGAGAGCTCGTACTCAAAAAGATCTTGCCAGTACACAAAGATATGCGTGGAAAGTGGATGCCCAATTATGAAGGCCCATTCGTTGTAAAGACTGTCTTCTCCGGAGGGTCTCTAATACTTACGACAATGGACGGTGAAGAACTAGCACATCCCGTGAATTCTGATGCAGTCCGAAAATATTATGCCTAAAAACCCGCTAAGTCGAAAACCTGCAAAAGGCGACTTAGGCAAAAGTAAGGGTTGAAAAAAAATAATAATAATAAAAAGCTCGCTAAGTTGAAAACCCGAAAGGGCGGCTTAGGCAAAAAAGAGCGTCCCGGTGGATTGAAAACCCGAAAGGGCGGTCCAGGCAAAAGTTAGGGACAAAGGCATTTCATTGCATCAGAAGACACTGATTATCTCGAACACACTTTCCGCATAAGAGCCATGTTTCAGTTCTTTCATCCTTGCCCAAAGCAGGATTCTGGATTAGTCTTAGTTATTAGTGTCAGTAGGTGTCATTGGATTCAATATAACCTTTTTCCCATGTTGCCAATTTCAAAATGTAATCATCTGTGGAGCTATGCCTTCAGCAAGCAGCCACCCTTTAATAAAAGATACCATCTCGTTACTTACATTCTTTGGTGCATTGCTCTTTGCTTTCTATTGTTATGCAAAATGCGTTTATTCTTAAAATTTGAAAATGAAAGGTGCATTGTAGATTTTTCAAAACTATTTTTCAAAAAACAAAACAAATTTGAAATGTAATAAATTACTTTGACTAGTGGAAATTCCGACAGGATCTCTTCATTCCCCGGAAATATCATTATTGCAGAAACACTTTCAAACCATTGCCCAGTGACAGTCCCCAGCGAGACTATAAGCTGACAACTTTTTCTTGGGTAACTCGAAAGTGTCCCTCAGGTTTTCTTCTCCCCATGTGAAGACGTGATACTGTGCACCCAAGCAAATTACCTTCTCCCCAGAAAATTCAGAACTTTAAAACCAGATTTGGTTCCACCATTGATCCTTCTTACCCATGATTGACGTATTGGTTGCAGAGAACGCAGGGTATCTCCGTCGAGATGTTTATTTCGTCTCTCGTCCTGTCTCTAGTCTGTTTCGTCAGCATACGCAAGGGCATAAGCATCACATGCCTATTTCATTACATATTCATTACATATTCATTACATACTCGTTACATACTCATTTCATAACATCTTGCATAGTTACATACATAGACATTAACATACATTCACATTAACATATGCATCAACATATGCGTTAGCATTCACAGGTTCATTGTGTCTCTCCATCATTGGTTGTTACCGCCGAGTAACTGGGTTTGTCCATTCTCTCCAAATAGATTGTCAGCCCTAAGCATAAAATACATAGGTGTTTCCAGTTTCCCCACAGAGATCGATCCTCGTGGATGACAGTTACTTCAGCTATCTTTCCTCGCCAGGATAAGATATTTACCCTTCGAGTTCATTCCCTCGATGGAGTCTTGATTACCAGTCTTCTTTCTAGCTCGATCCTAGATTGAATCTCAGTCTTGTCGGTCGTCAAGCCCAACCGGACGTGCATTTATTTTGCACCATCTAAAGATTTTCACCATACCATGACAGATACGCGACTATCTCGCTTGAGAAGTTTATCACCGTACCCGGACGTGCATTTATTTTGCACTATCTTTCAAGAAAATCAACTACAATCCTTTACAGATACACGCCAGTTCACGCCTGGAAAATATATCAGTACAACACTTTACGATCCTACATGTTACAACCCTTTACACTTTACATCTTACAGCATCAGCATACGACATTTCTCACCTAAGAAGTCGATCATATCCTCGTTACGACTCGCAGCAAATGGCCATCTCCATGGAGCAGTTGGGCTTCCATTTATCTGCCGTCTTGAGGTACGAACCAATTCGTATTCAGGAGAGCACGATCTTGAGTTACGGGAAGGTTTAAGCGAAATCATATTCAGGAGAGCACGATTCTGAAATATGAGTATATTCAGTCATCCAGTTTCATATTCAGGAGAGCACGATTCTGAAATATGAAGAAATTCAGTCATCCAGTTTCATATTCAGGAGAGCACGATTCTGAAATATGAGTATATTCAGTCATCCAGTTTCATATTCAGGAGAGCACGATTCTGAAATATGAAGAAATTCAGTCATCCAGTTTCATATTCAGGAGAGCACGATTCTGAAATATGAAGAAATTCAGTCATCCAGTTTCATATTCAGGAGAGCACGATTCTGAAATATGAGTATATTCAGTCATCCAGTTTCATATTCAGGAGAGCACGATTCTGAAATATGAGTATATTCAGTCATCCAGTTTCATATTCAGGAGAGCATGATTCTGAAGTATGAGGAAGTTCAGTTTACCCTTTTCATGTTCAGGAGAACATAATCTTGAAGCATGAAGAAGTTTATTTATCCTTCAGTAAGAGAAGAATCAGAATCGTATTCCAGGCGCCGACCTTAAATGCGAGAAGATTTATTTATCAGATAAGCAGCAGCCTCTTTATTTGAGTGCTTATCCATTCTTTGCACATAAGTCCCTTCCAACGATAAGTGACAGTTCTCCCTCGAGAAGCTTATCAGGGCAATTCCCATCAAAGTCCATTTATTTTGGCATACAGTCGGTCTTTACCCTGTATATTTGCTACGGAGTTCCGAAAAGTCCGTTTGATCCTGTCACGAGGGGTAGTTTACAGAAGCTTGGATGTTATTCCTTGCTCAATGCTCCAGCATTCTGTAATCGATCTTACAATCGTACGTGATCCAGTTTTATTTTTAGATTCCCCAGTGGAGGCCGTCTCATAGGTACCATCTTCATTCGAGGATCTCGTTCCTTTTCTAAAAGTGACAATTGGTCATTCGCACCAGTTGCCTATCATTTTTAGAATTCCCCAGTGATGTACTGTGTCTCAGCGCGTCATTTTCCCCAGTGTGTCTCTTCTCGTGGCGTCTGTCTCGGTGTCGTCATGTTTCGTCAGCATTTTCGCATTCATTATTCCAGCATACGCATCATATCATAGTCATGGCATCATCTGCATTAAGTCGTTCCAGTTTTGTCCATAGCATTGCATATCGTCGCATATAAGGGCAAAATTTTCGGTTATCTATATTTAAATCTCTCCACCACGATTCCTCGAGTCTCTGTCACTCAAATCGTCCGGTGTAGCTATTTAAATAGGGGCAACTGTAATACCCCAAATTTTACCCTTACATTTAGTCAGGCATTTCGCATATCATCTCCTATGAACATTTGCTAACCACTAACAAGTCATGGAGGTGTCTGTTTTGCAGATTTGGTCCCAGGGGTATTTTGGTCATTTCACGCAAATTCTGCTAATTTCTTGAAAACGGGCTGTTATTACGTTCTGAGGCATTTATTTGCCATTTGGGTCAAGGTGCCAGTATGTTTTGTCAGAAATATGATTGGACTCGGGGCCGTGCTTTGTTGATTCTGAAACATTTCCAAACAGTTTTGTTTCCTTTTATAAAGTTGGGTTGAAAAGGAAGTGGATACTGTTAAGGTTATTTTGAGAAGTGATGTGATCAACGAGGTTTTAATGTGAATTTGTTTGGATATAATCATATGGCGGGATATCATTTATAAAAGGCAAAGGAGAGGTTAAGTTTTAATAGTTGTGAGCTTTTATTCATGAATGTTCATAAGCTACAAATCAAAGTTGAATTTAAATAATTTATGGATGATTATTCATGGATATTTAAATTCATAATTGAGAAAATAGAAATGAATATTTACTGGATTTTATTTCATAAACATCTAGAATTACAAGTTGAAATGGAAGTAATTTTTGGATTTTATTCATGATGATCTTTCATTTACAAAAAGAAGTACATTAAGTCAATAAGCATCTATCCTAAATCCTAAAAGTTCCTAAGGGTCTTCATGCTGTCTTTAAGTTTCGTCGCAAATCTCGACTAACCTGCACATCAAAAAGAAAACAAACAGTGTAGAAAAAATGTTAGAAGTTTCTCGACACTCTCAGAACAATGTCATCATCGAGTGCCGGGAGTGGCACAACCGAAGCTGCGTCCTACCCCCGTTACCGATCCGCGTCGTGGGCGTCAGATCAGGTAATGCTTGTTCTTATCGATACGGGACATCCGAGAGATAGAAAAAAATAAAAGAAGTGGGGCTGATTCGTTTTGCCGCGATTGGATTTCCAAACTGATACGAGAATAAGGCAACATGGGCAAGTTTGGACTCAGACCCGGATGCCGACAGGTCTGAGTCGCTTTGGTTCCGAAGTTTCCAACACGTGAAAAGCCACAAACGCATCAATGTCAGATTCAGAATTTGGAACTCAAAACCTAAATAGTTCATGAGCAGCATCAGTTCTGAACCATGTACAGAAGAATGAGACACACAACAAGCTGCGGCAAAATAACATAGGACAAGGTATCAAAAGATTCAGCAACCCCAATTTCATAACAGAGTTTAAAACAGTTCAGTTCAAGAAACCGGCAACAAAACCGTAGAACCAATATCAGCTACAACAAGCAAAGAGAAGCAACACGAGTTACAACCTGCAATAACAAGGTAGTATCAGCTGTAAGCATCACAGTGCAACAACAACAGGTTTTTTTCACCTCAACAATATCAGCTACGAGCAAGCGTCACTCGCAAGCACCAACATTGCAACAACAGCCTCTAACAAACGGTTCAGATTCACGAATCATCATCACCGTTTCAAATTCCCCCCGACAGTAGCAATTTCTGAGCTACAAACAATAGCAGCAACAGATATCAGTTGCAAACAACGCCGACTGCAACACAGCGAGCAACACCAATTCAACATCTGTAGGTATCAATTGCAAGCAAAACAAGTCGACTAGCATCTGCAAACAATTTCAAGAGCAACCATTAACACCACAACATCAACATCTGCATCAACAAGTATGGCAAGCTTCTGCACACAGCGACAATGGAACAGCATAAGCAGCAAGAAATAAGGATAGCATTAGCGACAACAACGACATCATTGGTTCAGCCCTCAGTTCGAATCATCATCGGGCAGAAGCGAACAACAGCAGAACAATACCAATAGCTTCGATTTGCCACCTCAACCACAGCATAAGGGCTAAACCAAAGAAAATAAGTCATCCAAATCCAAATGAGCGAAAATCCATATCTGTAGAAGATCAAAACCATATCAGATAAAATCAACAGATCCAAATCTGGACCAAATCAATCCAAATCAGTTCAAAGAAGATATCCAAACAAGAGGGTTTTCGAAACAGATCACAACCAATCCGGTTTCAATCCACAATATCCAAAATAGGTTTGGTTCCAAAACAGATTGAAGTAAGCCCGTTTCTGAAAGCAAATCAAATCAAGCTGGGAATATACATTCCAAATGAATCCAAAATCGAAAGTTCAGCAAACCGTATCAGGAAAAACAAATCCGAGAATGCATAAATCCAATCATATCAGAATCAATCCCTATTAGTGGAATCAGAAAGCAAATCAAAGTAAAAGCGAATCACAAATCAGAAGCAAACGAAATCCAATCTCACAAAAGTGAATCAAATCCAAAAGTGATCACAACAGCTAGGTAAAATCAGAAAAGGAAAAGATTTGTTCCAATCAGAAATCAATCTCATCCAAGGCCATCAAAGGCCCATTCGAAAATCAGAAAGAGATATAAAGAGAACAATCTCACCATCAAAAAGAGGAAGGTAGCCGTGTGAGAGAGAGAGAACGAAGAACACTCAAAGCGCAAAAACCCTAACGAATAACCATCGGTAGCCGTTAAACCCGAACGAAAGAAAGTTGTGAAGCAAAGGCCGCCTTCGTCTTCGACGGGCAACCACGCTTCGAGGCTCAGCTTAGCTTCATCGCCACCATCATCGCCTCAACGAGATCATCCGAACTCAAGCTAAAAGGTTGATTACTCATATTTCAAGATCTCATATATTTGTGTGTGCGTTTGTGTTTTCAGGAATTGGTGAGATGGAAAACCCAACATCGAATGGCCGATGGAGAAGATGAAACAAGAACGAGACGAAGAGCATGCGCCGCGAGACCAAACGGAGGGTTTTGGAACCCTAAGTTTCTACTATGACCTTCAAGTGAAGTGGCAACGGGCTGAAGAACCACCGGCCCAACTTCCCCAAAACTTTTTTTATTTATTTTTTATTTTATTCAATTATTATAATTATTATTATTATTATTGATTTGTTAAAATAATGTTAAAATCCATTTTTTAAAATAAATAGTATTATTATTTTTTTCAAATGACATAAAAACCTACCTAAAAAAAATAAATAATAATAATGTGGAGTTTTTTTAGATAATTAGGTTAAAATAGTTTTGGAGGATTTAAGTTAAATTTATTTATCAATATTAAAAATCCTATTTTAATTCAAATTGAAGTTTATATCATAATATAAAACCACAAAAATAGGCATAATTTCACTTCCTGGCGTGTCTGATAATTCATCTAATTCTGCCCACTAACGTTGTTTGTTCGTTTTGCAGCCTATTATGTTTACCGTTATTTATTTATAATTGTAACTGTTTCCTGGTTGTAATCTCGCGAACCAATAATCGCATTTACTCTTCGCATTTTACTTCCGCTTGTATGATCTAAATTTCTCACACTTTCATCACTATTATTTACGTCACATTGCACACATCCGAAGGTTAGGTCTAGCTTTTGTTCGCCGTGCCAATAGTCCTCAACTTCAAACCCTAATTTTCACAAATGCCTCGCCGCAGGCAAAATTACAATTTTACCCCTAGCATTAGGTCAAAGAGCCGCCGCGCTCATTTTAGGGTTTCTCGCCGTGGAATCCCTAATTTAACCCTAATTACCACTCAACATTTCAACGTAGAGATTTGGAGTTTCTACACTCCACGTAAGCGTGTCCTTAAGATGCGTTTATTCCCCTTGAGACCTTGACCACAATCAAGAAGTTTCTAACCTCCCTATTGAGGGGAACTACGATTACTCTGATTCCACTCCCGTAAGGATACGTAGGCACAAGATGCGATGTCTTGCCGAGTAAACTTAGAACTAACCCCTTAGGTCTCTTTTCTCACTTTTAATCCTTTGTACATATACCTTAAGCAAATAAATAAAGCAAATAGTAAACATTTGAACAAAAGGTTCCTGTAGAGTACTACAGAAGTTTAGGGTGCTAATACCTTCCCTAATCTTAACCAACCCCCGAACCCTAGATCTTCCCCGCATTGTGTTTACGATGCAAAATAGGTTTTCCCTCTTTTGACCTTTTCCTTCGGATAAATCAAAGAGCGGTTGTGAATTGAATTGCGATTCAAACTCGTTAATAGTTTGTGATCCTATTTCCACCGCAACAGACTGCCTTAGTGCTCTCGTAGGGGATTGGTCCTGCTTTGGTGATAGTGATCGGCGGTCGCCTGGCCGGCGCCGTTATGGTTATTGTTTTTCGGGGAATCATCATAGTAGCTACATCACTTTGCTTGTCTGCTAATACCTCTACAGGTTCTTCAACGGCCGTTCGGTCGAATTGCAATGTGCCTCTGTCTATCAAAGTCTGAATACCCTTCTTCAATTCATCACAACCCCCAGCTTGGGTCCAACACTCTAAACAATACTCGTCGCAGCCTGGATACACACCCCTTTGCAATAATCTGCTCTTTATCTCACACAACGGTGTCTTTAGGTCGTCAACATTCATAATCAAGTTCAAACCCTCCTCGGTTAAAATAGCATTTGCCCCATGATTGGGCATGGGCTTTTGCACTATGTTCGGACCCGCCTGTCCAAAATTGATAATCTTACTATCCAATAGATCCTGCACCACATGCTTGAATGCGAGGCAACCCTCTATATCGTGGCCAGGAGCCCCGGAGTGGAATTCACAGTGCTTGCTTGCGTCAAAGCCGTACGGAGGAGTGCCTGTTATTGGCGCTATAGTTCTCTTTTCTACCAAGTTTAAACCCAGTAACGTCTGTAGCAATTCTGCATACGTCGAAGGAGGCTTTTCAAACACCCTCCTTGGTCTGCCCCCCTGGATTTTGCGCTGGGCAGGATGTACCCCCTGTTGTGGCTGCTGTTGTTGTTGTTGTATTGGTTGTTGCTGAAATGGAATAGTAACACTTGCCACCTGCTGCGGCAGATTGTACTGGTTTCGACCTCTGCCCCGGCCTCGGCCTCGGCCCCCAAACACTGCACTTGCATCACCTTGACGACGCCCACCGAAAGCCCTTCTGTTACTACCAGCTGAAGTGGATTCCTCAGCTTGGAATCTTCCCTGTTTAATATTGCTTTCAATCTTCTCTCCCATCAGGATTAAGTCTGAGAAACTGCCCAACGAAGTATGAAACAACTTGTCATAAAACATACCGGTAAATGTTCCTATGAACATATCATTCATTTCTTTGTCCTCTAAGGGAGGATGAACTCGAGCAGCCATGTCGCGCCATCTCTGCGCATACTCTTTGAAGCTCTCGCCCTTCTTCTGGGACAACCCCTGCAATTGGACCCGGTTGGGTGCCAAGTCACTGTTGTACTTATAGTGAGCCACAAACGCTTCAGCTAGCTGCTTCCATGTCTTTATCTGAGTTGGTTCCAATCCCATATACCACTCGAGGGAAGGGCCAGACAAGCTATCTTGAAAGAAATGCATCAGCATCCTCTCATCGTTTGAATACACTGACATCCTTCTGTAGTATGACCGCACGTGCACCTTTGGACAGGTATCCCCCTTATATTTGTCGAATGTGGGAGCTTTGAATTTTATTGGTACCCTCAGGCCAGGCACCAGACCCATTGTAGTCATATCCAAGCCAACAGCGCTTTGATTCACGACCCCCTTCATCTGCTCCTCGAGCATCCTGATTCTCTGAGAGTCATCCATAGGACCTTCGAAACCTCCACCGGAGAAAGCATCCTCTTGCTGATCTTCTTGCCAATTACCGTTCCCAGCTCCGTATCCATCGTACCCGTTGTTACGGCCAAATCTAGTCTGATTCATTACAGGGCCTCGCCCCCTGTTACCATACCCCGGAGCGACTCCTGCAGGTCCGAAAGACATTAACCCAGCGCCATTTCCATTTCCGAATCCGCCATAACCCTGATTAGTCATACCAAATCCGTCCTGTCCGAAACCTTGAGCGTTGAAGCCGTACTTCCCAGCATGATCAAACCCCTGGTCATTGAAGCCGAATCCATTATTACCGAAGCCATTACCTCCCATATTATCACCCAGGTTGACATCTCCGAACCCAACGTTGTTGACGACAGTCTCGTTACTGATTCCAACGTTACCGTTCCCAGCGGCAGCGCCGTTGTTCACATTGACAGCGGGTATGTTTACCACAGGTGGAGCCACCGGTGTGGGGGTACCATCCCCGTGAATAGTGTTGACTCGCACAGAATTATGGTCTTCATTTCCGTGCCCAGCATTTCTTACCAACAAAGGCTGTACCAAAGCTTGCAAATTCTCCTGGCCTTTCGCAATGGTCTCCATTGTCTGCATGAATAGCGCCAGCTTCTCACGCATGTCCTGCATTTCATTCTGCATCTGATCCATAATTCTTTGGCAGTTGGTACGAGTGGAGTATCGGTGCGGGCGCTGACCTTCAATCCTGAAAAGACCTGGTACAGTGCAAGAAATGAGGTACATTTCAATAATCACCTGTAATGCAATATGAATGTGAATGCAATGCAATATGTGTCTGTGCATTAGGGAATATCATTCCCCGATTCTAGTGCGAATGTGCCAGTGCGGTGACAATGACAGCAATACGAAGATTGGAGCCGAATCATAGAAAACACCTCATATATTGCAGAGAAATCCATTAAGCCCAGAATACAATATCAATGCGTGTACAATAAGAAGGCATGACCTCAACCAACAATCCTGGTGATGGTCAGCGCTATGCAAATAAAGCATCCACATTAATACATGAAACGATCAAGTACTCCCATATGCCTGGTACTCTTCTAGCAACTTCTTAGTCTCTGAATGACTTGGTTGGGTAAGCAGACCCTCAACAAGTAGATCTCTTTGCTTGAGAACACGTTGCAAATCACTAGCGGATTCCTCCCATGCCCCTTCTCCGAAGCGATCCTCTAGCTTCCGCTTCTGAGACACAGCTTCTTTCTTGCCCTCGATGGCCTTGTTCAATGCATTCTGGAGACTATATCTCGCCATCACCTCCTCTTCATACTTCTTAGTGCTAGCCTTCAACTGCTCTTCGAGTTCAGAAATTTGCTGCTTCAATTTGTCTTCCCTCTTTTCGTTGTTGGTTAGCGTAGCATTCCACGTCTTGTTACAAGAAGAGATTTCTCGGTGAGCGGCATCGAGTGCTTTCTTTTTGGACTCCAACATGTCATGAGAGCTTCTGAATTCTTTCCCCAGGAGTTCCAGCTTCTTTTTCTCTTCAGTCAATTCAGCACCTAGCTTGTTTACTAACTCGATCTGCTGTTGGAAAGAATGCACAGCCTTGTTCTTCTCACTACGCATCTGAGCCAGTTCCTTTTCTAACCCTTCATTGATCTTCATCAAGGCTTCTTTTTCTTTCACAACTCGCTCGTAGACCTCCATAGTGACGGTGGTTGGTTCCTCTATCGGAATGTGCATAGGGACTGGTGCAGCGGGAAATGGCATCAGTAACTGTTTTGCCCTCTCTTGGATCCAAACTTTGTATGGTACATAAGCCTGACAATCATTCTTCCCCAACAGTGGTTTCCCTCTTCTGTTGATACGCGTCCAGGCGTGCTGAAGCTTGGCTAGTAACTCTCCATTCAAATCACCGATGAAGTACAGAGATTCCTGTACTTCTTCCTCCTTAGGTGGGTTCTTCAATGCGTATCCAAACTGGCGAACGAACAGGGATGGGTTGTAATTGATGCACCCTTTTCTTCCTATCAAAGGAACATTAGGATACCCCGAACAACTGAAAATAAGCTCAGACCCCAGCAAGTCTCGGTCGAACCACTCAATGTCTTCAAAAGATAGTCTCATCAGGCGCTCTGGCCAGTCAGCTGTAGTTGCACTATCTACAAAAGGTCCCTTCAGGGGGAGATGGCTCTTAAACCACATGTACAGCAAAGGCACACAACAAGAGACGTTCTTGCCTCTCCTATTCTCATTTTTGTAGTGCATCGATGGTAGAAGTCCCCGATCAATGTGGGTACAGGGTTGCCAGCAGCAAACAAATGAAATGCATCCATGTCCACGAAGTTCGGGAAATTGGGGAACAACACTATCCCGTAAATGCATAGAGCTAAAACAGTGTTAAAGACTACCCAACATCCATTCTTGGCGTATTCCTGAGCTTTACCAATCAGAAACTGGAGAGAGAAACCTGGAACCCCGCGCCAAGAAGTCATCAACAGCTCAGAAGCATTCATGTGCAAGACCTTAGCCAAGTCCTCCAACTTGGGCTCAGCGGCAGAGTGAATAAAAGGAACTTTATTCTGTACTGGGAGCTCAGTAAACTCTACATACTCTTCAATGGTAGGCCCCAAAATAAAGTCAGCGAACGTGAAACATCTCAAAGCAGGGTCATAGAATTGCATCAGTGTATACAGCCCATTTAGTTCATCATCAGTTGGTTTGCGAACCAATCTCAACAGCCTTCCGTAACTCTGCCTGAAGCTTCTACGGACATCCTCATCAGCAAGAGAAATTAGACCCAGGAGGGGAGTAATATCAGGGATAGGTAACTTGTAGGCAACTGTCATCCTCAAACCCGCCATGATCAATACTCAGAAGTCCGGACACTAGAACCAGGGAATATGCAAATGCACCTGTAGCACAGACACACGTTAATGGCAAGCAATGATAATGGTTATGCAAACAATGTAATGCAAATAACATGCAACAGGGACCAAATGCCATGGCTGAGAAGCCTGAACCACATCATAGGCCTCAAATAGACCCTCCAGAATTCCTCAAACCCTGGTCTCAGATAGACCCAATACAAAGCTCCAACACTGGTCTCTGATAGACCCCATAACATAACTCTGACTGGTCTCTGACAGACCCCATATCTCCAACTGGTCTCTGCTAGACCTCTCAACTATCCATAAATACCCAGGATCTCAGATCAAGAAACAACCGGTATCTGAAGGTCTAGTTACCTGCATAACCCCAACCCTCTCACAGGTAGGTGTCCTTGCAACTGACAAAGGTATGGCATCCTATGCGGTCGTCAGCGTCACAGACTTTCAGGGTTGATGATACGATTCCCAGAAGGAGTGGCATCATCAAATCCTGAAGAGGCCTCACTTAGCCAACTTCCAAATGATCGGTTCCCAGAGTCGACAATCCAACTAACCAGCAACCCGAGCCACCCAAAGGGTAGGACAGGAGGCCAACCAGAAGAACCTCGTCTGAGTGTGGATTTCGCGGGACACTAGGACATGCAAAGCACGTGCGCGCCCACTACTTTCCACTCTAATTCTAGGTGCACTCAAGCCCAGGTCCGGCTTATCTCTCAATCATAAAACACCCGTCACAGCCCCAATACAGCGATAATAACAATAATATAATGCTGAAAGTAAATGACAGAAATATAAATCCCTACAAAATCCTCGACGGGAAAACAAGCGCTAGGATTGACTCGCTTAAGGGACGTTGGATCCCAAATGCATAAGGAACTATCGCAGTCCTTAGCAGCCAGGGGACGTTGGATCCCCAGCAGAGTCTCCAGCTGTCGCTACTGCGAAAATCGGCGCCGGCTGAACAAAAGAGTCGCCACCGTGCGTTATTTATCCCAACGGAGGGAAAGGAAACGCTCAGAGTAAACCTAACGCAAAACGGGAAAGGAATGGTCATCGCAACCAAATCCTGGATTCGGGAGTCGGTTACGCAAGGGGAAGGTATTAGCACCCCTCACGTTCGTCGTACTCGACGGGATCCATGCTTGTTTTCTAGTACGGATTGTTATTCTATCTATTCTACAGGTCAAGGGTTAAAAAGAAAATAAAATGACTCGGCAAAGTATCGCACTTTATGCCTACGTATTCCCGTCTGGAACGAGAAATCAGAGTCAACGTAGTTCGCCTACCTACGGGAAAGGAGGGGAAGGTTGCTCGCTAGGATATCGCATCCTATGCCTACGTACTTTCATACGGCATGAAAGATCAGAGCAAACGTAGTTCGGGCCACGCACGACACAAGTCTGTCTTGATTGTTTTTATCTCCTTCTGAAAAAGGGTTTTTCTGATTACTGGTCCAAGCGGACAAAAATGACGTTTTGATGAGTTCACATTCTTTTACGGAAGAAGTGTCTTTTATTGTGTTTGAAATCTTATTGTGTTTTTCTGTTTGTTTTCAGAAAGAAGAGACAGAACTCTAACCTACGGTTGCAAAGGGAATTAGACTAACCTAATGTTATCATGCATGGTTTAAGACCTAATGTCTATCATGCTCCTCTCTTGCGCAGAGAGAAACAGAGATCCTAAGGGGATAAGCAGAAACAGAAACAATAGCATATATACAATAAAGCAGTAAAATGCATGGATGCAACAATACAAGCGAGGCAAGGGAGTCCCACTCAACCTCGAACCTAGAAAACAACAGGCAAAAGCGAACAAAATTCGCTTTCAACCTAACAGGTTAAATGGCAAACAATACAGTCAGGGAAATTCAAACAATACATCAAAAATTATAAACAACAAAAATAAACAGCAAGCAGCAGCTCTGCACATCAAGCTTCTTCAACATCTGTCTTCAAGTCATCTTCAACCATCTACAAGCTTCAAGCAAGCATCAGTCTTCATCTTCACAGCCTTCCAACAAGGTCTTTGTCTTCAATCTTTCAGGGCTTTTCTTCAAGTATCACTCTCCAAGATGAGGAACAGTTAAGAGGATGAACTGAAATGTTAAACAGTTAGTTGACCACCAAAGGTGGCAGACAGACTGATAACAATAGGTAGAATGTTTCTCTCAAGAGTTCTATCTCTTAGACACTGTCACCAAGCCTTCCAAAGGAAGGGGGTGAGTGTCCTAGAGAGACTCTGCATCACATAGAGGGAATGGAGGCAAACAAGACCTTCCATGTTTGTGAAGCAAGTTTTCTACTTTAGAGCTCTGCCTAACTCCTAGATCCTATAACCTTCAACAGCTGCCAGCAAGAATCTCTTCATCAACTCTGGAAATTGGTCTTCATTGTCTTTATCTTCAATGGGCTTCATCAGCACAGTCTTCAGCTCAAACCCAAGCCCCAAACAAGCCCAATACCCCACACAGTCAAATAATAACCCTAGAGAGGGCACACCACACAATCAAGCAAATACAGGAAGTATACTAGTAGTAATAGTAGAATAGGGGAAGTCTAATATTTCCTAAGGGATCTATTATTTACCCATAATCCCCCTATAGTCCCATCATTTAATTTGTCCTAAAGAAAACCCAAAAGAAAATTTGTTTTGTTACCTACATTGTATTCATAACCCTAAATGATTAGCCTAATGTTTTCTAACTAAACTACCTAAAATAAATCCTAAAAAAATTGGTATAAAAATCAAAGGGGGTATCTAATATATGTATCTAGTTATACTAAAAAATTTGGCCTAAAAAGATTATGAGAAGCACCTAAAAGAAATTCTACAAAACTATATACAAATTAAATCTATTAAAAAGGCATTAAAAGAGAAAATATGTAAAAAATAGTAAAAGAAAATAAGATGGAAATTTTATTACATGATGTTTTTATACCCATAAATATGAAAATAGTAAAAAAACAACCAATCAAAAATATGGAATTTTCAATTTGTTATGATTTTTCAAACAATTAAGAAAAATGAATGAAATTAAAATGAAATAAAGTTGGTTAGGGGTGCAATTAGTAATGATTTGCATTGAAAAATGAATGATGGGCCCAGAATGGGGGTGCGCGTAGCAAGGCGCGTCTGGGCCCAGTGCAATCAGAAAATACCAAAGAAAAGAATAAACACAAAACGGTGCGAAAAGTAAGAAACTCAGTTCAATTCATGTGGGCCTGGATATTGGGGGTGTGGCTAGCAATTGATCCTTAAGCCCAAGCTGAGACTTTAAGTGAAACGGTGCGTTTCACGTCCTACTCTTCCCTTTCGTTTTCAACTTCAAATCCTGGCCGTGAGATTCAAATTTCAGTCAAACAAGAAGACCTCATCCAACGCTTGAGGTGTTTCTTCTCCAATGAGATTAGGGTTTCAGCAAGACTCCATGGATACGATGCTCTCATGCACAGACCTTCCAGCACCTGGTTCTCTCTCAGTTCTTGATAAAATCCACTCATGTAAAAAGCAAAAATGATCCTCATCTCAAGCTGACCAAAGCTACATTACTAGTTCTTACTGTAACAACCTAGAAAATCAAACCCGATAGCTTCCTCTCCATGAACACTCCAATTTCCACTCTCATGAAACTCCAGTTTCTTGGTACTAGTGTAACCACCACACATCCCTGATCATTCTAAACTAATCCACATGAATTAACACTCTATATCCTCTTAGTTCTAGGTCAAAACAGTTTTGGTGCTCATGTAAAAATCTTCACCAAATCCTATCAAAATCTCCAGAATTGTTCCTCTAACCACCTAAGTTGCATCTAACCTAATGAAACTACATCATGCTAACTAATTCTAGCCAATTCGATAGAAAAACCAACCTGGTGTAATCTTGAAAACAGATAGTGATGCTCTTGGATTCACAGCTAGCAGTGCTATAGACTTGATCAATGGACTTGGATCTTGGTTCTGTATGCAGCAACACCTGCTCAAATGCTCTTGATCTTGCAATTGAATTCTTCTTGCACTTTGGATGATGAAGTTGGTAGCACATGGATTCTGCTTCAATTCAACCAGATCTTGATGGAAACTTGCTCTATAATGAATGTAGATGATGATAGGATCAAGAACTTTGAAGAATGATGAAGATTTGATAGAGTTTTTGTGTAATTTGCAAAATTGAGGAATGAGATGTAACTATGAGTTTTCAACCAAATGAATCACCAACCAATGATTGGATCCACTCTACTCAATATATAGATGCTCATGGAACCATCTAGAAGTTGCTGGAACTTTCTTGTACACCAATCCCTTGTGTTTTTGGATATGTTACTTCTTTTGTAAGCCAACTAGTATAACTTCCAAACTTTGAACTAAACTCAAAAATCTAATATTGCCAATTATCTCAAAACATTATTTCCCATCAAAATGACCTATAATTTCATCCCATTTGGACATGTATTGCAAAATCTCATTTTTAGGTCACTTTATCCATTAAATTAACCCTTATTTTTGGCCAAATTTGGAACCTTGAGCTATGAGCATTTCCAAACTTTCATGATCACTTTTCTAAACTCAAAATGTCATTTGGAGCAAGCTTGATGTTGAACATTTTTCCATTTGAGGCTTGCAAGTATGAGTTTTAGGCATATGCTTGAAATGGCCTGTAATTCTCAAATGACCAAAATACCCTTTGCTTGCCAAAGACATAAGTAGAGTTCCACAAATCAGATGAAGGCATGCTATACCTTTATAGAAAGCTAAGACAATGAGGAACAACTTTCATGTTGACCAGAAATCCATTTGAAAGCTCCTTGAGGGGTAAAAGTTGCTTGGAAGACAAGTAACTTTCACAGACAAAATTTCAGATGCCCCAGATGACCTGTAACTTGCAAGGACCATAACTTAAGTTCTATAAATCTCCTTGATTTCTTCCACCACTCAAATTAAAGGTCTTGAGATCCTCTACAAGTTTCATGTTGGCCAAGGATCCATTTGAAGCTTGCATTTTGAATTATCGTGCTTGGAAGTTTGACCTAAATCAGGGGATTTTACACAGAAACCCTAATTTAGAAACTCCTCTTCTTCTTGATTTCTCTTGATTTCTCCTTGGAACAACACCAAATCCATATCTACATGTCAAATGATGAACCCCACATCCCTCAAATAGACCTTGATGCCTTTCAATCAATCATTTGACCTAGGGTTGACCTAGGGTTGACCCAGATGAAACCCTAGTTGACTGTCTTCAACTGCAACTCTTGTGATCACATCAATGACTTGTCTCACTTTCAAAATGACCCTCTAGGTCCTGCATGATGTCTATATACCCTCCATGCTCTCAATTCACAGCTCACAACTTCTTTGATGATCTTCCAATACCCTCAAATAGGAGATAGATTCACTGCTTGATCCACTGACTTCTTAGATTTCAATTTCTTTCTGATGACTTGGCTAAGATTGAATTTGAATAATAACCTCTTGATAGGCTCCTATAGATAAGAATAGTACTTGGTACCTTGTTGAATGACTTGTTATGCTATGCTATGCAAATGATTAGACTATGTACATGACTCCTTATGCAAATGCTAATGCAATTGAAACATAAACTAAGTGAAGTAGGTTGAGCAAATTTTAGGGTGCAACACTATTGACTATAGTGTTTGCATTTAACAAGTTCAGACCCTACCTAGTTAGAATAAAAGTCATTGTATACACAGATCATGAAGCCATCAAGTACTTGATTGCTAAAAAAGATACTAAGCCGAGGCTCATAAGATGAGTCCTATTGTGAGGATTATGAGGATTCATTCACACATCTCATCAAATTCTATGAGATTGCTGGTGCAACGGGAGCGCCGAAAGCTGAAGAAGAATCATTGTTCAAGAGATTATTTCCACATTCCTTAATTGAGAAGGCAAAGGAACGGTATCTTGATCAATCCACTTTGGTGATGACAGACTGGAATGTGTTGGAAGAAAAGTTCCTTGAACGATTTTTTCCATACAATCGATTCATGGAAGCAAAAACAGAAATTTCAGTGTTTGCTCAAGGAGGAAATGAACCTCTCAATGAATCTTGTGAGAGGTTCAAATCCTTGTTACAAAAATGAAAAGGTCACGGTTTCGATGAATTAAATCAAGTGTACATTTTTAGAAATGGGCTCCAATTTGTTCACAAGACTTTCTTAGATGCTACCGCGGGTGGATCGTTAATGGCAAAGAGTGTGGAAGATGCGGTAGCCATCATTGATAAGATTGCATTAAATGATCACTAAGGAAATCACAACCGTGGTACACCTCAACAAAAACCGGGAATGATAGAGTTGAGAACAAACAATGCGATCCTTGCGCAAAACAAACTACTTTCATAACAAGTGGATTTGATGACACAATAAATGTCAAAGCTTCCATAATAAATTAAAGAAATGCAGGAGATTCCCAACAACAAACAAGTGGCGAGTTGTGAGCTTTGTAAAGGAGATCACCCAATCGGGTATTATTCTCTGGTCGTGGAATATGTAAATTATGCAGGAAATCAAAACTAAGGGTATCAACCTTAACAACCTTATCAAAATAACCAAGGTTACCAACAAAGAGGAAATAATCCTGGTTATCAACAACAATGGAGACAAGATGCCGAAACATCAAACCGTCAAAATCTTTATCAACCTACACAACCTCAAGGTGGAAGTTTAAAGTTGGAAGATACTCTCAATCAATTCATGCAAATGTCAATGGTCAACCAAAAGAGTAATGAGGCATCAATCAAGAATCTTGAAAATCAAGTTGGACAACTTACAAAACAATTAGCCGATCAACAATCGGGGCCATCCTTTTCTGCTAACACTCAGCCCAATCCAAAGGAACATTGAAAAGCCATTGTAACTAGGAGTGGAAGAGAATTCGGTAGAGGAGAAGAACATGATGAAATTGTGGAGGAAGAAAAAATGATGAGATTGTGGAGGAAGAAAAAAATGATGAGGTAGAAGTTGAAAAAAATGAAAAGGAGAAATTAGTTGAAAGTGAGAACCATGAGAAAGAAGATGTAGAGAAAAAGAAAAAGAAATCAAGAAAGGGAACGAGAAGTTGAATCTAATTCCAATTCAAAATTTTCCTTATCCTCATGCTCCCACCAAGAAAGACAATGATAGGCATTATGCTCGGTTCATGGATATATTTCGTAAATTACAAATTAATATTCCATTTTCTGAGGCTCTTGAACAGATGCCCAAATATGCAAAGTTCATGAAAGACATCCTTACCAAGAAGAGAAGATTTACGGACCAAGAAACAATCATGCTTGATGCGAGTTATAGTGCAATCATTCAAAGGACTCTACCAATCAAAGAAAGTGATCCGGGTCGGGTTACTTTATCGGTTACCATAGGTGATGTTTATGTTGGTAAAGGTTTGATTGACTTAGGCTCAAGCATCAATTTGATTTTATTATATATTTTTAAGAGGTTGGGAAGCATTAAGATGAAATCAGCAAGAATGACGATGTAATTGGCTGACAAGTCTATAACTCATCCTCGTGGAGTAGCTTAAGATGTGTTAGTCAAGGTGGATAAATTCTTCTTACCAATTGAATTTGTTGTTATTGATATGGAGGAAGATCATGATGCTCAATTGACTTTGATTTTGTTATCTATTGTTAAGAGGTTGGGAATCATTGAGATGAAATCAACAAGAATGATATTGCAATTGGCCAACAAGTTTACAACTCATCCTCATGGAGTAGCTCAAGATGTGTTAGTCAAGGTGGATAAATTCTTCTTTCCAATTGACTTTGTTGTTATTGATATGGAGGAATACCATGATGCTCCATTGATTCTTGAGCGACCTTTTATGAAGATGCCTATAATGATGATTGATATCGATGATGGTCTTATAAAAGTGAGAGTTTAAGATGAGGAAGTTTACTTTAATCTTTTCGAAGCAATGAAACACTCCAAAGATACACGTGATAAATTTCAAATTGATGCAACAGGTGAAGCTATAATGGAAGTAACAAGGAAAGTCCACATGTCAACTCTCTCTGAAAAAGCTCTTGGTGATGCATTTGAAGTTCTTACCGAAGAGGAAGAAAGGGAACTTGAAAAATTCTTGAATGAACTTGAGACTTTAGAAGAATTGCAACCTTGGGAAAATGAAGTGGAAGTGTTGAAAAAAGAAGTAAATGATGAAAAATCCCAACTTGAATTGAAGATGTTTCCTTCTCATTTGAAATATGTGTTTCTTGATGACGGTTGTAATGAGCCGGTTATTATTAGTAACATTTTGTCCAAAAAAGAGGAACATCGTTTAGTTCATGTTTTGAAAAAATATCAAAGAGCTATAGGTTGGGTTCTCTCCGATTTAAAGGGGATTAGTCTGACTTACTGCATGCATAAAATATTCATGGAAGAGGATTTCAAGTCGGTTGCTCAACCTCAATTCCGCTTGAATCCTACAATGAAAGAGGTTGTGAGGAAGGAAGTAGTGAAACTACTGGATTCCAAATGATTTATTTGATTTCTGATAGTACATGGGTGAGTGTTGTACAAGTGGTTCCAAAGAAAAGAGGAATAAACTTGATAAGAAATGACAAGAATGAATTCCGACAAGGACCGTAACAAGTTGGTGGATATGCATTGATTATCGGAGGCTTAACCAAGCAACACGAAAAGATCATTTTTCGTTACCTTTTATGGATCAAATGCTTGAAAGTTTATCGGGTCAAGAGTTATATTATTTTTTAGATGGATAATTCAGGTATAACCAAATTACAATTAACCTGGAAGACCATGAGAAAACGGCTTTTACTTATCCTTTTGGGATTTTTACATATAGAAAGATGCCATTTGGTTTGTGCAACTCACCGACCACTTTTCAACGGTGCGTGCAAGCCATCTTTTCTGATCTTATTGAAAAAACTATGGAAGTTTTCATGGATGACTCTCCGTTTTCAGGCTTCTTTTGAGTTATGCTTGAAAATTTTGAAAACCATTTTAGAGAGGTGTGTGGAAACTAATCTGGTTCTTAATTGGGGAAAATGCAATTTCATGGTTATGGAAGGAAAATTTCTCGACCCTAAAGTCTCCTCCAAAGGCCTTAAAATTGATTAAGCAAAGATTAAAGTCATAGAGAAGTTGCCACCACCAACAAATGTGAAGGGAATCCTAAGTTTCCTTGGTCATACAGGATTCTACCAGAGATTCATCAAAGACTTCTCAAAAATAGCAAGACATTTGAGCAATTTTTTCAACAAAGATAAGTCTTTCTCTTTGATGATGAATGTTTAAAAGCTTTTAAAATTTTGAAAGAAAAAATGATCACCGCAGCCATAATCATAGCTCCAAATTGGACTCTCAATTTTGAATTAATGTGTGATGCAAGTGATTATGGGGTTGGTGTAGTGCTTGGCCAAAGAAAGACAAAAAATTCATGCTATACATTATGCGAGTAAGGTTTTAAATGAAGCGCAAGTGAATTATGCAACAACTGAAAAAGAATTACTTGCAATATTGTATGCTCTTGAGAGATTTAGGTCTTACCTTATTGGTTCGAAGGTCGTGGTATACACTGACCATTCGGCGATTAAGTATCTACTTACCAAACCAGATTCAAAGCAAAGACTTATCCGATGGATTCTTTTATTGCAAGCATTTAATTTAGAAATTCACGATAAAAAGGATTCTGAAAACTTGGTGGCAGATCACTTATTCTACTTGGTCAAGTGGAAGTGACAAATCAAGAAATTAAAGTAAGAGAAGAATTTCTTGATGAATAACTGTTTATGGTCCAAGTTAGACCTTGGTTTGCTGATTTTTCCAACCACAAGGCAGTCAGATTAATACTAAAAGATATAACTTGGAACCAAATGAGGAAATTCTTGTCGGATGCAAATTTTTATGTGCGGGATGAACCTTACCTTTTTAAACTTGGTAGTGATAATCTCTTGAGAAGGTGTGTTACTAGCGAGGAAGGTAAAAGCATCCTTTAGCACTGTCACAATTCGCCGTATAGAGGTCATTAAAATGGTTTAAGGACAACAACGAAAGTCACCCAATCGGGCTTTTATTGGCCGTCTCTATTTAAAGATGCAAACCTACATATGAAGAATTGTGACATTTTCTAATGAAGTGGCAGAATTGAGAAACGAGATGAGATGCCCTTACAAAGTATGTTGGAAGTTGACATTTCTTATTGTTGGGGTATAAATTTCGTTAGACCATTTTCTCCATCTTTTTCCAATGAACACATTCTGGTAGCGGTTGATTATGTTTCGAAGTGGGTGAAAGCAATAGCTTCACAAAAGGATGATGGCAAAATGGTAATTAAATTTTTAAAGAAAAACATCTTTTTATGTTTTGACACGCCTCAAGTGTTAATAAGTGATGGTGGTTCGCACTTTGGCAATGCGCCACTTGAAATTTTTTTGGAACATTATAGTGTAAAGCATAAAGTGGCAACCCCATACCATCCATAAACAAATGGTAAAGCCGAGGTGTCGAATAGAGAAGTGAAGATAATTCTTGAAAAAACCGTGTCAAGTTCGAGAAAGGATTGGTCTCAAAAGCCTGATGAAGCTTTGTGAGGATATCGTACCGCTTACAAAGCTCCCATTGGTTTAACTCTATTTTAAATGGTTTACGGTAAAACTTGTCATTTATCGGTTGAAATGGAGCATAAAGCTCTTTGGGCGTTAAAATTGTTGAAATTTGATCCTAACTTGGCTGGTGAGAAAAGAAAAGTCCAAACTCATGAATTGGAGGAAATAAGACATAATGCATGTCATTCAAGCAAACTTTACAAAGAAAAGGTCAAAGTTTATCATGATAATAAGGTCCATCAAAAAGAATTTCAAGCTGGTCAAATGGTGCTTCTTTCCAATTCTTGGTTAAAGCTTTTTCTGGGAAAGTTGAAATCTAAAATGTCAGGACCATTCTTGATCAAGGAAGTAAAGAATTATGGTGCAATTGTGATAGAGGATCCAAAGATAAAAGAAAGTTGGACTGTTGATGGACAAAGGTTAAAAATCTACCTTGGAGGTGAAGTTAATCATGAAGTTTGCACCATTTTTCTTGGTGATCCGTGAAGTCGCCATGGACCGTCGATCTCAAACGACGTTAAACAAAACGCTAGTTGGGAGGCACCCCAACATTGTAAGTATTCCTTCATTTTTACTGTTTTTTTAGTGTAAGTTTGTGTAGGAAAAGTTGTGGTAGAATGTGCTGAAAAGAAAAAAAATTCAAAAATCGGTCATGTTCGCTGGTAAGTTCGCTAGGCGAACCTGGAGCGAGCATTCGCCGGGAAGTTTGCAAAGCAAACTGAGCGAGACGGAAAACTAAGCAGCTTTCTGCCACATCTCTTAAGTAAGTTTTTGGGTGGGCCAAAGTTGCGTAGGCCCAAACCCTTTGTATCAGATTTTATGGGGTAATACTTCCCCTCTTCCATTATGTCCTTTCACTTTGCTCCATTATCTCTATCTCTCATAAGACACACAAATTGCTTCATTTGTAATTGTAGAAGAAGTTCAAAAGTTCTTTCTTGCTAGTCCCAATCAATCCTTTCAGAATTTCAAGTTTGGGTTCCTTACTCTTTCCTCTATTATTGTAGAAGCATGTTGTTAGGGTTTGTTTGAGAGAATGTTAGAACTTTCTTCTAGGTTATAAAACTCTATGCATGTTCTATAATGTTGCTTTATCTTACTTTGCATGTGAATTGTTTGTACCATGTTTTGAAATTGAAGAAAATAGGATATTGGATATGTCTCTGTGATTTTTTTTTGTAGGTAGAACCTGCAAAATGGAAATTCGCATAGCGAACCTGGGGTGAGTACTCTCCAGAATTTTGCTAGGAGAACTTCTGGGGGAACAGGACCGAATTTTTTTAAAAAAATTTGTGTCTTGGGATTCTTGATTTTGATTCTTTGTGTTTTGCTTCCTCACTAATATATATTTTGTTTAGCTGGCTGGTTTTGTTTTGTGAATGTGCAGATGTCACCTCTAAAGATAGTTCCATTAAAGAAAAGAAAGGTCGAAAGTACATCTCGTTCGCAACCAATCCAGTATGATACTGACAAGTCCAGAAGAGCTAAGCAAACTGCTCGTTATCTAGCTCTAGAGAGGATGAGCATTATACCAGAAAAGAGATTCAACCTCAACCCTCAAGGTTCCTACCGAGCAATTGCGGGAATCTTCATAGCAAAAAGTGGGACAAGTTGATAGCACCTTGTGATAGTTACAACGTAGAGCTCGTAAGGGAGTTCTACGCTAATGCACTTCCAGATGACGATGAGGTGTTTACTTGAACTATATGGTTTGAGGAAGAGCGGTGAAATTTGGTTGTGACACCATTAACACTGTTTTAGGTGCACCTTTATCCTTAGAGGAGAATGAAGTTGATGAGTATCATCACACTTTGAGGCTTCATAGAGATACATATGCCATTTCTAGTGCATTATTGGTTGAGGGAAAGTCGGTGGAGTTGAACTTGTCTAGGATTGCTAGAAGGTACCACAGGGAGGACATGCGACCTTTAGCTCAGCTTGTACTTCTCTTAGTGTTGACTAACATTAAGCCAAAGTCGCACACCTCTACTGTGCTAATTCTGGTTGTTCACTTGCTTCATATTATTTTAACTAATGTGAAGATTGGTGTAGCTAGAATCATTGTTGATGAGATGTGTGCCGTTGTGGAAAGCGGACTTGGATCAGGGTCACGGAAGAATTTTCCCTTGGTCTATCCATGTCTAATTATGGTATTGTGTGTGCATGCAAGGTTTAAGCTACCCTCTCGTTGACAGGTGACAATTCCGGCTGCTATCGATGATAGACATGTGGACAAGTTTTGCAAGCCAAAGGGATTAAGAGGAGGAAAAACCTTTAGTGCTGGTGCAGATGTTGGTACTGATGTTGATGATGTTTCTGCTTCCAGAGTTGTAAGCTCTCATAGCTTTAACCCATTTCAAAGGGAGATCTATAACTACAATTGGGAGTAAATGGCGGCAACTCAGCGTGCCATAATTGACATTTATGATTCTATACAGGTACTACAATTGCAGTACATGGAGCCCTCTATGGAGCATTTTATGATGACTAGGGAGCAGTTCCTAGCACATGTTGCTTGGTCTGAGGCCATGCCACAGTTTAAAGATGGGGCAAATGTAGGTGATCTTAAGGGCGCTGAAGGGGCTAGAGATGATGATGCTGAGGAGGCTATAGATGACGATGATAATGAGGCTGACTTTGAGGCTGATTCTAAGGAGGTTTCTGGTTCAAAGGAGGAGACTGATTCCGAGGAGGACTAGTTTTTGTTGTTGATATTTTTAGCATGATCTTAGGCGAATTTCTTTGGTTCTACAGAGTGAAGTTTTCTGTTAGCATTAGATCATTGCTATTTATATTTATGTTTATTGTATTCTCTTCTATTGTACTTTATCTGTACCACTTTTGGATACTAATACTTTTGTTGGTGTTTTTACACCATTAACATTTTAATGTTATTTGCAGTTGAATTCTTCAGTTTACGAATGTTCGACTTTTGTTTTCTTTACTTTCATTTTTTTAATGTTGTTTAAGAGTTGAATTCTTCAGTTTACGAATTTTCAACTCTTATAGTTTTATTGTTGATATGCTTATTTATGTTTATTATTAATATGCTTGTTTAAAATTTAATGTTTCCATTTTTTTGGTGTGAAATTTGAGAACTTCTAGATTGGTTGCTATTTGATAAAAGTATCCAATGAAGATTCTCCCAAGTTTGGATGGTGATGATAGTATTTGATCATGTAAATGTTAGCAAGGTACATGGTTACCTCTTCCTAGGATGCTAGAATGTTTAAGAATTCCTTTCTTTGTGCAAATGTAATTTTGTTTCTTGTTGCAACTTTTTTTGAATGCTTGTATCACTTAGGTTCAAAAGCCACAAATTGTGAGAAACCTCCATTATTTACTAAATGCATAGGATGACTGATAAATTTTGTTAAATACATTTGATTCATGCTTAATCTTGTGATTATTTTGATATTGTGGAAGCATTAGAAATGATCAAGGCATTTGTTGATATTGAGCACAACCATATCCCAAAAAGTAACTCACCCGTTGTCGCAACTGCGAAAAACACCCGGCAGAAAACAGAAGAGTCGCCACCTTTTTTTATTTATACCATAGAGAGGGAAAGGAAACGATCGGAAAAACCTGACGAAAAGGGAAAGACAAGGTTATCGCAACCAAGTCTGGATTCGGGAGTCGGTTACGCAAGGGGAAGGTATGAGCACCCCTCACGTCTGTCGTACTCGACGGGATCCATGCATTGTTATCTATCTAAAAGGATTATCAACTATCTATCTAAAGGTCAAGGGACAAAAGAAAAAGAAAAGAGACTCGGCAGAGCATCGCAGCTCTGTGCCTACGTATTCCCTCGTGCAATGGGAAAGTCAGAGTCAACGTAGTTTGGCTAACTACGGATGAAGGGGGGAAGGTTGCTCGCCAAGATGTCGCGTCTTATGCCTACGTACTTTCATCTAGTATGCAAGATCAGAGCAAACGTAGTTTGGGCTAAAAAGACCACAGGTTGGTTCAAAAGTTTTTAAGCCCGAGTAGGGTTAACAACCAGTTCTAGCAGTTGGTGTATGCAGCTCGACCATTGGAGACTTAGGCGTTATCATTTGCGGTAAAACTAAAAGTTAACAACACTATTTTATCTGAAAAGATTTTCCTGATTAAGATCCCGAAGGATGAAAAAGGTTTGAAGTGTTTTTGTTTTTTTTAGAGAATAAGTGTTTTGAATTTGAGTGTTTATAATGTATGTTGTACTAAAGTCTAAAACCTAGGAGCGAATGCGTCACATATCGTCCTAAGGACGTATACTAAACACTCTAGGAAATTGAGAGGTAACCGCTCAATCACCATTTCCCAAGTACAAGGCTCATGGCACAACATCCATTATCTTTATTAAGTATGTTAAAATTGTATGAAGATGAAAAGAGAAGAAAGGACCACTAATGGGAGACTAAACCAATCCTAAAAGTTATCATGCAAAGTGGACTTAAAGTTGGGATACACAAGGAAACTACCTAATGTTATCATGTATGGTTAAGCACCTAATCTCTATCGTAACCTCAAAAGGTTAAAGAAATTATGGGGAGCATGGCAAAGAAAAGCAAAAGAAGAAGAAGAAGAAAGAACATGTAAATGTAAACATGCAAACATAAGATGCACAAGTAGAATGAAAGTGGGAGGAAAATAGTGTGGGGCAGTAGCCTCCACAAGCTCATCTCAACCAAGCATGCATATGGGAATGCAAGAAAAGAAGAGAGAAAGAAATGCACAAGATGATATCAAACAACAAAGAAAAGCCACACAAAAATGCACCAAAAGTGGGATGAAATGACCTAAGTCAAACAACATCAACCACAAGTGCCAACAACCAAACCAAATAAAATGAAAAGAAGCTCAAAAAAAAAGAAAGGATGGAAGGCTATATGAGGATATCAAGGAATTCATAATGTGCACTCAAACATAAGCATCACAAATAAAGTGCAAAAGAAGCACAAAAAAGTCCTCAAGGATCCATCATTTTAGGTATGCTTCAAGTACCTCCTAAGGAGGGACTAAGATGCCTTAAATGAGACCAAAGTCACGAGACAGAAAGGGAGATGAGAGGAGAGAGATCCAAAGCAAAAGCAAACCAATCAAAAGAAAATGCAAGCAAAAACACAAGGGAAAGCAAACATGCATCACTTAGAAACCCTAATTAAACGCTTAAAAGAAAACAACCAAATGAGCAAACAAAAACCAAATGTCATGACCTAAAAATGAGCAAGCATCATCCTTAACATGTTAGCTACATGAATCAAAAGGCATTAAGGGCTCAAATAATCCAAAAATGTCATCTCCAAGACAAACTAGGTCAATGTGTATGTATGAACCTCCCTTGGAGGTAACTTGACTTGCAAGTTACCTCAAAATTAGGAAAATGGTTCAAAAATGATCAAATAAAATGCACAAAGTCCATAAACATGTTGGAAAACAAAAGCCAAGAGATCACAATCAAAATCAATTCACAACACCACCAAAGAAATTGATTCACAAGGGTGTTCCATTGTGAATGAGGATTATCGAGGGTCAAATGAAATGCAACAAAAGTCAAACCAAAAGTCAACCAACAGGGGCAAAAAGGTCCTCAAAAATTCATCAACTCATCATGGACATGAGGATGGATTTTCAGTCATTGGATCAAAAGGAATGAGGAGAAACAAATCAAGAACTAAAACATGTCAAGAATTACTCCAAACAAAATACCTCCAATTAATAATTCCTTTTTTAAATGAAAAATAATCCAAAAAAAATAAAATAAAAATTCTAAAAATAAAAGGACATTTCAAATTGTCCAGAAAATATTTTTGGGGAATTTTATTAATTGGAGAACTATTTTAATTTGAATTAATTCTAAACAGTCACCAAAATAAAATGAAAAGAAAATAAAACAAAATAAAATAAAACCATGGTGTGAATAGCAAGCATATCATGTTCAAATACACGGGCTTCACACAAGGGGGGTTGGAATAGCAAGTGAAAGGCCCAAGTCCACCTAGTGCGCTGAATTCAGTATATCCAGTGTGGTTGGTCATCATATGTGCATGGTGAGACGCGCTCTAAGCAGTTGGATCAAACAGTCAACACATCTGATGGCGCAAGCAAGCACACGTGGCCAGGCTAAGCGTTTTAAGTGAAACGCAGCACTTTGGCATGATCCTGTGGGTGTGGTCAAAGAGAGTGCACGGTGTAGCGTGTTTGTGGCCATGAGATAAAAAGGTCATTCAATCCAAGGGAATGAGGCAAGCCACGTATTCAGATGAGGTTTAAAACATGTAAAACGGAGGGAAGAAAACCAGACGGCCAGAACCACTGTTCCGATCGTCTTCTCTAACGATAGCTCCGGCAAGGCAACAATAAAACTCAACCAAATCAAGCAAGTAAATATCCAAAAATCATCTACATCTTCCCTATATCACAAATCTAAGATTCATTTTCATTTTCAGTCCATAAATAAAGCAAATCGAAGACCTAAAGTTCATGCACCATTTCAAGAATTGCAACAAACAGACCTAAAAACTATCCAAAATCACTCTAGGCATATCAAGGAACATACTCATATGAAAATAGAGGGCTAATTCATCATGAACGAAGAGGAAAGTTGAAATGCAATTACCTAGTGGAGAACTTCCACTGAGTCTTGTTCTTGTGTTGATTTTTGCAGTAAAATGCCCAAAAACGATCAGTGACCTCTAATGAAGCTTCTGTAACTCTTAATTTTGCTTGAGATGACTTAAAATGTGGAATTCGATTTTTAACTTTTCTTCATTTTCTCCAACTGTGTTCTCTCTCAATTCTCCTCCAAATCCGCCTCTGATGCATTGCTCATGATCCTAAGATTATATATGATGGATTGGTGAAGGTTTGAAGCCCAATTGCAGCCCCTAAAAGCCCAATCAAATTTCAATTTTCCTTGAGTTGGTGAACCTGCAAAACCGTGTATATGGAGCTTCACATGCCTCAAACTTGATTCCATTAACTTGCACATGAGGTGAATTGATCACATGGCCAAGAATTGCCCCTTGTTTTGATCTTATGGTTGAATTTGCATTTGTTAATTCATGGTGAAGCAAACTTGGAAATGGCAGACCAAAGCTCGTCAAATTCAAATTCTAAAAATGCCATTGTTCTTAGAATGATTTTAGCACTCAAAATATGTATCAACTTGGTACAAAATGATCCAAAATGCATTTAATTTGATTTTCTCCTTTTAATGCCTTTTTCATGAAATTTCCTTCATCCAATCTTTGATCTAAGCCAAATCAATGGTTCCTTGATGTTTTGTTGATCAAATGACCCCATTTGGAGCACATTTTATGTTGGAAAGATTTTCATTTGAAGTGTGCAAGATAGTGAAATGGACCTATAATGAAAATGACCTGTAATCTTACTTTCCCAAAATACCCCTGCCTTGCAAGCCTCATAACTTGAGTTCTACAAATCAGATGAAGGAATTCTAGTACTCTTTGGAAAGCTAAGATCATGAGGAACAACTTTCATGTTTGGGTCAAAGTGATGAGAAACATCCTTCTAGGTCAAAAGTGGCTTGGAAGTTGGTTGCCTTTTGTTGACCAAAATCACATTCATCTGAGGACCTGTAACTTGTCAGCATCATAACTTGAGTTCTGGAAATCAGATGAAAGACTTCGAGTACTCAAAAGAAAGCTAGAAACATTCTCTACAAGTTTCATGTTGGGGTCAATATGAGATGAGACTTGCATCTTGAGATAGGTGGTCTTGAAGTTGGACACTAAATAGGGGATTTTACACTGAGAACCCTAATTTAGTAACTTCTCACACTCTTGATTCTTCTTGGTTTGATCTTGAAATGATATACTAGACATCTCAAAATAACATTCCATGACCACAAAGACTTGTAGTTGAGTTTTAATCTCCTTTAATTTCACAGTTGATTGAGGGTTGACCAGATGAAAACCCTAACTGCACCACCTCTGACTGTGACTCTTTACACATAACACAACAACTTGAATAAGCTCCAACATGGATCTCAAAGAACTCAATGAGCTTTCTTAACATCTCATATCCATAATCATGAATTCACAACTCTCTGATGATCTTCAACTGGTCTCCAAGTTAGGAGTTGATCCACATACACCCATCAACTCTCTCAAAGAACCCTGACCACCTCTTGATGACTTGATGACCATTCATGCTTGAGTAAAACCCCTTGCTTAGGCTCGACACTCCGGGTAACCTCTTATTGCTGTGCACAACCTCTTGATCCCCTACTCAATGAACAATGTTATGCAATGCAAATGCTAGAAGAAAATGAAATGAAACATAAGCCAGCTAAAGAAAAAGGTTGGGCAAATTTTGGGGGTGCAACACCCGTGAGTAGTGAAAATTTACTAACCCCTTTGAGCTTCATAATTAGATCCTATTTAGTGATGAACTTGGTATTTTTTTCTAAAGTTCATCATTGATTTGTGTAGGATTCTAAAGTTTTTTTCTTGAACCTTTGAAATTGTACTAAATTGTCTTCCTTGCCTCAAAAAGCAAGGAACATTCACTTAAGTTTTGGTTAAAAACTAAGTTGGGGAGAGTGAAAATAAAATGGTAGGTTAATAAAAAATTTGAAAATTTTCAAGCAAGCATGAAAAGAAAATGTGAATATGAATGTGAAAAACAAAAGAAAAAGAATGTTTGTTTGAAAGAGAAAAAAAATATAGAGAAGAAATAATGTGCAAAAAGGAAGTTTGAAAAGGTGAGCAATAGAGAAAAGAAAGTGTTGGATGGATTTGTAATGTGTATATAGCCTTGCGTAGTGAATGTTCTTTTGCATTGGCAACTTTGAATCCATGGTCTTATAAATGTCCCTTTGTTGTGAAACCTGACCAAGCTACAACCTATCAAGTCCTTAAGTGATCTTTTTGCTTCCATAATATCTTTGATGATTGTTTAGATAAATGTATGAATTGTTTTGTATTTGCATCATTTGTCAGGTGAGTGATTTACCCCGCGATTGTAAGCGCGTATTTCCTTCAATTCTTATTTGAAGATGAGTGTTAGAGTGATTCGAGCATGATAATTTAGTTGTTACTTGAAGCATTGTATGATATTTGTTTAAGAACTAAATTTTCTTATATTGTTCGACTCTAGGAAGTTGTAATCATTGCTTGTGTATATTTGTTGTTTATTTGAGCCATAAATCCCTTCTTGGTTGAATTAAATGCTTGAGCAAATCCTCTTGTTTTCAATGAGAGGCATACTTTCCTTGAGGACAAGCAAAGATCTAGTTGGGGAGAGTTTGTTAGATGTCAATCTTGCTTTAAATTGATCATTTATTATTGGCATTTTCAACTCTTTTTTGTTATTTTGTTGGATTTACTACATGAAAGCATTATATTCTTCAATCGTATGAAAATACCTTTGGTCCCTTTGATGTGTGTGTTATTATGCAAAATAAGGCATGAAATCATCGAAGTGTGAGACACAAGGAAATTGACAAGGAGGCCAAAGGAAGAGAAGAATATGAGTAAGTTTAATGGGCGAACTTACCAGTGAATATTCGCTTTGCGAACATCTGGAGAAGTCCCAGCAAAGGGTTCCAGACTTGAGGCAGTAGCAAACGGGCTGTAAGTTTTCCAGCGAAAGTTTATTGTGGCAGTACGTCAGTGAAGAGCTAGCAAGCCATCTCAAATTTGAGGCAGTAGCTAAAGAACCATAAGTTCGCTGTGCGAACTTGTAGGCGAGGTAGTTCATAGTGCGAAGAATCGTTTGCACAATGAACTTCAAGAGAATTTTTAGAGGCGGTTTGACTGTTCAAAGGAACTTCAGGTGCCTAAATTAGGGTTCGCTAGGCGAAGAATCAGTTCGCAGTGCGAACATGACAAATTTTGAATGTACTATATAAGTACTTTTCATCATTTTTGGGGATCATAACACACTTTTACACCCAATAACTGGTTTTCTGAGATTTTTTCACCAAAACTTGATATTTTACAAATAGAAGTTGGATTCGCATCCAAGTTCGATTCTTCAATGTGGATGCTCATTCATTTCCTCCTGAAACTTGTAAAGAAAGTTACCATGGTTATGGGTAGCTAATCACTTTTGTTTCAAGATTAGTGATAAGTAATGCTCACTTTTGTATGTATTTCTCTTGATATTTTATATGTGAACAAGTTCATGATGAATATATGGTGAAAAACCTTGTTTTTATGGTTTATATTTGTGTTGGATCATTATTGAGAGATATGTTTCAACTATTGGCCTAACTTTTTCATCTTTCAACAAACAAAGTCTAGAGATACTTTTGTGAGTTGATATTTACTAATATCAATCGTTTAATGTTATCATATTTATAGTTAGGTTGAGAGATCGTCTAAGGATCAATTGATAACACTCACAATTTGTTTTAGAGATGAAACATCTTGAGAGGATATGTGATTATATTTATTATTAATAAGTTCACATGCTTTATTAAGAAGATACGTACGAAATGGATTATCGAGACCTAATCTTGACATGTTTTTATCAATCGATTTTAAAACCGAAACTCTTTTACCGTTGCTTATAACTTTTTATGTGATTGTTACGTTACGAAACCAAAACAAACATCTTTTATATTCTATGTTTAAAACAATTTCAACTGTAGAACGACAGTGACATCAACCAATCCATGTGGATACGATAACAAAAACCGACACTAATACTATTTCAATAATTTGGGACTATTTGTAAGAATACATAATAGATATATCCATAAAAATGGAATTCAACATTCGGACAAGAATCTCATCAACTTTCGACGACAATCATAGTCCTCTAAGAATGAAGGTAACAATAATGGTAAATCAAAAGGGTCATGTTACAATTGTGGAAAGATCGGTCATTACAAGTTGGATTGTCCGTTAATAAAGAAAGACAAAGGAAAAGAGAAGAATTATCAACAAAAGAAATTGGGCAAACCTAGAAGGGCATGAATTGCTTAGGAAAGCGATAATGAGTCCTCTAGTGAAGATAGCTCAAGGGATGAAGACGAATCTGTCAATCTTTGTCTCATGGCTCATCATAAGAAGAAAAAGGAGGTAAGACACTCTAAGTATGAACACTATAATAAAATGTCTCATTCCAAGTTACAAAAGACTTTTAATACTTTACACCATGAGGCTATGAAACACTTTACAATATATAAAATGGCGTCATTTTCATATTCAACATCATCATAATCATCAAGGAACATTAAAGGTCATAATATCATAATTTACACCAAATTATCTCATAAGAGCAAATGCAACAAGACTCATGCATGTGGTACCAATCATCACAGCTCGATGGACACTGGGCCATCAACCCTCTATAGATCCCCATCAATAGGATCGATTCTACTCAAGAACCGAAACACATCAAAATACTTCACATCCGCACAATAGGACTGAAGCCAAAGAAATCAAGGTCCTGAACCGAAGTCCGGATTCACATGAATGCATGATGCACACGTCAATAATCATCCTCATAATAACATCATAGGTGCATTATCATTCATCCAAATCATCATCATCAAAATCATCATTATCATACATAATGTCATCATAGAATCATCAAAACTCATGGAAATATCATCATAGTTCATCATTCATTACATCATAGAAATCATCATATAATCATGTACAAATCACATAAAATTCACAGTCATACTCATGATAATTCGTCAAAGAAATCACGGCATCAAAACATCAAGGCATCACTGCACAAAAATTAGAATTCTTGAAACTCTGCTACATTCGCTAGCAAGTTCGATGTGCGAGTTTATTTGTTGTGCGAAGGATTCTTCATTGTGTAAACACGCGATTACAGCAAAACGGTGTTACGTACCAGAACCCAAAATTAACCTAAAAGTCCAACGATTTCCTTCCCCAATGCCCCCAAAATATCCCTAAATCATTCCTAAGGTATTACGACGATAAAGGCACAAAATCTACGACTTATTAGGTCAATCCCATATCATATTCGCGCTCTAATTCCCATAATTTCCTTACAACTACCCACGGTCATTAGAGTTTCTCACAATCTAATTACCCTACAGGGTTGAAACCTTAATGACAGATTTTGGCCATGAGGGCCTACTTTCCCTCAAACCCAAATCGATCTCAAACCTATCAGACCATCAGTTCAAATCCCTATGCGGTTAAAACCTCAATAATAGATTTTGGCCACGAAGGCCTAATTTCCTTTATCTCAAAATCAGTACCAAACCCTTTAAACCCTTAAATCGGCTTTAAACACATTGAAATCACATATTGAAAACAATGAAGGCAATACTCCTCATACCTTAATTGCATACTCTAAGCCTTCTCCCTGATTCGTGGGAACCTCGCAAACCTTTTGCCTCAATCCTCTTCCTCAGAGCTCTGGCCTCTATTTCTTCCCTTTTCACGGTCTAACAAGAATGAATCCTAATTCCCTCAAAAATCCCTTTTTGTTAAACCTAACTTTGGGCCTATAAATTGGGCTTTTCCAATATTACCCCCACTAACTCCTCCTTAATTGTCCAATTTGCCCTTAGTTAACTTATATTTATTTAAATTTATAATAATACCAATATATTCATATTATATACTATTATTTAAATAAATAACCTAAAATCCATAGTTCTCGATATTTCACACCAACCACCGAAAATCACCAAAAATATGAATATTCATATTTAAATAAATCAAATTAAATATTCTAATGAATTTAGCGTGTTACAACTTTCCCCCACTTAAAATAATTTTCACCCTCGAACATTACCTTAAGGAAACAGAGTCGGATACGACTCCCTCATTTGATCTTCATGATCCCAAGTCCAACTTTCTCCAGCTGGTCCTCCCCACAATACCTTTACCAAGGCAATCTCCTTACCTTGTAGTTGCTTCACTTCTCGTCCATCAATTCGTACTGGAAACGCCTCAACAGTCAAGTCATCTCTCACTTGTACATCATCCATCTGAATCACATGTGACGGATCTGGAATGTACTTCCTCAACTAAGACACATGAAACACATCATGCAAAATTGCAAGCGACGACGGTAAAGCAATCTGGTATGCTACTTCCCCCATCCTCTGCGAAATTTGATACAGACCAAAAAAATGTGATGTAAGCTTTCGAGACTTCAAACCTCGGCCAACACCAGTTACCAGCATAACTCTCAAAAACACGTGATTTCCCTCTTGGAATTCAAGTGCTTTCCTCCTCTTATCATGGTAACTATTCTGACAACTCTGCGACATTTTCATCTTTTCTTGGAACATCTTGATCTTTTCAGTCGCCTCTTGCATAATTTCAGGTCCGAGTACAACACTATCGCCTGACTCATACCAACATAAAGGAGTCTTACACCTCCTACCATACAAAGCCTCATACGGTGTCATTCCGATACTAGAATGGTAACTGTTATTGTAGGTAAACCCAATCAATGGCAAAAGACCATCCCATGATCCACCTCGATCCAACGCACAAGCTCTCAGCAAATCCTCTAACGACTGGATAGTTCTCTCTGTATGTCCATCCGTCTGCAGATGATAGGTAAAACTCAACCTTAACTTGGTACACAAAGTTGTCTGCAAACTCTCCCAGAACCTCGATGTAAATCTCGAGTCTCCATCATACATAATACTTGAAGGAATACCATGCAGTTTCATAATCTGATCAATATATAATTCGGCAAGCTTCTGTAATGAATAATTGATCCTCATCGGTATAAAATGAGCCGATTATGTTAATTTATCAACAATCGCCCAAATCAAAGTCTTCGGTAAACCTGTCACAAAATCCATAGAAATGGTATCCCATTTCCACTCTGGAATATTCAACGGTTGCATCAAACCCGACGGTCTCTGATGTTCAATCTTCGACTTCTGACAAGTCAAACAAGCATACACAAACTCTGCAATTTCCTTCTTCATACCTGGCCACTAAAACAATTTCTTCAAATCTTGATACATCTTTGTGGCACCAGGATGAATACTTAACATGCTTTTGTGACCTTCCTCAAGAATGCTCTTCTTGATTTCTGGCACATCGGGAACATACACTCTATCTCGAAACCTCATCACACCATTCTCATCAATCCAAAAATCACCCCCATTACCTTGATTGATTAACGTGAGACGATCCACCAAACTCAAATCAGATTTTTTACCTTCTCTGATTTCTTGGAGAATACTACTGGTCAACTTCAGCATACTCAACTTCACATTGTTAGGAGTCTCTTCACAAACCAAACTCATATCTCTGAATTGCTCAATCAGTCCTAACTCTCGAACCATAAGCATCGACATATGTAAGGACTTCCTACTTAACGCATTAGCCACAACATTAGCCTTACCAGGATGGTACAATTCAAAATCATAATCCTTTAGAAGTTCAAGCCATCTTCTCTTCCTCATGTTCAACTCTTTCTGATCAAGTAAATACTTCAGGCTCTTGTGATCACTGAACACTTCGAACCTGGACCCAAAAAGATAATATCTTCAAACCTTCAACACAAACACCACCGCGACCAACTCTAAGTCATACGTAGGATAATTCCTTTCATGAAATTTCAATTGTTTGGAAACATAAGCAGCGACCTGATCATTATGCATCAGTACGCCACCAAGACCCATCTTCGATGCATCATAATACACTACAAAAGACTCACTCGGATTTAGCAAAATCAACACTGGAGCAGTCGTCAACTTCTTCTTGAGTTCTACAAAACTCTTCTGACAAGCAACATCCCACACATAAGCTTGACCCTTTCGAGTCAACTGAGTCAATGGCAGTGCCAACTTTGAAAATATTTATATAAACCTGTGATAATAACCAGCCAATCTAAGGAAACTTCAAATCTCAATAGCAGACTTTGGAGTCTCCCACTGCAACACAACATTAACTTTCGACGGATTAACAACAATTCCTCCCCTAGAAATCACATGGCCAAGGAAACTCACTTCCTTCAACCAAAACTCACACTTGGACAACTTGGCATAAAGCTTCTTGTCCTTCAAAACTTGAAATACCATTCTTAGATATTGTGCATGCTCTTCCTCAAACTTATAATATATCAAGATATCGTCAATGAACACTACATAAACTGATCCAAATAAGGATGAAAAATCCTATTCATATACTCCATGAATACACCAAGTGCATTAGATACACCAAACGACATCACAGTATATTCATAGTGTCCATACCTCGTCCTGAAAGCTGTCTTTGGAATATCATCAGGCTTAACGCGAATCTGATGATAACCAGACCTCAAGTCAATCTTACTGAACACACAAGCACCCACCAATTGATCCATCAAATCATCAATCCTCGGAAGAGGATACTTATTCTTAATTGTTATCTTATTCAACTGCTGATAATCCATACACAATCTTCTACTACCATCTTTCTTCTTCACCAACAACACAGGAACACCCCACAGAGAAACACTCGGTCTAATAAACTTCTTCTCAAGCAGCTCTTCAAACGGTTTCTTCAATTCTCCTAACTCAGATGCAGACATCCAATAAGGAGCCATCTACACAGGACTAGTGTCGGATATCACATCAACAGTAAACTCTACCTCACGCTCAGGAGGTAAGTCGCTCACGTCTTCTGGAAACACTTCTGGAAATTCCCGAACAACTGGCAGCCCCATACTCACTGCTTCATAATCAACTTGAAGTGACACAAACAATGCAAACATCTGAGCCTCGTCTTCTAAGAGTTCTTCTACTTGCTTAGCAGATATAAGCATCAACTCTCCATAATCACCAAACTCTGGGAACCTCACAATCTTGCTGTAGCAATCAATATGAACATAGTTGAACTCCAACCAGTTCATACCAAGAATAACATCAATTTGATGCAAAGGTAGACAGACCAAGTCCATCAAAAAATTCTTATTATAAATAGTCAAAGGGTAACTCAAACAGACTAACGTAGTAGTCACAGAACCATTAGCTGAGGTATCGATAACCATACTCCCAACCGTAGAAAACAACTTCAAATTCAACCTCTTAGCACATTCAAGCGAAATAAACGAACAAGTAGCACCAATATCAATTATAGAAATCAATTCAACATCATTAATAAAGTAAGCACCTCTGATCAAGTTATCGGTCTTGGGTTCTTCTGCACCGTTCAAAGCAAACACTTTGCCAATTGTCTGAGCAGTAGTAGCAGTCTTCTTCGAATGCTGGCACTGGGTACTGATATGACCCTTCTCTCCACAGTTGAAGCAAGTCGGAGCTTCATCTTTACAGTCAGTAGCTCCATGACATCTCTTGCCACAATGATGATATCTCAGCGCCCTACAAACCTCAGCACGGTGACATTGCTCGTCACACTTATAACACTTGCCTGGAGCAGTAGCCGCTCCCCCACTTGACTTTTTCCCATCTGAAGCCTTCTGCTTCCCTTTTATCAACAAAAGTCACATATGGTTTCCCTCTATACTGACCTTTCTCTTTCCTCTCACTCAGCTACTTGTAGTGAGTAGATCGAGCTCAGGTATCCTCATCATAAATTCTGCTCTTGTCCCACTAGTTCCGCAAACCGACGAGTCTACTGGTACCCAATTCCTTTCTTAATCGTTGGTCTCAATCCATTCTCAAACTTGAGACACTTTGACATCTCTGCATCAGCATGATTGTAATATGGACAAAACTTTACTAAAGATCAAACTTTGCCGCATACTCAGCAACAATCATATTCCCTTGTTTCAGCTCAAGGAATTCCACCTCTTTCTTGCCCCGAACATCTTCAGGAAAATACTTCCTCAAAATTTCTTCCTTAAACACAACCCAAGTCATTGTAATGCCAACACCTCCCAATCTCTGACGGGTGTTATCCCACCAGTCCTTAGCTTCCTCTGCTAGCATATGCGTACCAAACTGTACCTACTGAGCAACAGTGCATGCCATAACTCGGAAAATCTTCTCAATAACTCTCATCCCCTTCTGTGCACCATCAGGATCATGAGTGCCCATAAAAGTCGACACGTTCCTCTAGAACTTTCCCAAAGCACTGAACTCATATGGAGGTCCACCATTCTGGGACATCACTTGGGCAAGCGATTCCAGGGCATCAACAATAGCACGATCATTTCTTCCAGCCATCTGCAACCACTATCAGGGTTAGAAGAAACTTTGATTATAGGTCATTTTGGTTATGGGTCATTTACATAGACTTGTGCACTTCAAATGGAACTTTCACCAACATGAAAGTTGCTCTAAATGACCTCAATTTCATCATGAAACTCAAGATTGGCATGAATTATGAGTGGTTAGAGACATTGGTTTAGAAATTTCAAGTAAAAATGAGCTTTAAATCATGATAACAATTGAATTAGTTTTAGGACTTTTTCATACCATGTTTGTATTCAAAATGATTCACAATGTACCAACAAGTAAAATGCACAAAGAAACTTTGGTGTATGCAAGGAAAAACACGTGGAATTGAAGCTTGCTTCACAAAGAAGTTTTCATTCCAACCTTCATAATTGGACCAATTCAAAGCCCAAATTCAATCCACATATGAAATCCAAGTTCCCAGCTGAAGAATGAAACAAAATTCAAGTGTGTATGAGTTGAATATCACGTGTGCATGGGCATAATTTTCAAATTGGGCATTTTCAAATTTCCACAAGTTGGAGCTTCATTGGGCCTCCAATTCATCAGATATCCATAATATATAAGTTCAAAATCAAGTTTGAGAGCTCAGAAGGTGAAATTCGTGGAGGGAAGAGCAAATCCATTTTTGGACTTCAAGAGAGAAATTCAAATTTGGAAACTCAGATCTAGCACAATTCAAACCAAATTGAAGTGATATTCCTCTTCCTCAAGTTCAGTAGATTGGATCTGCACGTTTTGGATCAAACTCAACCTCAATTGAAGCACCAATGGAGTGTCTCCGTTAGGTAACCTTCTCTTCCAAATTTCTCACATGTTAGGCATTGAATCTAGGTCATTCTTGCTACATCTGAAGTCCTACAACTTGTAGGAAAAGTTTGAATGTTTGATTGCGTTGTTGGATGAGCTTTATAGTTGAGCATCCAAATCTTTCTTTGTTTGAATCTCACAATTTATGCGTGATAAATAAATTTGAGCACTGGATTTGGATACTACATAATGAGACCTTCAATTTGGTATAAAATTTGTGGAGTTTTGGTAAGATTTTTAGACCCGGTCTCCTACCACCTCGTCGGAGAAGACGACCGGAGCTAGGGCTCCGGCGTCTGGTCTTTGTTCAGGCCAAGCTGATGTGTCTTGGTTTGACACTTTGACTTGATCAGATGGACGGTTGTGATGTGTTTGACTTGCACGCATGTATTATTTGAATGCCACCTCATTAAGTAAAACGATGCGTTTGGTTAAATGAACTTAATTGGATGGATCTGGGCCAAAGCTGCTTTCCACGCCCCACTTTTGATGAGCCCAACGAATTACAACGCAGTTCATTTCTATTTGCACCGTTTGGCTCATTTTATTTTATTTTATTTTATTTTGATTTCTGTTTTGATTTTAATCAATTAAAAATAGCTTCAATTATTTTAAAATTCCCCCAAAAATATTTTCTGACACCTTAGGGTGTTAATTAATTTTTGATATTTTTTATTTTCATTTTCCTTTTATTTTTCAATTAAAATGGAATTTTATAATTGGAGGTGTTTTTGAATTGTTTTTCAATTGTTCCTTTGTGTTTCATGCTTGATTCTTGGCCATTTTTTTACCTCCAATAAGTGAGACTTTTTACTCATTTGAATGATGAGTTGAGGGGTCTTAGAGGATAGTTTTGGCCCTGGTTTGATTTATTTTTGGTTGACTTTCAAGTTCATTTGTTTGACCCTCGACAACCCTCCTTCAAAATGGTGCACCCTTGTGGATCAACTCCTTTGGTGATGTTTTGAATGGACTTTGGTTGAGTTGTTTAGGCCCCTGGTTGCCAACATCCTTATGAGCTTTGTATGTTTTATTTGGATTTATTTGAATTATTTTCCTATTTTTGGTGTGCCTTGCAAGTCAGACTACTCCTAAGGATGATTCACACACACACACACACACTTGACCTAGTTTTGATGGGAAATGACCCTTGTGGATCCCATATGCTTCCAACTCTTTTTTATTCACATTCCTAACATGTTGAGGTGGTTTTTTGCCAATTTTTAGGTCATACACTTGTTTGGTTCATGTTACAAGTTGCATTTGTTTAAGGCTTTCCATTTGATGTTGAATGTTGAAAGTGTTTAGAACCTAGGTTCTTTACCATGCCTCATCTTGCAACTTGTGTTGGCTTGTTTCCTTCTTGCATTTGCTTATCCTCTTCTCTTGTTCTCACTTCTGTTCTAGGACTTTGGGGACTCATCCAAGTTGATTTGGTGCCTCTTGGTTGCACTTTGAGTTTGACTTGGATGAGAGGCCATTTTGAGAACTTCTTTTGTTCTTTTCTTACATGATCATGGTGATGCCTTTGGTTGAGTTTCATTTGTTGTTTCTTGATGCCCAAGCCTTATCTCCCATCCTCATATTGATCATGTCTTCTCTTTTTGCTTGTTTTCTTTTCCTTGGTTAGTGATTGATGTACAAGTGGTTGTAGGAATGCTATTTCTCCCACTTCATCTCACTTTTGGCTTGAACTTGTTTAAGTTCTTTGGTTTGAATTTATTCTTTGTATTGCATCTCTTGTTTGCATTTAAGAGGTTTATATGTGCTTGTGGTGATTGTTACCCCACACTTTGTTCCTCCCTCTTCATCCTTGTTTTGCATTGCATGTTTGCATCTTATTTCTTCTTTCACTTATGCTTTCTTTTTTCTCCTTTGCCACGCTCCCTTATGACTTCTAATCTTTCTCGTTCAAGATTGATTATGATAGACATTAGGTTTAAATCCAAGCATGATAACATTAGGTTAGCTTTCCTTTTTCATCCCAATCATAAGTGTACTTTGCATGATAACATTAGGTTGAGTTTAGTCTCCCTTTAGTGTGTCTTTCTCTTCTCATCTTCAAACTTCTTCAAGACACTTAATAATGGATAATGAATGTTGTACGCTATGAGCCTTAAGCATTTGGGAAATGATGATTGGGGGGCTTCCTCTCAATTTTCTAGAGTGTTTATCGTATGTCCTTTGGATGATATGCGACACAATCGCTCCTAAGTCATAGTCTTTAGTGCAACAAGAATTTCAAACACAATTCAATTCACTTCTTCTTAAAAGACTTCAAAAACAAACTTCAAATCTTTTTTATCCTTCAGGATTAATTTGGAACCATTTTCATAAAGAGAGTTTTGTTTCTCTTGGTTCTACCGCAAACAGGTAACGCCTAAGTCTCCAATGGTCGAGCAGCATACACCTAACTGCTAGAACTAAGTTTTAACCCTACTCGGGTTTAACACTTGAACCAACCTGTGGTCTTGTTAGCCCGAACTACGTTTGCTCTGATTTCTCATACCAGATGAGGATATGTAGGCACAAGACGACGATGTCTTAGCGAGCAACTTTCCCCATCTTCACCCATAGTTTTCTGAACCACGTTGACTCTGACTTTCCCATTGCACGAGGGAGTACGTAGGCATAGAGCGGCGATGCTCTATCGAGTCTATTTTCTTTTCTTTTGTCCCTGTGGCCTGTAGCTTAGATAGATAAACACTCTTTTAGATAGACAACAAGCGTGGATCCCTTCGAGTACGACGGACGTGAGGGGTGCTAATACCTTCCCCTTGCGTAACCGACTCCCGAACCCAAGATTTGGTTACGATGACCTGTCTTCTCCCTTTCTCGTAGGTTTTCTCTGATCGTTTCCTTTACCTCTCTTTGGGATAAATAACGAACGGTGGTGACTCTTCTGTCTTTGTCGGCCCCTCTTCGCAGCGATGCGACATACGGTCTTAAACAAGTCCCTAGGGCTTGGTATGAACGTCTTAGAAATTTTTTACTAGATCAAGGATTCTCAAGAGGGAAGGTTGATACTACCCTCTTTATTAAACATCAAGGGAAACACTCCATATTAGTACAATTTTATGTAGATGACATTATATTTGGATCTACTAACATGCATTTGGTCAAGGGATTTTCTAAGTTGATGCAAGGTGAGTTTGAGATGAGCATGATGGGGGAGCTAAACTACTTCCTCGGATTTCAAATCAAACAACTCGACAACGGAACATTCGTGAGTCAAACTAAGTACTACAATGAGCTACTCAAGCACTTTGATATGGCTAACTCTAAAGAAATTTACACTTCAATGCCTACAAGTGTAAACTTGGACCGAGATGAAAATGGTAAGGTCGTAGATGTAAAAAGTTGTAGAGGTATGATAGGTTATCTCCTTTATCTCATCATATCTCATCCAAATATCATTTTTAGTGTATGTATGTGTGCTAGGTATCAATTATGTCCCAAGGAATCACATTTAAATGTCGTCAAACGCATGCTTAGATACCTATGTGGTACTCCCAAGTATGGGCTCTAGTTTTCCAAGGGAAGTGATTGTACTTTGGTTGGCTATTTCGATTCTGACTTTGTCGGTTGCAAATTGGATAGGAAGAGCACTAGTGACACTTGTCATTTCATCTTAAATTCCTTGGTGAGTTGGCATAGCAAAAAGCAAGTTTATGTTGCTTTGTCAACAGCCGAGGCGGAATACGCTGCAGCCGGAAGTTATAGTGCCCAAATCTTGTTGCTTAAGCAACAATTACTTGACTTCAATGTTAAACTTGAATATATTCCCATTTTGCGTGACAATACAATCACCATTAACTTAACCAGAAATCTTGTATTACATTCACTCACAAAACATATTGAAATCCACCGTCATTTCCTTAGGGATCATGTAGAGAAAGGTGATATCGTATTCGAGCATGTTGATAGCAACAATCAACTTGCCAAAATTTTTACAAAACCACTTGCGACTGAGCCTTTCTTCAACATCCGTAGGTGATCAGTGATTTTTATACGTTATTTTACCATGAGTTTTAGTTAATTGTCTTATACGTTTAGTTCCATTTTATGTCATTTTATCGCATTTTATGTGTTGGTTTGGTATTTTCATTGTTTTTAGGTTCAGGTACACAATCATGAAAAATCAGAGCAAAAACCGGGAAAAACAACAATAATTCAGAAGAGTTTTAAAAGTGAAACAGGGGCCTGACATGGCCACTCGTGTCACCTGACACGGCCCGTGTTAGGATGGTACCAAGAAATTGAAAGTTGAGGGTTGGACAGTGGCCTGACACGGGTGCCCGTGTCACCTGACACGGCCCGTATCAGGAGGTCTATAGCAGACAACTTTTTGCAGCAAATATCCAGAGGGCCAACACGGCCGCCCGTGTCAGCTGACACGACCCGTGTTGGATGATGCGCTTTATCTTCCAATTTTCTTATTTTTTGGGCCTCTGTGATCCCTATGGGTATTTTCCTATTACTGTGTTGGACCTGGGAGTATTTAAGATAAATTTTGAGAAGGAAAAAAGGACTTTTTTTTGCCATAGAAGAATTACATGACCAAGATTGGAGAGATCAAGAAGATTGGGAAACTGAAGGTTTTCATGAGCGGGAGCAATTGAAGATCAAGGAATCCTATTATCTTGTAATGTCTAGTTTTTCTTTTGTATTTTTTCAAATATTATGAGTAGCAAAACCCCCCAATGCTAGGGAGGTATCCCTGATTTGAATATGTAATGACTCTGATATTAGTATTGCAATGATATTTCCTTTGTTTTAATAACTGATTTAATTTATAGTTATTCTTAATGCTTGCCCTGTCAAACCAACAGGTTTTGATTTACGATTAACGATTAGGCTGGATCGCCGTCGTTAAGGCTTTGCTTTTGATCATTCTATAGTAGATATCACCTAGGACTAGAGATACCCTATAGGAACCGGAATAATTCTTGATAATTGATTGCTTAGTCTCACTTATAATTCTCTATGGACATAGGAATTAGGGGTAGACGATTAAAGGTTTTCTCACTAAGGACTTGGGAGTAAACCTTTTAAATAATCGGTAATTAGTTAGTTACAATAAGTTGTTGTAGTGTTAATTCAGGGTTGTTACTGAGTCATATCATACACCTTCCCTAGCATGTTACTCATATTTGTTTAAACCACATAGTTAATTTCTCTCTTTTACTTGCAAATATTTGTATAATTCAACCAAAGAATCTCAAAACCCCAAGTGCTTTTATTCAATTGAATTATTTTAGAGCTTGTATTTCCTATGCATTCCTTGAGATCGATATTTGGGGAAATCCCCATTATTACTACATTGGCAAAATAGTACACTTACTATTTTCTCGATCAAGTTTTTGGCGCCGTTGCCAGGGACTGCCGAAATATAAGTTAATTGTAATTCAATTGAATTTTTTTTACTCTGCAACCAAAATTTTATTTTCAGTTTTTATTATTATTTGCATTCTGTTACTACTAATCTGCGTCTAACATTTTTATGCGAGGAGAATCCTCAGCTAATTTTTCTTTTGACGCAGATATTGGAAGAACTCTACACGTGAGGCATAGACAAGCAAGACTGGCAGGTTCAGACTTAGATACTAAGACTATGGCTAGAGTTCCACCAGCAGAGAGACTACTTGGTGATTACGGTGGGACTAATGCACCAGATGATAGGTTAACAATTGTAAACCAACTGGTGAATGTGGAAAATTTCCAGTTGCATCCGAGTATGATCAACCAACTTGAGAGGAAACCTTTCACTGAAAAGGTTAATGAAGATGCCAACAAACATCTACAAAGATTTTTGAATCTAAGCACTACTCTCAAGATAGAGGGGCACACTGATGAAGCAAAGAAATTACAAATGTTTATATTCACTCTCTCTGAATATGCGGAAGAGTGGTTTCACTCATTACCCGCAGGAAGTATTGCTACTTGGGAAGAGATGGAGAAGCCTTTCTTAATGAGTATTTTCTTGCCTCTCTGTATATTCGTAAAAGATATGATTCATGAATTTTATACAGAAGGAGGGAGAATCATTGGGTGATGCGTATAAAAGGTTCAAACAATTATTAGTTGCATGTCCTACTTGTAATCTGGATCAAACTAAACAAATGCAAATGTTTGTGAATTATCTCAAGATGAAGAGTAAGCAACTAATTGATACAACAACTGGTGGCTCATCAAACTTTACAACAGCCACTGGTATTAAGAAGATCATTAAAGCCATTGCTGCAAATGAGCATTTAGAACTGTATGACCGTAGTGTGAGTAAACCTGAAGGAACAATTGATTTGAAGATGGCTACTCAAGTTGTCAAAATGGAAGATCAAATCAAAGTTAAAGTAGAAAGAAGGCTTAAAGCAATTAAGGTAAGTACTAAACCTGTGGGTCAAGTTCAACCTATCCAAGCTGTGAGTTGTGAGATTTGTAGTGAACCCCATTTTACTGTGCATTATGTTGCGACTACTCAACAAATTGAAGAGGTAAAGTTTATGAAGAAGAATAATCCCTATTCTTAGACTTATAATCCAGGGTGGAAGAATCATCCTAACTTCTCCTGGAAAGATCATAATCAACCTTAATATCAACAACAACAATAGGCTACTTAGAAAGCAGAATGGGAAATAGTTATTAAAAAGATGGCAGCTTACAATATTCAATTCTAAGAAGAAACACGGATTAATCAGAGGAACACCACAGCTACTATAAAAAATCTTGAAGTTCAGCTGGGACAAATAGCCCAACAACTCTCCAGGCATACTCAAGGAACCCTCCCGAGCGCGACCATACCGAATCCAAAAAATCTTGAGAATGTTAATATTGTCACCACAAGAAGTTAGAGAGACGTTGAAGAATAGGAAGAAAAAGAAACAAATGATTATCAGTGTATAGAAGTTGAGCTTGAAGTGAGAGAAAACGGGAAAGAACCGGAAAGAGACTTACCATCTGTGAAGCCAACTGAAGAGAAAAAGAAATAGGAGGTTAAACCAATAATCAAGCTACCCTACCCTTAGAGAGTTATAAAGAAGGATCAGAAAGAGAAAGACTTTGAAAAGTTCAGCACAGTGCTCAAAAAGTTAGAAATCAATATGTCGCTCTTTGAAGCACTCGAGCAAATGCCCTTGTACAAGAAATTCATGAAAGAGGTAATGGAAAAAAAAGAGACCAATGGGTAAGGAGCAGAAAATCTCAACTGAGCGATATAGTGAAATATCACAAGGAAGGAGAATCCCCGTTAAGCAGAAAGATCCTGGACCGGTAGCAATTCCTTGCTTTATAAAAGACAGAAATTTCAAGAAGGTCCTCGTTGATTCAGGTGCTAGTGTGAGTCTCATGCCTTTATCTATTTTCAAAAATCTGGGTATTGGAAAAGTGACCGATACGGAACAAACTTGAAGTTTTTCGACCACGCGACTAAGAGGTCATATGGGCTAGCAGAGAATGTAATGGTGATGATTGATAACTTTACCTTCCCAGTTGATTTTGAGGTTATGGATATTCCAGAAGATGAAGAGACTCCCATCATAATTGGCCGGAGATTCTTTCTCACTAGCCGGTGCAATATTGATATTGAAACAGGTACTCTAACATTGAAATCTTTTGAAGGAGAAATAACTTTAAAAGTGTTGGACATCAAGAAGTGATGTAAAGAGGAAAATCATCAACCTTTAGTTGGAATGATCAAAACAGTGAAAAAAGGTCAAATTTCCAAACCACTTATGGAAAAAGTCTCTGATGTAATTTATTAGGTTGCAATATCTCAGGAATCTAAAGCACATAGCGAGACTCTAAAATTCATTCAAGGAGTAAAGAATAGAAAAGTTGGATGTAATCTGATACACAAAGCTGCAATGATCTCTGAACCTGACCGACCCTCTGTTGCAGAAAGGTCAAGCAACAAAGTGTGGAAGCTGAAGTACCCCCCATAACAATGGGGAGTGATCCGTCGAGCCCTGTGACGTTAAACGAAGTGCTGCATGGGAGGCAACCCACGTTTTTAATAATTAAGCATTTTCTTTTTGTTGTTATTTTGTTTTGCTTGCAAGCAATAAACGAGACCTTACAAGCTAGAGTGTTGCATTACCCTCTAACTCCTCAGTAAGGATCTCTGTGAATACATCTCTCCCACAAATGTTCTAAAACATTAAGGATAATGTTTAGTTCATGTTTGGGGGAGTTTTTACTGTTTTGAGTTTTCGTGTTAAGCAATTTTTATTTGTGTGTGGGTCCTTTTGTTTAAAAATCGCTGTGAACTCTCCCCGAATGAGGACTATAAAATGTTTCTTGTGAATACTATGATGTGTTAAGTAGTCAAGAAAGTAAGTAGAGTTTGAGGTAAGAGGAGTTGAAACAAGGGGATTTGGGAAAGTTTGAAACCTAAGGCATAACCTGAACACCCTGTCGTACCTCGAAAAATACGATCCTCGCGATGGACGCGGAAAATACGTTCGAACAGAGTCGCCACCGAACTTTATTCATTCCAAGGATGGAATAGGAAAATATCGATAAAACCTTTAAGAGAGATAAGAACATGGTCATCGCAACCAATGTTCTAGGTTCGGGAGTCGGTTACGCAGAGGGAAGGTATTAGCACCCTCTACGTCTGTTGTACTCAACGGGAACCTCTTGATTCGATTCGAGAGTAAAGTTAACTATGCTTGTTTGTTTTCTTCTAAGGTTTCTCCTATAGGGGGGAATGAGTGGTTTAGATAGGGTGCTCACCAAGGATTGGGGCCCTTGTGCCTACGTATCTTCACTTGTAAGAAGTGGAAAATCAGAGCATTCGTAGTTCGTGGGACTACGGGAAAAAGAGGGGATTGTGCTCGCCAAGATCATCGCAATCTTGTGCCTACGTATCTTACATTCAAAGAAGAATGAAGAATCAGAGTAGCCGTAGTTCGGCTAACTACGGTAAAAAGGTTTGGAAACGAACGAGTGTTTAGGTCGTATTCTAACTGCTAAACGTTGGCTTGTCTGCTCACTAGGGGAGGCTGAAGCACGAGTTTGTTATGCGTGGAAGAAGGTACTAAACAATGTTCTTTGGTAAAAGGTATGCGAACCTAAAGGTGGGAAAGAAAGAAAAGTGGAAAAGTGCTCGCTAGGATCATCGCAATCCTATGCCTACGTATTCTCAACGGATGTGAGAAATCAGAGCAGCCGTAGTTCGGCCAACTACGGTAAAAAGGCTTGAGAATGAACGAGTGTTTAGGTCGCATTCTAACTGCTAAACATTGGCTTGTCTGCTCGCTAGGGGAGGCTGAAACTCGAGTTTGTTATGCGCGGAAGAATGAACTAAACAATGTTCTTAACAAAAGGTGTTTTGGTTGGAAATCGCACGAGGGCGAGGAATTTGTGTTTATCGCATTGGATGTTTTGGTTTGGGAAAGAGAATGGATTTGAATAGGTTTAAGGTCTCTATCACATGGGGCGAGAAAGAGGAGTTTGGTTAGGTTATTTGATGGAGAATGACGACTATTCGATAAATGAGCCGTCAGCCTCGCAATCAATTAATCGGGGAATTATTGGAATGCTAGATTTCAACGACACCTTTTTCATTCGAATAATTACGAAATATGTTTGAGAAAGTTTCAATCGCACGAGGGCGAGAGAAGAGAGTTGGATAGAATATTTTAAGGGAGAATGACGACTACTCGATGAACGAGACGCTGGTCTCGCAATCAATTAATCGGGATATTATTAGAATGCTAGATCCCAACAATACCTTTTTCATTCAATCAATTATGAAATTATATTTGAATGGACGATGGCGATATTAGTCCAAATAGTTAGGGCATGTATTTTATAGATGAAAGGTCGATTAATCCATAACCTAATGCGTACGCCCCAAGAGTGATTACTCAAGAATTCAAGGAATGCGAGACTCCAAGAACTCCATTCTTTCGCAATTTAATCAAGAAAATAGTTTGGATTTGACGCACGGTTTACAAACATACTAGGGTTTAGACTCGATCGCACGGAGGCGAGGAACGAGGTTAGATGGGTTGAACATTTAGGAGAAATGACGAATATTCGATAAGCGAGACGTCGGTCTCGTAACCAATTAGTCGGGATATCGTTGGAATGCTAGATCCCAACGACATTTTTTTCATCCCATTAATTATGAAATGGTGTTTGTTGGACAGTAAATACTTGTCCAAATAATCATAGGAAGTGTTTTAAGAACGAAAGTTCGAATGACACATTATTCAAGGTGTACACCTCAATAGTAGTCACTCTCGAATTCGAGGAATGCGTGACTCCAAGAACTCGATTATTTCGTGATTTAATTATGAAAACAATTTGAAAATATTAGCGTACTCGGACTAGGCGCGCTAGGTATTCTAGAAGATAAGATCGGAAGGATCACAACTCAAGGTGTGCACCTCGAGAGCGGTCGCTTAAAAATTCAAGGAAGGCGAGATCCAAGAAGTTAATTGTTTTGAAATTTGTTTGAGAAAAATAGTCTAATTTAATTAAGAAAACTAATTTTAATTTTCATATAAAATAATTTAATCAATTTCTTATAAAAAGAGATTTTAAGAAAAGCTAATTAATTGTTTTTGAAAAAATTTAATATCTTAGAAAAAGTTTTAACTTAATTAATAAAGTATAATTTTCTAATATTCAAAATATTATTTGATAATAATTTTGAAATATATAGCTTTTAAAAGAATAATAATTAGAACTTATTATAAAAATATCTAATTAATAAAAATTGATTTAAAAATATCTTTTTAGAAATTTTAATTGAATTGAGTGAAAACAGTTTTGAAAATCAAAAAATGGAACAACCGTAACTCAAGGGCGTGCGCCTCGAGAACAGTTGTTTCAAGGACTCAAGGGATGCTAGACCCCAAGAGCCCACTATCTTCAATAAATTAATTAGAAAAATATTTGAGAAACTGCATTGAGAATTATCTAGTCGATTTGAAATGAAGCACTCAAGATTTCAAAAAGACTGGTTGGCGTTGCACCAAGAATTTTAATCATTTTTGTAAAAAATCAAGTAATTAGTTACTTGTTAATTTAATATTGTCACTCATTTGATTTTGAATAACTACATTAATAAATAGCTAATAGAAAATAAATGATAGAATATTTGAATTATGAAAAAAGTAATTTTCTTAAAATGATCACCTAATATTAAAATTTATAATAAGTAAACAAAATAACAATAAAATGAAAGTTTAAGAACAGGGCATGCGAACCGTTTACGACATAGTCCATAATCCTGAAAAAAGGCTCAAAACGAAAGCGTGAGTCGGATTTATCGCTTTGCTTGGAAGGAGGTTGTTTGTTACTTGACTTCATCATTGTGCAGCTCTAACATTTTGAAACAGAAAGTGTCCCTGCTGAGTTCAACTTCTTGAGGTTTCCGTCAACCTATCGTTGGCACCGCTGATCAAACCAATATTCAGAGTCACTCCAAGTTGTTGTCACTGTTACGGATGTTGCAGTTCTGTTAACGTTGTTGGTGTTGAAACCGTCAATTTAGTGCGATGTTGATGTTGAGCAACGAACCACTACTGAATCTTGCACGTCGTCGGTAAACTGTGATGTTGTTGACGTGAACCGAATCGGTTTCAACTTCTGAATCTCGAATCTATAACCTGCATACACCAAAGAAAAACAGAAAGGAAAATGGCTTCGGTATTTATGGTGCAGCCAACAGTCAATTGAAACCATACACACAAAATATGACATGAAATTGGTATGAAAGCAAACATTCATAAAATCATCCAAAACAGTGTACGTAGAACCATAATTTTAACAAAACTTACAGTCAAAACATAGAATACCAAACCACATAGCCAAAATCAGATCAGAACTGAGGCAAAACGAAATACAAAACCCAAAAACGCAGCAGGAAAGCTTGTTACCCTTATTGAATAGTTGAATCGTGAGAATGTAGGAAACAAGCTGAGTTATGTTGCTCTTGCGAAATTTTTACCATCACGACGTCGTCATCAGAACTTGTTGGCTTTGAGATGAGACGTGGCTGGGAGTATTCTTGACAGCATGCGACCGAAGACATTTGTATAAACCAAGTCATGAAGCTGCAATAACGTGAAATCTACCGGTGCTGAACACCATAAACATTGGCAGCATCGTCGTGCAGTTACTGGTTTTGTCGCATTACCGTAAGCAACCTCGTAGTGGTCTGTGTCGTTCAGAGCCTTGTTTACCGTTGTTGATTTGAAACATAATAGTGATGAAGTGAGGGGGTTTTATAGAAAACCATTGAATTTATTGGACGTGGAATCGAAGTTAATGTCGATAACCTGCACAGAATTAACACAACTCCATACAAGAACGTAAACAAGCTCGAGTATTGTAATCAAAACAAAATATGTACTAAAACTAAATGAAGAAAGTCATTAATTCATACGCCAAATTGAAAATTATAGTTGCTGCGAATTGAATTATATCCATAGCCTATACCTTCGAGTTACGATATAGCACCATAAAGTCAAAGCAACCTTACACAAACCATTGTCGAGTCAGTCACAACAGTGGTAGCTAGGAACAGAACCAAGCCTTCTGCGTTATTACATTGGCAAGTTTGTTGTTGAAAGCTTTACCGTTGCTCGAAGAGAAGAGAGGACTGTAATTTGACTGCTTCAAGACCGAACGCGTACTTGTTGAGTTTGAACGCTTAGCGGCAACACTAACGCAATGACAACAGCAGCTCCCAGATATGGAAACAATTATATTCGAGCCACATCATCGAAATGATAAAGAAATCCTGAAAAAAAAATAACAAACAGCACAATATACATAGGACCGTGAATCACGCTCGAGGGAGGTAACAGAATTGTTCCTTTGGGAAAAAGAAGTTGTTGCTGCTCAGAGTTGATTCACGGTGGTGAGTTCATTCGTTGCCTGAGATCATTGTTGTCATTGAGTTGACTAGCACTGCCACAAAATGAGTCGAAGCTTTTGACGAAATTAGAATGAGCAGCTTCGATACACGGTCGATGACATCGTTGTATGTTCGAGTGTGTGAAACCGAGCGACAATGTTGCTGCTGCAATCTTTGTGCTACCAGGATCTGAGAATGATTCAAGTGAGCATATGGGGGAATGATGTCGATATTTCTCTGTGAACCGTCAATGTCGTCGCCGTGAATGAATGCGGGGGATATGAGTTGTTCATTGAATCTACACAGAGATTGCACTGATGTTGAATCTGATAAATCACACAAAATTTATCATCGTGTTTGCGGTAGCCATCTTTGGTCGAGTCAGAGCTGTTGCTGAAGTTAATCTGTGGTGGCTAGAGCGTTATTGTTCCAACTTGCTGCTATCTGTATCTCAAATGCCTTAACGGCGTTTGGTGTTTGTGTTTAGATGTAAACCGTGGATGGGACTCAGAACCTGCACACACACAAAATTAACAAAAACAACAGGCCAAACAAACGCAGTAAACGCAAAAAAAACCTACAAAACAAAATTGAATCAGAAACATCATTTGAGTGGCTGTCTGTTTGAAACATGTCGAGGCTATGGTGAATTGCTGCCTTGAGCTATTGTTGTGATTGTGGTTGTGGAAGATGCCAATGCCGATGCCTACACACTTCTTACGGCATCCTGTTAAGTTGAATCTCGTGGCGAGTCTCAACGGCAGCACCATCATCTTTACGTGTTTTGAACCAGTATCCTCGCAATGCCTCATACGCGAAACTGAAAACCATCTCAACACATTTGCTTTCTTGATATATCTACAGCAGAATCCAGCACCTCTGTTCACGATTTGAAGCTTGAGTTTGAAAGAAGAGTCGACGCCTAAGATTGACACCGTGTGGTTACTGAGTTCAGTGGATGGGTTTGTAATGTTGACTTGTTGATACTAACCATATCCATGCCGTAGCAGTACCCATATATCCATGGCAAACGCGTGACCGGCAATATGAACAAGTGCGAATCTGAATCTAAATAACCAGCAGTTCTATTGTTGGTTGATGGTGAGCTTACTGTCGATTCCTTATTAGAGTTGAAATGTCTATAAGCTCCAAGCTCATGTACCAATGTCGAACACTCTCGTATGCGAGTCGCACAAAGCTACTAGAGGTTTACTGAGTTGCGACGATGTTACCAATAACACCCTCGCGACATCATAGTCACCTACGTGAAGCCTCTGTCTGCTATTTGAAGTGGAGAAATCGTGGGGTTTTCTTTTAACTGAAAAAAATATCGTGAAGTTGGAAAGGATCAAAGGAGGAAGACGGTTTGGATGGTAGTGACAGAGTGATTTGGAGATGGGGTTATGCCGTTTCGCGAAGGCTTGCGATGAAACGAGGGAGAAGGAGAGTTATTTTCATCTGTTGAAGGTGATGATGAGTGGGAAAGGGTTGAAGGAAAATGGATATGGTGATGAGGATTTCATGAGATGAGGGATTCTAGGGTTGAGGATCCGGCGCCGATTTAGGGCTTTTTTGGGGGGCGGCCGATTAGGGTTTGGAAACAGTAGCTTAATTTAGGTTTTTTTGTGAACAGTCCTTAGGGTTTTGAATTTGGGGCGGCTGGTTTTTGGGGTCTGGGTGAACAGAGTTTTCCCCTCTTTTTTAGGGTTCCCTGTGAACAGTAGCTGAGTCTCCTATTTATCCCAAATCAACCCTAATTTTCAATTCCATCCAACCGTGTCTTTTTTTTCAACTTTCATATTTTTGTTTTTTTTCTTTAATTAATTTTTCTGAATAATTTAGTAATCAATCCTAACTCTATTATATTATATTAACTATTACTAAATTAAACTCTAATCTAATTTTTAATATAAATCCTAATTAAATTCTAACTCTATTTTTTTTTAAATCTATTTTTTTCTAAATTAAAATTTCTAAGTTATAATTAAGTTCTAAATTAAATCTATCTAATTAAAAATTTTAATTTAAATCCTAATTTCTAATTCAAAACTAATTAAAATTAATATTAAAAAAATATTATATTAACCTATCATAAAAATGAAATTATGAAACAAAAATAATGATAGATATATACAAAAAACAAATGCCACGTGGCATGCTCTTATTGGGCTAAAAAAGTAAAAATGCTCATTTTTATTGAAAAATACGCTACGCTGTATAAGCGAGGTAAATTAAAAATAAAGTCGGGCAAATGAAAATTTTGAAAAAAGGTAGGACAAATTTGGGGTATAACAGACCCTAGATTCCTCAAAGGTAACAAGTCCAACGTGTAGATTTGTGTCATAGTACTTGGATTTGAGAAGTATTCCCCGATTAGTTTATAGTGATGGTCCGACACAATTAAAAAGAATTGCATGTATAAAGTTGATTGAGAGAATGACTTATGGTAACAACAAAAAATGATGAATAATGACAGTAAAGACAACTGATCCTTCTAAGTTGGGTAACCCTCACCCGATTATTTAGCCTAATGGCGCTTGAATCTATATAGTCGTCCCAAAGTGGACTAATAAATGCTAATGCGCGAGAAAAAAAGAATAAAGGTGCCTTGAAAAATTCTCGATCTAGTTTTATACACGTGAGGGAAAGCGATCAAAAGTGTCTTAATCTGATTATCTGAATGAAAGGGGTAGAAAATCGAAGAAAAGACTTAGGCCCAAAGCATAGTTGAAGAGGTGGCCGAAAGGGGGATTTAGGTATGTGGTTTTACCGCGGTATGTGTTTGTGTAATATCTTTGTTAACGGACGATCACCAAGAGAACTAGTTTTAACCGATTGGAACAAAGACTCACGTATGAGTATCGACACACCTTACTGTCACAAGTCTTTTATTTGATATATACCGGTTAATCTGAATTTTTTTAATCTGAGCTTATTATTTGAGGTCAAGCAACAGTTTAAGTTTGGGGGAATTTGATCAGTGATTTTTATACGTTATTTTACCATGAGTTTTAGTTAATTGTCTTATACGTTTAGTTGCATTTTATGTCCATTTATCGCATTCTATATGTTGGTTTGGTATTTCCATTGTTTTTAGGTCCAGGTACATAATCAAGAAAAATCAGGGCAAAAAACAGGAAAAACAACAGTAATTCGAAAGAGTTTTAAAAGTGAAACAGGGGCCTGACACGACCATCTGTGTCACCTGACATTGCTCGTGTTAGGATGGTACCAAGAAAGTGAAAGTTGAGGGTTGAACAGTGGTCTGACACGGGTGCCCGTGTCACCTGACACGACCTGTGCCAGGAGGTCTGGAGCAGACAACTTTTTGTAGCAGATATCTAGCAGGCAACTTTTTGATCATTCTGTAGTAGATATCACTTAGGACTAGGGATACCCTATAGGAGTCGAAATAATTCTTGATAATTGATTACTTAATCTCACTTATAATTCTCAATGGACATAGGAATTAGGGGTAGACGATTAAAGGTTTTCTCACTAAGGACTTAAGAGTAAATATTCTAAAGAATCGGTAATTAGTTAGTTAAAATAAGTTATTGCAGTGTTAATTGTCACATCACTGCGGAAAAAAAAGAAAGGCCGACAAGGAGAGAACAAAGGTTACTCGTCTCTTCCTTTTTGGGCAAGAAAATTCAAAAATGGAGCAAAGAGGTACATCATGTGTTGGTTCAGTTTTGACAATGTTTTGTGTGCACCAAAATGCAATTCATGCGCATGGTTCGTGAGTGTAAAAATGTTGCATGCTGAAATGCACAAACTTGCCTAAATGACTTGTAATCCTCCCCAAAAGCGTCTTCAAGTCTTGGTTTCTTCAAGTCTATTCTCAGCTTGTATTGCTCCAACATTGCAAGAGCTTCATGGAGTTTGCGGTCGCTTTCTAGTAGGCACATGTATTCACCTGGAGCTTTTTCAGTTCTGACTCAAAGCTGGGCTTTCAAACTATCAACCTGTTGACGGAGTGTATCTTTTCTCTCTTTGTTGTTAGTTAGTATGGTGTTCCATTGAGTGTTGAACTTGGATATCTCCAAATGAGCTTTCTCTAGCTCTTTCTTCTTTCCCTTAAGGACATCACTGACACTCTTTAAGTCTTTACCCACTCGTTCTCGGGTACTAATCTCCTTTGCCAATTCCTTACCCATCTTGTTTACTAACTTTGTTTGCTTCTTAGATAAGAAGATGCTTCACTTTTCTCGCTCCTAAGTTGGATGATTTCCTTCTCCAATTCTTCATTCACCCTGCATAATTTTTCCTTCTCGGCCCATAGTTGATTGTATTTCTGCACATCAACTGTCGTTGGTTCTTCAACTACCATGGGGTATAAAGGTTCTCTGATTGGAAAAGGTAACAACAATCTGTCAGTTCTTTCTTGGATCCACTCCATGTATGGCTCATAAGCTCTGCAATCGCCCTCACCTAGAGAAAGCTTTCCTTTCCGATGAATGCTACTCCAAGCCTGTTGCAAACTGGTTAGAGTAGCAGAATCAGCTAAAGCCATGAAATACAAAGATTCCTGTACTTCATCCTTCTTCGGAGGTTCTCTTAAAGCATAACCAAATTTTCTGACAACAAGAGCATGATTATAGTTAATGCCACCTTTTCTCCCAATCAGAGGAACATTGGGAAAATCTCCACAGTTATGAGTAATATCCCTACCCAGGAGGTCTCTGGTGAACCACACAATATCTTCTGAGGTCAAACCCATGAGGCTCTCTGGCAAACCAACTGTACTAGTTGCATTAATAAAAGGTCCAGACTTGGGCAGATGCGAAATAAACCATCTATAAAGTAGTGGAGTGCAACAAGAAACGCTCATCCCTCGTCTGTTCTCATTCTTGTAGTGCGTAGAATGATAAACATCGTCTAGAAGGGTTGGCACAGGGTTCTTGGAAGCAAAGATGTGGAAAGCATCCAAATCAACAAAATCAGGTACATTGGGGAACAACATTATCCCATAAATGAAGAGCGCTAAGACCGCATTAAAGACAACCCAACAACCTTCCTTTGCAAAGTGCTGGGCCTTTTCTATTAATAATGGCAATGGGAAACCAAGCACCCCACTTCTACGTGTCATATTTCCCTCTAGCTCAGAAACTTCCAAGTGCATAGAATTGGCTAGAATGGATAGGTTAGGCTCCTCTTCAGAATGCACGAAAGGCATCTCTTCCAAGACTGGGATTCCCAACAACTGAACAAACTCTTCCAAGGTGGGCAACAGGACATATCCAGGGAAAGTGAAGCATCGCAATTGAGGGTCATAAAATTATAGCAGCGTGTTAAGACCCTCCAACACACACCTAGAGACTCTGCAGACAAAGCTTAAGATCTTCCCATACTCCTGCTTGAAATCCTCCATAACTCCATGCTCCACTCTAGAAATAAGACCAACCAAAGACTTTACCTCTGGTGTTGGGAATTTGTAAATGACGGCCTTCTTGAAACCAAGCTCCATGGCAACAGTGGATCAGCCTACTAGAACCAAGAGGAGGATATATACCTGAAACACATGCGCATGTCAATGTAAAAATGCAAATGAAATGCAAATGCAACAGAAGATCAAGATTGTTATGCTGTTGACGGAGATGAACCAGCGCTTCGCTTTGGCGATAAAACCATACAACACTAGTAAAAGGATCCCACTGTAACTGTTCACATTGACAAGATAACCGGATGGGCTGGAGGTCAAATTTTCCTGCAAAACCCTCCCATATCACAGGTATGAACCTATCTCTGACAAGGTCTAGCATCCTATGCGATCGTCAGTGTTACAGACTTTCGAGAAACGATGATACATTCACCATTTTTGGTTTGGCATCATAGTCTAACAAAGCGGCCTCACTTAGCTGACTCCCAAATGATCGGTCTCCAGAGTCGACAGTTTCCAGATCCAACACCCTTTCCCAACCAATGTACGAGATAGGATGTCTTCAAAAGGAAACCTCGTCTGAACGCAGATTTCATGAGGACTATTGCATGCCTAGCATGCAGATCCTCACTACTTTCCACTCTAATGCTAGGGTTATACTCAAGCCTGGGTTTTGGCTTATCTCACAATGGAACACCCCCCATAGCACAACAATAATGATATACAACAATGCTGAAAGTAAAATGCAAAATGCAATAGAAATACAAACGCAACACATACTGGACATATATACACACCCAAAGATAAAATTGTCGCAACTACGAAAAACACCTGGCAGAAAAACAGAAGAGTCACCACATTTCATTATTTATCCCATAGAGAGGGAAAGAAAACGATCAAAAAAACCTAACGAAAAAGGTAAAGACAAGGTTGTCGCAACCATGTCTGGATTCGGGAGTCGGTTACGTAAGGGGAAGGTATGAGCACCCCTCACATCCGTCGTATTCGACGGGATCCACGCTTAGGTTGTCTAGTCTATGGGTGAAAAACAATCTAATCTACGGCTGCTAAAGATAAACGGAAAGAACTGACTCGATAGAGCATCGCCGCTCTATGCCTACGTATTCCCTCGTGCAATGGGAAAGTCAGAGTCAACGTAGTTCGAGAAACTACGGGGGATTGTTTGCCAAGACGTCGCGTCTCGTGCCTACGTATTCTCGTCTGGTACGAGAAATCAGAGCAGAATGTAGTTCAGGCTAACTACGGGACATAAAGGGTGTTCTCGATCACACGGGGGTGAGAGGAAAGGTTGACGATACTAGCGTACACATTCTAGCAGTTAGGTGTATGTTGCTCGGCCATTGGAGACTTAGGTGTTACCTGTTTGCGGTAGAACAGACGTAGTATGTCATTGGTTCAAAGGTACGGGAACTAGAACTACGGTCTGGTCTCAATTGCGCTAGGGCAAGAGAAAGGGAAAATTAGTCGTCAGCGGGAAAGTTCCGATCGCACGGAAGTGAGAGAACAGAGAAATTAGTTGTTAGTGTGCTCGCCAAGACATTGTGTCTTGTGCCTACATATTCTCATCTGGTACGAAAAATCAGAGCAGATGTAGTTCAGCTAACTACGGAAAACGGTCTCGATTGCACGGGGGCAAGAGAAGGGAACTCAATCGCCAGGCTGCGAGAGAAAAGGGAAGGTCTCAATCTCCAGGATGCGAGAGAAAAGGTTTGGAACGGGACGCACACGCGAAGTCCTAAGACGTAGGAGCGAATGTGTTGCATATCGTCCTAAGGACGTATATTAAACACTCTGGGCAATTGAGAGGTGGCCCCTCAATCACCATTTCCCACGTATCTAAACGAATACTCACAACACTCGACGACTGAATAAAAGAGATGAAATAAAAACAATGTTACCAAACGGAGTGGTTCTGTTGACCCTTGACTTTTGCATGCAAGCTCCATTCCCAAGCTTTCCTCTTTTGATCCTTGATGATGACGTTTCGAATCAGAACCACTGTGACGCTGAACCGTCATAATTCGACTTATAAATGAAGTCAAATCCCAAGAGGTAGCGTATTGATATCTGTGTCAAAGACAAGATAGAGAAATGATATTGAGAATCATTCTCCAATTGAATCATGTCACACGGACCAAACCAGAAGAAAGTAAAAATAAAATCAGAAGGATAAGAGAAAAGAGGAGAGAAAGAAATGGTCTCATATCCTATATTATTCATCAACCATTTGATTAATAACGGTTTACGGAAGTGTCGTCATCGACCTACAAAAATGAGAATGAGATGAAAAGCCCAATAACAAATGAGAATTGCAATAAACTTTTACAAAGAAAACTAATTTCTAAAAGTGAAACAAACTTCTAATAAAAAGAGAAATTCTAAAAGAAATTAAAAAGAAATAGGTATATGAAAATAAGATATAAAAATAAAATATATAAAAAAAATATCCTAAAAATGTTCATAGAAATTCTTAAAAGAAAATATAATATCTAAAAGAAAATATTATTAACATATATTCAAAATATAATACAAAATATAAAGTATTTACAAAACAAAAATACACAAAGAAAATAAAGGGAAAGGGTGTGCAGTAGCAGTAATAGGGGGTAGCAGAATTAAAACCAATGGTTGGGTTTGGCCCAACTTCACAACAACACACAACAAGCAAAGGGGGTATGTACGAATGGACAGGGGTGCATTAGGGAATCCGGTTGGGCTTTGAGCCCACAATCAAAGTTACCAAAAACACAAACAACGGGGGGGGGGGGGGGGGGGGGGGGGGGCGCAGTGAGTAATAGGGATGTACGAATCCAAAAGAACAAAAAACAATTGGGACAAAGGCCCAACTAACCCAAAGGAGGGAACCTCTTCGTCTTCCTTCAACAAAGAAAAAGCAAACCCTAGCTTTCTCTTCAACATTGCCCAACCAAACCCTAACAGTGTCGATTAAGACTTCCCCATTTCCATTCGTTCTTCAGCTCTCCTTCTGTTCCTGTTAAGAAACACTACAAGCCTTGATAGCAAACAAAACTCAAAAGAAACAAGTTGTTGCGTTTTGAAAATTTGTATTAACTGTTGTTGTTCAATGAAAATGGCGTTGGAACCGTTCATCGGGTGAATCTCGTAGATGTTGAAGCTTGAGGTTCGAAGTTACTGAGGGTTTGGAACTTTAGTCGTTTTACGGAGTTGAGATGGTGACGGGCGACATTTCATGGAGTTATTTGAAGAACTTTCTGGGCTGAGATGTACTGTTAACGGTGATGATTATGGTGGAGGTGTTTGATCTGGAGTTTCTTAAAGATGTTGATGTTGATTTACGGATTCAGGATGAAGATTTGGAGTTCATAGTTGTTTGCATGTTGAAGATCTATCAGATCTTCATGACGAAGATGAATCTTCGATGAAGTAGATCTAGGTTGGATGAACTTTGTTTGAAAAAATCTAGAAAAAGGTTGGAGATCTTGAAGAAGACTACTTGGAGATTGTTTGAAGATGGTAATGGTGTGTTTGACGGATTGTGGTTCTTGTTGAGTTTGGATCTGGTTGAAGTTTGTTTGTGGTTTAAACCTGATAATGGTGAAGGTTTGTAGTTTGTAGATTTGTTGCGTTCATGAAGATGGAACTGTGAATCTATGGTAAATCTGGATTTGGATCAAAGGTTTGATGAAGATTTGAATGAATATTAAAAATCTATGAAGATTTGAGTGTGGTTTGTAGAAATTCTGGAAAAAGAGTATGAACATATGAAGGTTTGGATGAGGTTCTGGCAAAACTAGATGAATGTGATAAACATTTGGATGAACAGTTCATGAAGTTGCTGGAAAATCCGGAAGAAAGTTATGAATGTATGGGTTTGGATGAAGATTTTTGGGAATAAGATGACGAACGCGATGAAGATTGTATGCGTTTCTGGAAAATTTGTTTGAACATGATGAGGTTCATATGAAAATCTGGAGAAAAGTATGAACGTGGATGAATGTTTAATGAATTCTGGAAAAAAAGTTTGAATGAGGATGAACATGATGAAGGTTCGTAGTTTAATTTCTGGAAAAAAGTGAAGAACACGAAGAACAACTGTTGCACCCTAAAATTTGCTCAACCTATTTTACCTGGTTTATGTTTTAATCGCATTATCATTTGCATAGTTACATCATGTACATGGTCCAATCATTTGCATATCATAACATATCAAGTCATCTAACAGGGGATCAAGTGCCATCCTCATCTAAAGAAGCACATCAAGGGGCCTTATTCAAGCTGAAGAACATCCAAGTCATCAAGGAATGGGTTGAAGCTTTGAGGATATTTGAGTGTCAACAAGTGGATTTCTCTCCTAACTTGAGGTGTATTGGAGGTCATCAATGGGGTATGAAGCATGAATTGAGGGTATGAGGTGTTTATGGATCTCATGGGGTGTCTAGAGGGCATTATTGAAGCTGAGACAAGTCATTGTATCAAGTTCAAGAGCCATGGTTGAGGTGTGTACAAGTAGGGTTTCATCTGGGTAACCCTAGGTCAAGGAGAGTAAAGAAAGGGCATCAAGACCTAGCTTTAGGTCATGGAAGTCATGGGTTGAGATGTTAAAGCATGTGTATGGATGAGTCAAGATCAAGTTCAAGAGAATCAAGAGTGGTTGGAGGTGTTTGAGACAGGGTTCCTAGGGTAAAATCTCATGTATAGCACTGGACTTCCAAGCCACACAAGTTAAAATTCAAGTTTCAAATAGATTCTTGGCCAACATGAAACTTGTAGAGCTTCTCAATAGATTTAATTTGAGTACTAGAAGTCTTCAAGAAGATTTGTGTAACTCAAGTTATGATTCTTGCAAGTTACAGGTCACTAGAGGACACTGAAATTTGTCTGTGAAAGTCACTTGACTTCCAAGCAACTTTTTCCCCTCAATGAGTTTTCAAATGGATTCTTGGCCAACACAAGAATTGTAGGGCTTGATCGTACCTTTAATTTGAGTACTAGAAGTCCTCAATAATATTTGTGGAACTCAAGTTATGATCTTGGCAATCCAGGGGCACTTTGGGAAAGTTGAATTATAGGTCATTTTTCAACATAGGTCAAAATCTCTATCTTCCACTCCTCAAATGAAGAAATGTTCAACATGAGATGTGCTTAAAATGATGTTTTTAGGTTAGATAAGAAGTCATGGATGATTGAAATGGCTTGCTTCACAAAATGATCCAAAATGGCCTAAAAAGAGGTATTTTTCAAAGGCAAAATATCTTTTTTGGTCCCTTAACTATACCTCAGGGTTCATTTTGGTCCCTTAACTTTAAAAAGTTCCATATTAGTCCCTTAACTCTTCAAACGTTCCATATTAGTCCTTTTTGACCTATTAGCGACGGAAAAAATCAAAAAAACCGTCGCTAAATCCGTCGCTAATAGGTCAAAAAGGACTAATATGGAACATTTGAAGAGTTAAGGGACCAATATAGAACTTTTTAAAGTTAAGGGACCAAAATGAACACCGAGGTATAGTTAAGGGACCAAAAAGGATATTTTTCCTTTTTCAAATGATTCAAAAGAGGGAAATTGGGATTTTTGAATTATGAGACATACATATGGCATATGGGTAGTCATTTTGAATGGAAATTGGATTCTAAACACAATGACATTTCCACATTTTTGAATTGAGGCTTAATTTCATGACTTGCTTTGTAAAATGCTTACTTACATTACAAGTTACAATGCCAAAACAAGAATCAAAGCATTTCAAGCCAAGCTAGCTATCCATTCACACTCACAAGCCAATTTGCAGTTGAATAGAACATTCTATAGCAAGCTGGAAGCTCAGAATCGTGACTGGTGCATTGCATTTTCAAGAGAAAAATCAGAAATGATGGATCACTAAATTGGGCTTCAAACTGGGCTCAAAACCCATAGAGAGTTTCTATATATTGAGAGGAGTGGGTTCAGACTCATTTTGGTGCAGAATTCGTGGAGGAGAGGAAGATTGAAGTTGAGTTTCAAGAGCTTCAACTCATAATCGGTTTTGGAGTTGCAAGCCTATTCAAGTCAAATTAAGGGTTGAAGAAGCTTTATCTTGCATTCTTGATCGTGTTTGAAGAATCTTGGAGCTTGAATTGAGCATTTGATCCCTCTGTTCATCCAATTTCTTCAGGTATGTAACTCTTGGATTTCCCATTGATCTAGGCTGAATTAGGTAGCAATGTGCATGTGGTTAGGTTTCCTATGATTGGTAGAACGATTTAGGATTGGTTTGGCATCGTTTGGTGATGATCGAGAGAGTGCACCAATTTCTGTTTGGATTCAGTTACATGTAATCTTGAGGAATTAACATGAGTGTGATAGCTTAGAATGAGCAGTGTAACCTGAGGATCATTTCTATGGTTTCAATTTTGAGAATGGTGATGATTGAGATTTTGGTATATTCTGAACTTTGATTCGAATTCTAAAATCCATTGAGAGTTGGTTGAAATAGAGGTGATATTCATGATCCTTATGGTTTTCTGATCAAGTTTGGTATAAGAAGTTTTTGATTTGGTCACCTGCAACCACCATTCCACCGGAGAAGACGGTGGAAACCACCATGAACCACCACCTGAGGATAGTCTCAGGTCGCCTGAGCTTTTGGAGAAGATGAAGTTCCAGCCCTCAGATTGCATTAACCGGTTGACTCAGATGATCATCCAATGGCTCGTGTTTAATCTTCAGGTTTCCCTCTATGACCAAAAAACGCTGTGTTTCATTTATCCAGTCAGCTGGTGACTGGACCCCCCACGTGGACACGCTCTGGAGCTTTGGATTCGCTTACCAGTCAATTGATCCAATGGCTCCCATTTAATTCAGCATTTTAATTTCTTTTATTTGATTTTCTTTTATTTTTAATCCATTTGATTTCTAAAATTCATAATAAATCCAATATTGATCCAAAAAATATTTTAAAAATAACTCCATGATCTTGGATTTATTTGTGATTTTATGAAATTAATAAATCTCATTTTCATCCATTTTTCAATTTAATTTGATTTTCTCCATTTTATTATTTTCTTTAATTTTGTACATTTGCTACATGATTTTGGGGATTTTATTGTGACCAATTGGTGAGGAATTTTAAGTTGATTCTTGCTGGACTGGTTAGATTAGGGAAGCATGTACCCTTAGAAATTTTGTCGCAATTTTGTGAATAAAATTTAGGTTAGTTTGAGAGGTGAATAGGAGAGGTGTTAGAATTAGGGTTTCAAGACAGATATTTGTAGTTTAGTGCATAGTTTGAGGATTAAATGATTGATCTAGGGCTTGGGATTCCTATGGGGTATTCGTTATAGGGTTAGGTTCCCTTAGAAATTTACTTAGAATTTTCTGATGAGCTTTAGCATTTTATTTTATTTTTGCAACTTGTGTGGTGATTGTGGGCTTCTCCATTGGATATTTGGTTTGGTTATATTTGTGTGGGGCTATTTTGGGGTGCTTTTTGGCTTGGTCTTTGCTTGGATGACTTTAAGATCAAATGAAGTTGCTTTGGAAGGCTTGAAGAAGCTTGGAGTTGAAGATTTCTCATCTGTTGGAGTGCTTGTCAGAGACTTAGGAGTTAGGATATATAGGAAGAGCATTAGAGTAGTCTTGTTTCTTCTTTCAAACATAGAGAGCTTCTTGTGCCTCTATTCAATCCCATGATACAAGGTCCCCCAAAGAAGTTCCATCTCTCCTTAGGAGGGATGTAGAGCATGCTTTGGTTGGGTAGAACCTTGAGGATACCTTTCATTTGCAATGTTAAGTTCTTAGTGATTTTATTGGGTTGTCACTAAGCTTCTTAACATTTCAACTTAATCTGTTAATTGATTCTCTCTTGGAAATGGAGCTTGAAGATAGGAGCTTATTTGAAGCTTGAAGATTGTTGAAGATTGATGATAGGGTCTTGCTTGAAGAAGTTGTTACTGTCATTCCCATTTGTTGTTAATCAACTGAAGCTGTCAGATTTGTTGCTGCTTGTGTTGCTTACTGTAGGAGCTGGATGGTTGCTGTCAGAGCTGGTGCTGTTGTTATTTGCTTTTCTGTATTGTTTGTTGGCTTGTTCAGCTTGCCCCCTAGGCTTGAGGTGAATGTTGATTCACTTTGCCTGTTGTTTTCTCTTGCCTCTCTTATATTGCTGCATTGCATGCACTTTACTGTATTTGCTTGCTTTCTTTTCTGTTTATCCCCTAGGATCTCTGTTTCTCTCTGTGCAAGAGAGAAATATGACAGACAATAGGTTTTTATCCATGCATGACAACTTTAGGGTAGTTTTGATTCCCCTTTTAACCCTAGGTTTTTTAGAGCTTCTTTCTCTTCTATCTCAAAACACTTCAAAATACAGTAATCAGGTTAATCGATGTTGTACGTTACGAGCCTTAAGCCATTTGAGAAAAGGTTGCTGGAGGGTCACTCTTCCGTAATCTGATTGCTTAGTGTGTTACCCTTAGGGTGACATACGACGTAGTCACTCTCAAATCATAGTCTCTAGTGCGTCAGAGATTGCGAACACATTAAAAAACACTTCTTTCGTAAAAGATTCAAAACAAACATCAAAGTGTCATTTTTGTCCGCTTGGACTCCTAATCAAGAAAAACCTTTTCAGAAGGATCTAAAAACAGTCAGACAAATCTGTGTCTTCTATGGCCCGAACTACATTTGCTCTGATCTTTCATGCTGTATGAAAGTACGTAGGCATAGGATGCCGTATCCTAGCGAGCAACCTTCCCCACCTTCATCCGTAGGTAGGCGAACTACGTTGACTCTGATTTCTCGTTCCAGACCGGAATATGTAGGCATAAAGTGCGATACTTTGCCGAGTCATTTTCATTTTCTTTTCTTTTTAACCCTTGACCTGTAGAGTAGGTAGAATGACAATCTGTACTAGAAAACAAGCGTGGATTCCGTCGAGTACGACGAACGTGAGGGGTGCTAATACCTTCCCCTTGCGTAATCGACTCCCGAATCCAGGGATTTGGTTGCGACGACCATTCCTTTCCCGTTTTGCGTTAGGTTTACTCTGAGTGTTTCCTTTCCCTCCGTTGGGATAAATAACGCACGGTGGCGACTCTTCTGTTTAGCCGGCGCCGATTTTCGCAGTAGCGACAGCTGGCGACTCTGTTGGGGACTCCAACAGTTCCCTGCGCGAGTCAATCCTAGCGTTTGTTTTCCCGTCGTGGGTGTTGTATAGATTTACTTTTCTGTCTTTACTTTCCGCACTTTATTATCAGCTTTATATTGTTATTGTTGTTGTGGGGAGGGGGTGATCTGTTGAGAGATAAGCCGGACCTGGGCTTAAGGTTACACCTAGAATTAGAAGTAGAGAGTAGTGGTTAGCCTGCTTGCTTAGCTCGCACCAGCTAGCCGCGAAATCTGCGCTCGGACGAGATTCTCTTTGATGCTTCTTGCCTGGCCCTTAGGGCTCGACAAGTTGTCTGACCCGAGGATTGTCGACTCTGGGGACCGATCAATTGGAAGTTGGCTGAGGAGGGCCTCTTCAGGACATGATGATGCCACACCTTCTGGGTATCGTATCATCAGTTTGAAAGTCTGTGACGCCGACGACCGCATAGGATGCCATACCTTGTGTCAGTTGATAGGACACCTACCTGTGAGAGGGGTTAGGGCATGCAGGAAACTTGACCTCCAGATTACCGGTTTTCTTGACAGTGGTTCAGTGGTTTGAGATTTGGGGTTCTTCATCAGAGCTTTGTTATGGGTCTGTTGAGACCAGGCTGGAGCATTGTTATGGTCTGTCGAGACCAGGTTTGAGCAGTATTGTGGGTCTAAGGAGACAGATATTATGGATGGATCTCCTCAGCGATATATCACTTGATCCTTGTTGCATTATTATGCATATTGCATTTGTTGCATACTCATTGTGCATATCATTAACGTGTACTTATGTTGCAGGTGTGTTCATCCCCCTCTGATTCTAGGGTATCTTCTGGCCAGACATGGAGTCCACGAAGAGGACGGTTGCTTATCGGTTGCATTCACCAGATATCAGTTCCTTGCTAGGGTTGGTTGCTCTAGCAGATGAGAGAGTGAGGTCTGAGTTCAGGGTATCCTATGGGAGATTGCTTAGTTTGTTGTACAGCCCTTCCGCATTTGAGACGACTGGGGTGTATACTTTGATGCAATTTTATGAGCCGCAACTAAGATGTTTCTTATTTCCCGACTATATTCTGGCACCCACTTTGGAGGAGTATTCTGCTATGTTGGGAGTTCCCGTGTTAGACCAAATGCCCTTTATACATGTTGATGCTGAGCCTGATTTGGCTACACTTGCTGAGATTGTCAGTTTGGATGCTTCTGAGTTCCACGAAGGTTTGGTCAAGCTGAACGGAGCTTATGGTTTTCACTTGTCTGTCTTGGTTGAGAAGGCTACACAGTGCGCAAAGAGCGGATGTTGGGTTGCCTTCAGTGCCATTCTAGCTGTCTGCATCTATGGGGTTGTCTTGTTTCCTAATGTGCCAGATTTTGTCGACTCATATGCCTTCTTGATTCTTGCCTCGAAGAATCCTGTTCCTACTCTCTTGGGCGATGTTTATCATTCCATTCACTACAAGAATGAAAAACATCGTGGCAAGAATGTTTCCTGTTGTCTTCCTCTTTTGTACAGGTGGTTCCAGGGACATCTTTCGAAGACAGGGTCGTTTGTTGATGCTGTTGGTACTTTGGATTGGTCTTCCCGGTTGATGGGACTGTCTGCTGAGAACATCGTTTGGTTTGAGTGGGGCATGCTTGGCACCGATATTATATATAGTTGCAGTGGCTTTCCGAATGTCCCCTTGATTGGACGGAAAGGCTGTATTAACTATAACCCTTCGCTGCTGGTGAGACAGTTTGGTTATGCTTTGAGGGACGCTCCTATTGAGGAGGAGATACAGGAATCTTTGTATCTCGCGGGCTTATTAGACGCGGTTGTTTTGATCAGATTGAGACATGCATGGGCTAACATCCATAGGAGAGGGAAAGCTTTGCTTGGTAAGAGCAACAACAAAGCTTATGATCCTTATTTGGCCTAGATCCGTGAGAGAGCTAGTATTTCCTTGATGCCTTATCCTGTTGTGGAATCTATGTATCTTCCAGTGATTGAGGCACCTACTTCGATAGAGCTTGAAAAGTATAACAAATTGTTGGCTGAAAACGAAGAGTTGAAGAAAGTCAATGATGAGTTAGAGAAGGAGATCTTCCAGTTGCGTCATGAGAAGAATGAAGCTACCTTCACCGTGAGAGAACAAACTGAATTGATTAATAGGTTGGGTTTAGAGCTGACGGAAGAGACCAACAAGAAAGAAAAAGTGGGAATAGCCTTGAACGGTGTTAGCAAGGTGCTCACTTCCAAGAAGGAACTTTTAAGCAAAGCTTATTCCCGCCTCAGCAAGTGGGAAGCATTGTGGAATGTCACGCTTACCAAGCGGAAGGAGCGTGAAGATGAACTGAAGCTGCAGATTGCCATGCTAGAAGCGCAGATTAGAGCCCAAGACGCAAAGATTACTGAAGAGACATCACTTAGGAGCGCTGTTGAGCTTAGAGTAAGTGACCTTGACGAGAAGCTGAGAGGTTATGAAGTGAAAGCCGGCTCCAAGAGATGCAGACTCGACGAGTGTTTTGGCGAAGGAACCTGCAAGGGCGACGCCAAAAAGCTGAGATCCACTGCCGAGCGGCATGCCTTACTGATACAAGAGCTAATCTCCAGACTGGGTCGTTCAGAGACGCTGGGGATATTGGAAGACGTCAGAGAGCGCCATTTGGCCTGAGTCATATTTGCCTTGCTTTTTGTACTTGTATTTTGACCATCGTCAGGCTTATTGGTCGATGTCTCTTCAGTTGTATTCAGTTGTACTCTTGTACTCAGCCTCTTGGCATTTGTTTATAGATGAGGGTTTTCTGATTCCTTGCTTGATTGATGGGGACTCCATTGTCGTGATGGCCTTCTCTCCGAAACCAGAATCGGGGGGGGGGGGGGGGGGGGGGGGGAAGATAACCTGTAGCATGTTTACACGTTTGCATCTGCATTCATATTGCATAACCGGTATTTTTGAATTTGTATCTTATTTCCTGCATCTTCAGGTTTTTCAAGATTGACGAACAAAGAGTACACCGCTACTCAACCCGAAACAATTGCAAGAAGATAATGGATCAAGTTCAGGTCGAGATGCAGCAAATCCGCGAGAAGTTGACTCTGTTCATGCAAGCTATGGAGAGCAGGGCCAAGGGCCAGGAGAATCTTCAGACCTTGGTGCAGCCGCTGCTGGCGCGGGCAAACGGAAATGGCAACATAGACCACATTTCTGTTGAAACTCCTCGCCGGGAGGATGAGATACCGACAGTTGTTACTCCACCGGTTGTAACTATCAACAGAAACACTGGTAATGGTGCAGGTGCTGGCGCGGGTAACGGCAATACTGGGAATGGTGGTGATGGGCATGTTGTTAACAACAAAGGCAACACTGTGGACGCCGATCAAGGATTCGTTGACAATGTTGGATTTGGGAACAATGGGTATGGCAATGCCAATCAGGATGGGAACTTCGGGTTCAACAATCAAGGCTTCGGTAATGATGGTTACGGCAACAATCAGGGGTACGACTACGGTAATGGTGGATTCGATAATGTGAATGGGAACGGGGCTGGAGCACTTCCTTTCAACAATGGCTTTGGACATGCTGGGGTCAATCTGGGGTTCAGCAACCGAGGACAGGGTCCTGTGTTCAATAGTCAAGGATTTGGCCGTAACATGGGTTACGATGGGTATGGAAATGACTGGAATGTGGATCAACAGGATGACGCTTTTTCAGGAAGAGGTATGGGACCTGAAGGCCCTATTGACCCAGTTCAGAGGATCAAAATGCTAGAAGAGCAGATGAAAGGTGTGGTTGATCAGAATTCCGCTGGGTTAGATATGGCTACTATGAGGTTGGTACCAGGGTTGAGGGTGCCGTTAAAATTCAAGGCCCCAACATTTGACAAATACAAAGGGGATACCTGCCCTAAGGTACACGTCCGCTCTTATTACAGAAGGATGTCCGCGTATTCGGATGATGAAAGGATGCTCATGCATTTCTTTCAGGATAGCTTGTCAGGACCTTCACTTGAATGGTATATGGGGCTGGAGCCTACCCAGATCAAAACCTGGAAGCAGTTGGCTGATGCTTTCGTGACACATTACAAATATAACAGCGATCTGGCGCCAAACAGGGTCAAATTACAGGGTTTGTCACAGAAAAACGGTGAAAGTTTTAAAGAATACGCGCAAAGGTGGTGCGATATGGCAGCAAGGGTGCATCCCCCTTTAATTGAAAGGGAGATGAACGACATGTTCATTGGGACATTTACGGGGATGTTCTACGAAAAATTGTTTAGTGTGTCGTTGGGCAGTTTCTCAGATTTGATTCTTATGGGGGAGAAGATTGAGAACGGGATTAAAGTTGGAAGATTCCAAGCAGGTGAGTCTACTTCAACAGGAGGTACCAGAAAAGCATTTGGTGGTAGACGACAGGGTGATACTAGTGCCGTGTTTGGTGGCAGGGGCAGGGGCAGAGGAAGAAATCAATATGTTCAGCCTCAACAGATAGCTAGTGTTACTATCCCGCTTCCTCAGCAGAGGCAGCCACAACAGCAACAACAACCACCGCAGCAGCAAGGGCAGAACCCCGGTCAGAGAAGGGTACAGAACACGAGGCCGAAAAGAGTGTTCGACGCACCTCCTTCCATGTATGCAGAACTCCTTCAGACCCTGCTAGGGTTGAACTTGGTTAAAAAGAGGACTTTGGCACCGCCTACAGGGACGGTACTTCCTTATGGGTATGACGCCAACAAGCATTGCGAATTCCATTCTGGGGCACCCGGGCATGATGTAGAAGCTTGTCAGGCATTTAAACACAAGGTTCAGGATTTGTTGGACAGCAAAGCTATCAACTTTGGACAGGTGGGTCCAAATATAGTACAACAGCCTATGCCTAATCATGGGGCAAATGCCATCTTGATAGAAGAAAATTTGAATCTAGTGATGGATGTCAACGAGCTGAAGACACCGTTGGGTGAGATTAAAAGCATGTTGTTAAAAGAGGGTGTATTCCCGGGATGTGATGAGTTTTGCTTGGATTGTTGGACCCAGCCGGAGGGTTGTAATGAGTTGAAGCGGGGCATTCAGGCTATGATGGATGAAGGTACCTTGCAATTCGATCGAACCGCAGTTGAAGAGCCTATAGAGGCGTTGTGTGATGAGTAAAACGATGTTACGACGGTGACGATTCCGAGGAAAACAATAACGATAACGGCGCCCGCCAGGCGGCCGACGATCACAATCACCAAAGCGGGACCAGTCCCTTTTGAGAGTACTAAAGCAGTGTCGTGGACTTACGGGTTGGAGGTATATTGTGACGGTGAGAAAATTGAAGTCAATGGACAACCAGCTGGGGTTGTAAATAATGTTGTCGGAACAGGGGGTATGACCAGAAGCGGAAGAATCTTCACGTCACCCGAGGTAGAGGCAGAAAGATTAGCCAAGGGTAAAGCCAAGGTAACTGAGAGTGGTCCTTCTCAGTCGAATGAAAAGGAAACGTCACTTAAGGATGTGGAGGAGTTTATGAGGCTCATTCGTAAAAGTGATTACAAAATCGTTGAGCACCTCCAGCAAACACCGTCAAAAATTTCCATCCTATCATTACTGTTATGTTCCGAGGCCCATCAGAACGCTTTGCTGAAGATTTTAGACACATCGTTCGTTCCTCAAGAAGTTTTTGTTAATCAGTTAGAAGGGGTGATGGCGTATGTCAATGCGGGGCACAGTTTGAGCTTCACAGACTTTGATTTGACTCCGAGAGGGCGAGAGCACAATATGGCATTACATGTGTCAGTAGAATGTCGGGGCAGGGTCATGTCCCATGTTTTAGTAGACACTGGATCTTCCCTGAATGTGCTACCGAAGAAAGCCATGATGAAATTGGATATCAGGGGGATTATCTGCACGCCCAGTGATTTAGTGGTGAGAGCGTTCGACGGAACGAGGAGGTCAGTTTTCAGATCAATAACATTACCGTTGCAGGTGGGGCCTGAAATATTTGAAACTGAATTCTATATAATGGACATCCAGCCAGCGTATAGTTGTCTTCTTGGGCGCCCATGGATCCATGTTGTCGGGGCAGTCACATCCACGTTACACCAAAAGCTGAAGTATATGGTTGGGGATTGTGTCGTCACTGTTTGTGGAGAAGAAGATATTCTAGTTAGCCATTTGTCTTCATTTAAATATGTTGAGGTCGACGGAGAAATACACGAAACACCCTATCAAGCATTTGAAGGGTTGTGAGTCAAAGACAAAGCTCCAGTGCCAAGTAAAGCGCCAGATGTGGCTGTGTCATATTATAAAGAAGCTCAAGCTATAGTGCTGGCAGGCCAAACCAAGGGCTGGGGTCAGGTGTTGGAGATTCCGGTAAAAATGGAAAGATTCGGGCTTGGATATCATCCTTCGTCATCAACATCCTCTTCAGGAACACCCAAGTTCAGAGGGCCGATAACAATTACACCAAATGGAGTATGCCATGAGACTATCAATGTTGTTTCCGATGCTGAAGACGGAGATAGCGACTGTGATATGGACGCGTGGATCAAGCCAAGCGTGCCAGGACAAAGTCTCTGCAATTGGTCTATCCGGGAAACTGTTCCTGTGACAACTAAACAGTAATGATTTGTTTTCTTAATTGTTGAATAATCCTGTGTCCTACCCGGGGCATAGTGATTTTGCTTAGGGCCATTTGGTTATGTACATTACATTGTTTAATCATGAAATAAAGGCGTTTTTCATATACAAATATTGTGATCCCTGTTTTTCCTGTTTTTGTTTTTAACAATAAAATGGCAATGTGGTTATTTGCTTTGTCTTTGTTTTGAAGCATTTAACCATTTCCTTTGCAGGATTACAATTTCAGATGACATTTATGAACCGCCTATGACTCACTTCGACTTTGAGCACCCGGTATTTCAGGCTGAGGAAGAGGTTGTCGAAGATGGCGACGTGCCAAAAGAGCTGACCTGGTTATTGAAACAAGAAGAAAGAATCATTCTGCCTCACGAGGAAGTCATGGAGATCATCAATTTGGGGTCGGAAGAGGTTGTGAGAAACATCTGTATAGGGGTTGTGCTGCAGAGCGACATCAAGCAAAGGTTGGTTGAGATGCTCAAGGATTACAGTGATATATTTGCTTGGTCGTACGAGGATATGCCTGGGTTAGATACGGACATGGTTGTGCACCGTCTACCGTTGTGAGAGGAATGTCCACCTGTTAAACAAAAGCTCAGAAGAACCATACCGGACATGGCTGTAAAAATCAAGGAGGAAGTTCAGAGACAGTGGGATGCTGGTTTCCTAGCTGTTACAACTTATCTGTCATGGGTCGCTAATATAGTACCAGTACCGAAGAAAGACGGCAAAGTGCGAATGTGTGTAGACTACCGTGATTTGAATAGGGCGAGCCCGAAAGATGACTTCCCGCTTCCTCACATTGATGTGCTGGTCGATAATACTACTCAGTTCTCCGTATTCTCCTTCATGGATGGCTTCTCGGGCTATAATCAAATCAAAATGGCGCCAGAAGACATGGAGAAGACTACCTCCATTACTCCCTGGGGAATATTTTGCTACAAGGTGATGCCCTTCGGATTGAAGAATGCTGGGGCAACATATCAACGTGCTATGATGACTCTCTTTCATGATATGATGCACAAAGAGATCGAGGTTTATGTTGATGATATGATTGTCAAATCCCAGACGGAGGAGGAGCATTTGGTTAATCTGCTGAAACTATTCAAGAGGCTTAGGAAGTTCAGGTTGAGACTAAACCCTAATAAGTGCACCTTCGGGGTGAGATCGGGTAAATTGCTGGGATTTATTGTGAGCGAAAAGGGGATAGAGGTTGATCCTGCGAAAATAAAAGCAATACAAGAAATGCCGACGCCTAAAACAGAAAAAGAAGTGTGTGGGTTTTTAGGGAGGTTGAACTATATCGCCCGGTTCATATCTCACCTAACTGCGACATGCGAGCCGTTATTGAAGTTGTTGAAAAAGGATCAGGTGTTGACCTGGAATGAAAATTTTCAAAAGGCGTTCGACAAAATAAAAGAATACTTGCAGGAACCTCCTGTTTTGATACCTCCAGTGGCCGGGAGACCTTTGATTATGTATTTGACGGTTCTTGAGGAAAGCATGGGTTGTGTTCTCGGTCAACACAATAAGACCGGACTTAAAGAGCATGCGATCTACTATTTGAGTAAGAAGTTCACTGACTGTGAGTCCAGATACTCAATGCTCGAGAAAACATGTTGTGCGCTAGCCTGGGCCGCCAAACGTTTGAGGCAATACATGCTGAATCATACAACTATGCTAATTTCAAAGATGGATCCAATCAAATATGTGTTTGAGAAGCAAGCGCTCTCCGGAAGAATTGCCCGATGGCAGATGGTGTTAACCGAATACGATATACAATATGTCTCGCAAAAGGCTATTAAAGGTAGCGTTCTGTCTGAGTACCTTGCGGAGCAGCCTGTTGAGGACTACCAATCGATGAGGTTTGATTTTCCTGACGAGGATATCATGTACCTGAAGATGAAAGATTGTGAAGAACCGTTGCCGGACGAAGGACCGGAGTTGGGTTCCAAATGGCAGTTGATATTTGATGGAGCTGTAAATTCCTATGGTAGCGGAATAGGTGCAATTATTACTACTCCTCAGGGGTCGCACATCCCCTTTACTGCCCGATTGACTTTTCCCGTTACCAATAATGAGGCTGAATACGAGGCTTACATCATGGGTCTGGAAGAAGCCATTGATTTGCGAGTCAAGCATCTGGATGTATGCGGAGACTCAGCTCTAGTAGTGAACCAGATTAAAGGAGAATGGGAGACACGTCAGCCCAATTTGATACCATATATGAATTACACAAGGAGATTGTTGCCTTTCTTTGACAAGGTGGAATTGTATCATGTACCGCGAGCACAAAATCAAATGGCTGACGCCCTGGTGTTGCACCCCAAAATTTGACCAACATTTATTTACCTAGCTTGTGTTCATTAGCATTATCATCTGCATTTAATTGACATGTGTGCAGGAGATCAAGAGGTATGATTACCAATCAAGAGCACCACAAGAGTTTGAAGCTAGCCAAGAGGGTTATTCAAGTGTTCAAAGGTTGATATCCTTGTCAGAAAATTAAAAGATCCTCAGAGAGAGTGGTTGAAACCAAGGTTGTGTGCCTCCTAACTTGAGAGTTGTGGGAGCTCCTTAGATGATTCTGAAGCTATGAGGATGGACTTGAAGATTTGAGAGAGCTTATGAGATGTCTTGAAAGCCATCATGAAGCCTAGAGAGGTCATTGTGCAAGATTAAGGAAGACTCAGCCATGAGTGGTGTAATTAGGGTTTGACTGGGTCAACCCTAAGTCAACTGATGATTTGGAGAGGGTTGAGACCTAATCCAAGAGCCATGTGATCATGGATTGATGCATTTAGATGCCATAAGGATGATTCCAAGATCAAATCGTCATGATTGAAGAGTTTGAGAAGTTTCAAGCTAGGGTTTCTAAGGCTCGACAGTGTAAAATCCCCTAGTTTGACCCCTATCTTCAGGGCAGTTTAGCTCAAGATGTGATTGTCATCTCATCTTACCCCTAACGTGAATGTTGTAGAGCTTGCTCTTAGATTTAATTTGAGTACTATAAGTCCTTGATAGGATTTGTAGAGCTCAAGTTATGACTTTGACAAGTTACAGGTCATCTGAGGTATGTGAATCTGGGGCCTTGAAAGTCACCCAACTTGCATCCAACCTTTGCCCAAGAAGGATGATTCCTATGAACTTTTGGTCAACATGAATGTTGTTCCTTATCTTCTTAGCTTTCTATAGAGTACTAGAAGTCCTTGATAGGATTTGTAGAACTCAAGTTATGGCTTTGACAAGTCAAGGGCATTTTGGTCATTTGGAGATTATAGGTCATTTCAAGCATAAGGCCATAACTCCTATTTCCAAGCTTCAAATGGAAAAATCTTCAACAACAAACTTGCTTAAAATGATGTTGGAAGGCTAGTAAGGAGGTCATGAGATGTTGAAAAGGCTTGTAGCTCAAAATGGTAAAAATGACCTAAAATGGAGGCATAAGTTAAATAAGTCAAAGTTGGAAATTGAAATTTCCAAGCTACACATCCAAACCATGGCATGTAATAGGTCATTTTGACTCCAAAGAACATTTTAGAAACAATGGTTCATCCACATTTTTGAGTTGAGGTTTAGATCATGGACTTGCTTTGGAAAATGGTTACTTGCACATTAAGGTACATATGCAAAACACAAGGAAACTCAACACACAAGCTAGCTAAGTATCTTAACACACCATACATCTCATCTAAGGAGATTTTCAGGTCAGAACAAGTTGCTGCAAGAGGCATAGCATGAGATGGCATGTGAGATGAGATGAAATCAAAAACTCATGGCATGAGAATCCCAAATTCTCATTGGATGATTCCAGAAAGTTCTAGAGGGTTTAGAATCATCCTATATATGGATTAGAACTTGCTCAGATGCAAGGTTGATGAGAGATTAGAGAGGAGAGTGAGATAGCCATTTCAATTTCTTCCATTGCAAGTTGAAATCAATTTCTACTTTCTGCTTCATTTCCATTGCTTCTTTCAATCCCAACACCTTCCATTGATCATACTGAATGTGCGCATACCAAATTGAGGGCAAGATCATGAAGAATTGAAGAGTTAGCATTTGGATTTTGGGAGCTGCAAGTCACAATCGGTTTTGGAGATTCAAGCTTTCTTGATCAAATCTTTTGCAAACAGAAGCTTTAACATCAATCAAGGAGTGATTCTTAAGAGTTTGAGAGGTTGAAGTGGAGCTTTGACCTATCTGATATTCAAGATTTGACAGGTTTGTAACTTTTATTCTACACCCTAATTTATGCATAATTAGTTAGAATTGTTAGGTTAGAATGGTTAGAGACAAGTAGGAGATGGATTCTGGGAAGTTTGGGATCATTTGGTGAAGTTTGAGTTAGTGACACCATTTTTGTTTTGATCAAGAACATGATGGATAGTGAGACATATCATGAGCTTAGTGGCAAGATTTAACCAGTGTGAGGTGGTGATCATTCTGAGCCAATCAATTTCAAGAATTGTTAGAATTGAAGTTTGAGCATAGCTTTGATCTTGGATCGAGTTTAGAGATTGAGGGCATTTCAATTGTTTCTAAGGCTATGGTTGTGATCAGGGATGAATTTAGAGCAGGTTAGGGTTTTGACCCATGGATTTTGGTTGAGTTTGGAGGGAATCCGAGCTAGGTATTTGAGCTCTGCAACTATGGAGCTTTCCCTCCATTTTCATGGCTGGAGGAAGAAGACAATGCCATGGCCGTTGGATGGAGAGTGGACTCATTTACTTGGGTCAGATCGTGTGGCCAAGATTAAATTTCAAGTTTGAAGAGAGGTCTGAAGACACACCAAAACGAAGCGTTTCATTAAATGGGATATTGGGCTTAATTGCTATCCACACCCCAGGTCTTGGCCCATTTGCATAATGAACTGATTTTCTTTACTCTTTGCACCGTGTATTTTTCCTTTTCTTTATATTTTCTGAAATGATTTTCTGACTGAAATTGGGCCTAGCGCATTTGATAAGCACACCCCCATTTTAAGCCCATTCTCATATTGAACTGCATACCATTGCTATCTACACCAATGTTTTCATATTTTAATTTCTTTTTCTCCATTTTTCTTTAATCTTTGAAAAATCATATTAAATAGAAAAATGATGATTTTTACATGGGGATTTTTTCTCCCATTTCATGGTAATGTCTAGAAAATAATGAAATCAAAATATTTGCATTTCATGCATTTTTAATATTTTTTGTGTATTTTCTCTTTTAATAGCATTTTAATTCCTTTTATGTTGATGCATAGATTTGTAGAATTTTGTTTAGCTAGTTCCCTTTGAATTTTTAGGCCATTCTTTTTAAGATAGTTAGATTAGGACTTTAGCTCCCCTCTGGATTTATTCCATAATTTTGTGATTAATTTTTGATTAGTTTTGATTAGATGACTTTAGGTTGTGTAGATTTAGGTCAATCCTTAACATAGGTCCACAATAACTCTAGAATTTTGGGTTTCTAGGTCAAGATAGATGTTGGGACATATAGGGTATTAAGGGTAGGTATATAGGATCCCCTAGAAATTATATTAGATTTTAATATAATAGTATACTATTTTTAATTGATTTTTGTAATTGATTGTTGTTTGTGTTGCCCTTGTGGGCTTGTACTTTGTTTTGCTTTGCTTTGTTGGCTTGGTGGGCTTGGTCTTGCTTTGTGGAGCATGGAGTAGCATAGTAGAAGACTTGAAGATTGAAGAAGGAGCTTGAGAGCTTGAAGATTTGTTTGTTTTGTTGTTGTTTTAGGGTTAGGAATTAAGTAGAGTTTAGACTTAGTTAATTGCTTTCTTAAACATGGATAGTATCTTTCACCTCCAGTCTTCCCCATGATTCAAAGTCCTTCCATGGTACTCACCTCCCTCCTTTGGAGGGATAAGTGATGGTACCTAGGAAGTAGAACTTTTGAGGGAACCATTCTTTTGATGTTAAACCCTTATAGGTCACCTTTGGTGGTCAATAAGCAGTTTAATATCCTAGCTTATCCTGTTAAGTGATTTCTCCTGGTTTGAGTATCTTGAGAGATGTTGGGCTTGAGTGTGAAGATGAAGGCTTCATTGAAGAGTATGGAAGAGGATGACTCCCTGAGCATTGCCATTCCAGCTAAAGCTTGAAGAGCAAGTTGATGCTTGAAGATCCAGTAAAGATTGAATGAGGAGCTAAGGCTTAAAAATTGAAGGATAAAGTTGATATTTCCAAGTGATTGAGGACTACTCTGAGAAGCTGAAGCTTGTAGGAAGAGAAAACCAAGTTGAGACTGGTAAAGCAAAGAGAGCTGAAGCTTGAAGACTGAGTTGATACTTATGAAGAGGATTCAATTGAGATTGACTGAAGAGCTGAAGCTTGAAGAACAAAGGAATCAAGTTGATACTTATGGTTAAGGGTGAAGCCTGGAGGTGGAACTGATTAAGGAGCTGAAGCTTGAAGAATAAGATAAGTTGAAACTTATGTTGAAGGGTTGAAACCTGGAGAAGCAAATTGATATTTGTCAAGAGTGATGGAGGTCTGAAGACTGAGTTGCTGTCTAAGGAGCTGAGGCTTGGAGTTGGAAGAGAGAGGAGTTGATCTGCTTTCTTCTTTGTTTCCTTTCTGTATTGATGTGCCTTATTTGACTTGCTTGATGCATTAGAATAAGTCCATATCTAGACTAGCTTTAATCTAGGAGCATGATTGCACTAGAGGTTGAGTTGCTCCCTCTGCTTGTATTGTTACTGTATGGCTTTGCTTGCGGGTATTCGGTAGAGCCCAGCTCCCTTGCCCATGTGGTTTGTTTTGCTTGATAGCATGATGTTATTTCTTCTATATGATTACAGTTCACTGTATTTTGCTTGATAGCATGTTGTTTATCCCTCAGTATGATTACTGTTATTCATTCTGGCTTGAGGTTGAGATGAGCTTGTGGAGGCTGATACCCCACACACATTTCCTCCCTCACTTGCATCGCATGCATTTTACTGTATTATTGTTTGTTGTTTAAGCTGATGCTTTACCTGTTTATGTATCATTGATATGATCCCTTAGGAATCTCATTTCCTTTGATAAGGAAGTGATGATAGAACTTTAGGTTAAAACCTATGCATGATAACTTCTAGGAGTTCCCTGTTTCAAACCTCAACCATAGGATGAATCCTTGGCATGACAACAGTAGGACTTGATAGTCTCCCCGTAGTTGAGCATGTTCTCTTCTCATCTCAAAACAGCTTAAGAGACAGTAATCATGAATGATTTCTTTCGTATGTTACGAGCCTTAAGCTATCTGAGAAAGGATTGTTGGAGAGTTTCTTTTCAATAAAAACCACTTCTTCCGTAAAAGACAGAAAACAAACTTCAAACCTTTTTGCCCCGTGGGCCCATAATTCAAAGGAAAGCTTTTCTGAAGAAAAGAGTGTCGTTAAACTTCAGCGCCAACGCAAACAGGCTTTGTCCCTAACTGCTGGAACTGCTCTTTAACCCTACTCGGTAAAACAGATGAATCTGAATCCCCGTAATCCGTAGTGTCCCGAACTACGTAAGCTCTGATCTCTCATGCCTGTTGAGAGTACGTAGGCACAATACTGATGTATTGGCGAGCCACCTTCCCCCGTAACCCGTCGTAGGCCGAACTACGTTGACTCTGATTTCTCATTCTCTGATGAGAATACGTAGGCATAAAGCGCGATGCTTTGCCGAGTCATTTTCTTTTCTTTTCAAGCCAGCCTTGATAGGTAGATAGATAAACCAACTCGTCCAGTAAACACAACAAGCGTGGATCCCGTCGAGTACGACGGACGTGAGGGGTGCTAATACCTTCCCCTTGCGTAACCGACTCCCGAACCCAGACAACGGTTGCGACGACCTTGTCTTACCCCTTTTTTTGTAAGGTTTTTCCGATCGTTTCCTTTCCCGCTCCGAAGGATAAATAACGAAAGGTGGCGACTCTTCTGTTCTGCCGGCACCTTATTTTCGCGAAAGCGACAGCTGGCGACTCTGCTGGGGACCGAACCCAGAATCTCTGGTTCTCCGGTTCCCTATGCGAGTCAATCCTAGCGCTTGTATGATTACTTGTTGGGTTGTGTTTATTTATCGCATTATATTTCCTGCATTTTATTTTCAGTATGATATGATTATCTATGCTGTTGTGGGAGGGGCATTCTGATGAGTGAGAAGCCAGACCCAGGCTTGAGTGAACATAGCATTAGTTGTGGAAATTAGTGGGCGCGTGCTTGCTTTGCAGGAACTAGTGTCTCATGAAATCCACGCTCAGACGAGGTTCTCCCGGTTGGCTTCTCTTTCAACCCTTTGGGTTGAGACGGTTGCTGGTTTGGAGGATTGTCGACTCTGGGGACCGATCATTTGTGATTCAGCCGAGTGAGGCCGCTTCATGAACTGGTGATGCCACACCTTCTGGGTATCGTATCACCCCTCTTGAATGTCTGTGACGCTGATGAACGCATAGGATGCCGAACTTGAGTCAGTTTAGGTCCATACCTGTGAGCAGGGTTGGGTTTATTGCAAGAAACTTTGACCTTCAGACTACCTGGTTTTCTTGACAGCGAATCAGTTTTGTTGGTACCGGAGGTTCTCATCATCAGATATATGATTGTTCTTGACAGAACAGGTTTTTGATTGGGATCAGAAAATCTTATCATCAGATGTGTATTTGTTCTTGATAGAGTAGGTTTTGATCAGAAGATCTTATCATCAGATGTGTATTTGTTCTTGATAGAGCAGGTTTTGATCAGAAGATCTTATCATCATATGTGTATTTGTTCTTGATAGAGCAGGTTTTGATCAGAGGATCTTATCATCAGATGTGTATTTGTTCTTGACAGAGCAGGTTTATGACTGGGGTCTGAGGATCTCATTATCAGATGTTTGTTCTTGATAGAGCAGAGTTTTGGTCATCAGTTGTTTGTTCTTGACAGAGCAGATTTATGATTGGGGTCTGAAGATCTCATCAGCAGATGTATGTTTGTTCTTGACAGAGCAGAGTTTCTTGGTCCTATATCAGAGGTCCTTATTATCAGACGTTTGTTCTTGACAGAACAGAATTATGGTCCTATGTATATGGCCCTATCAGATGGTTGTTCTTGACAGAGCAGATTTGTGGTCCGATACCAGGGTTTTCTTATTATCAGATACAGTGGTTGTTCTTGATAGAGCAGGATTATGGTTTTGTTGATACAGAATCTCCACAGCACAGTTGCCTTGATCTCCTGCTGCATGATTGCATTTTACATTGCTTTGCATACTCATTTGCATTTCATTAACGTGTGTCTGTGTTGCAGGTACCGTTTTCCCCGATCCAGGATTTCTTACCTCCTATTGTATTGTTATGGGTTCTCTGAGGAAGACTGTGGCTTACAAGTTCCCTGCCCCTGATGTGGTTCGGCTAACCGGTTTGATTGCTTTAGCAGATGATTCTGTGAGGGATGAGTTCAGAAAATCTTACGGCAAGTTGCTCAGTTTAGTTCGTAAACCTTCCGCATTCGAGTTGAATGGGTTGCACGCTCTGCTGCAGTTCTACGACCCTCCGTTGAGATGTTTCACTTTCCAGGATTTTGTTCTTGCACCCACGCTAGAGGAATATGCTGATTTGTTAGGAGTGCCTATCAAGAGGCAGATGCCTTTTGTTCATATGGATGTTGAGCCTGATCTGGCTGGTTTAGCTCCGTCACTTCATCTGGATGCCTCCGAGTTGGTATTGACTAGTTGGAACAAGGTTCCTGGTTTCTCCTTGCAGTTTTTAGTGGGAAAGGCTCAGCAGTGCGCCAAGGACGGATGTTGGGTCGCGTTCAACGCCATTCTCGCTTTGTGCATATATGGCATCATTCTGTTCCCCAATATGCCCGATTTTGTAGACTTCGATGCATTTCATATCTTTGCTTCAGGGAATCCAGTTCCTACCTTGATAGGAGATGTCTACCATTCTATCCACTACAAAAACGAAAACAGGAGGGTCAAGAATGTCTCGTGTTGTGTACCCTTGCTTTATAAATGGCTTGATAGTCATCTGCCCAAGAGGGGTCCTTTTGTTTCGTCTACAGCCACAGCTGAGTGGTCCGAGCGTCTGATGAGTTTATCTGCAGAGGATATTGACTGGTTCGACAGAGATAGGTTGGGTACCGAGGTTATCTTCAGTTGCGGCGGGTTTCCGAACGTGCCTTTGATAGGCAGGAAGGGCTGTATAAACTACAATCCGGCTTTGCTGGTCCGACAGTTCGCGTATGCTTTGAGAGCTCCACCGAAGGATGAAGAGGTACAGGAATCTTTGTACCTCACTGGTCTTCTGGAGGGGGATCTGTTATCCAAGCTTCAGCGCGCTTGGAATGGTATCAGTAAGAGGGGAAAACCATTGCTGGGGAGAAGCAACAACCAAGCCTATCCTCCGTATGTGACGTGGATCAGAGCCAGAGCAGATGCCATAGGGATGTCGTTCCCTCATGCCAAGCCAGAAAGCCCTCCAATGATTGAAGAGCCTACTATTGTGCCCATTCAGCAGCATAATCAGGTGTTAGCTGAGCGAGATGAATTGAAGCGGGCGAATGAGGAATTGGAGAAAGAATTGGCTCAGCTCCGAAGCGAGAGGAACGAAGCCGTTCATTCTTTCAAGAGGCAGACAGAGCTGGTGAACCAGCTAGGTACAGACCTGACTAAGCAGATAGCTGAGCGTGAGCGCATGGGTCAAGACTTCAAAGCTGTCAACGACGTATTGGCTACAAAGAAGCAGCACCTGGACGAAGCATATCGGAGAATATCCAAGTTCAACCAGCACTGGAAGGCTTCCCTGGCCACCAGGAAAGAGCGGGAGGATAAGCTGATGCTGCAGATCTCCAAGCTGGAGGCCCAGGTGAAAGACAGTGAGAAGAGGTTTGATGAAGAAACCGCTCGCAGATACGCCGCTGAAGGCCAGCTCAACAGGGCTCTCGCTAACCTGAAGGAGCGCAAACTGACGTTTGAGTCCAAGAAACGAAAGTTAGAAGATTGTTTCGGCGAGGGAGCATGGGAAGGTTCGGTCGAAGGACTTCAGTACACCATTGTGCAGAGGGAATTACTCGTCGAGGGGTTACTCACTTTGCCGGATCATCCAGAAACGAAGGAGTTGTTAGAAGAGTATCGCGCCCGTGGCCGTACTTGACTATTTGTATTCCTTTTGTTTTGATCATTGTTGTATGCTGACCATCACCAGGCTTGTTGGCTGAGGTCACGCTGTTGATTCATCTTGTACTCGCTGATGCTGTGTACTGCCTTGATGGGCTTTCTTTATATATGAGATTGTTATTTCCATGATTGGACTCGGACTTCTTCTTATTATCAGCACTGGCACTCAGGCACTAGGATCGGGGGAGATCTCCCTAAACACACAGGCACACGTTTGCATTTGCATGAAGCATTTGCATAACGAGCACTTTGTCGTTTTTTCCTAACCTTTTGTGTTGACAGGTTGTTTCAGGTTGTCTCAGGTGGTTCCAGGATTGATCAGAGACCTATTCACCGCTATCCGACTAGAGCTAATCAGACCAGGATCATGGAGCAAGTGCAAACTGATGTTCAGGAACTCCGCGAAAGAATGGATCGCTTCATGGAGCTCATGCAAGCAGTCGCCAATGGCCAGGATCAGCTCAGAACTTTGGTTTAGCCTCTGATTTCAAGGGTTGATAGCAACGGCGTACTCCATGGTGGGACTGTGCCTACTCCTCCACCAGTTGAAACTCCACAGAATGGTGTTCCCATGACCGGGGGAAACGGCAGTGCCAACAGCAATGTGATGGCCAACATCGGACTCAACACGATGGGCGTCAGTAATGGGAGTCTGGGAGCTAATGTCAACGTTGGGCTGGGCAACAGCAATGCAGGTGTCGGGAATCTGTTTGGGCCCCAGCCATGGCTAGAGGATCGTAAGGACGATGTGTTCTCTCAGAGAGGTGCTGAAGGGGAGCTGAATGCTGAAGCTCGGCTTAGATTCAAGGCACTTGAAGATAAGATGAGAGATATCGAGAATCAGAATACTTTGGGCGTTGACATGTCCAAGTTGGGATTAATTGCTGATTTCAAGGTGCCTCCCAAGTTCAAGGTACCTGACTTTGAAAAGTATAAGGGCACCACTTGCCCTCGTGTCCACCTGAGATCGTATTACAGAAAAATGTCTACTTATTCTGATGACGAGAAGTTGTTGATGCACTTCTTTCAAGACAGCCTTTCCGGGCCATCCCTCGAGTGGTACATGAGTCTGGAGCCTACTAGTGTGCGCACATGGAAGGATCTTGCTGAAGCGTTCGTGCACCACTACCAATACAATAGCGACTTGGCCCCGAACCGAGTCCAGCTGCAGAATCTGTCGCAGAGGAATAATGAAGGGTTTAAGGAATACGCCCAGCGGTGGCGTGAGTTGGCAGCCAGGGTTCAGCCGCCGATGGTTGAATGTGAGCTCGTGCAGATGTTTGTCGCCACCATCCCAGGGGTTTACTATGAGAAGTTGGTCAGCGGTATGTCCAGAACATTCTCAGATCTCATTATCACGGGTGAACACGTCGAAAATGGGATCAAGATCGGGAAAATTCAAGGTGATTCATCCTCAGCTGAAGGAGGCGGAAAGAAACCTTATGCTGGCAAAAGACAGGAAGGAGAAGCGAGCGCTGTGACCAACGCTCGAAGGAAGGGTAAAGGTCCTCACCAGCAGGTGGCCAGTATAACTATCCCGGCAGTTCAACAACAGCAGCAACAGCAGCAACCGAATCAACAGGGATACAAAAAGTACCAGAATCGGGCACCTCTGTCGAACCGTCACCTCGAGACACCGCCCATGTCGTACGCGTAACTCTTGCAGACTCTGCTTCAGCTACAGTTGATCCAGAAGAGAATGCTGGCTCCCTTGACAGGGGCACCTCCGCCAGGTTACGACGCGAATGCCACTTGTGAGTTCCACTCAGGGGCACCAGGCCACACAGTAGAGAACTGCAAAGCCTTCAAGCATAAGGTGCAGGACATGGTGGATGCCAAGATCATCAATTTCTCCAATAATGTGCCAAATGTCACGAAGAATCCTATGCCGAATCATAGGGGAGGCGGAGTAAACGCCATTATCGAAGACGAGAGTTCGGATTTGTTGACTGACGTTAGAGATCTGAAGACGCCGCTTAGCTTCATTAAAGCTAAGTTGCTGAAAAGAGGGTTCTTTCCAGGTTGCGGAGAGCTATGTATGGACTGTGCCACACGTTCTGATGGATGTGAGCAGTTGGTAGAAGGAATTCAAAGTCTGATGACTGAGGGGATTCTGCAGTTTAGCCGAAGGGCCGAAAGTGGGTCAGGAAAGGTAGTGCTGAAGCAAGACGATGAGATCGCCACCATCACCATCCCTCGCCAGATGATAACTATTTCTGCGCCCAGGCCGCCCACAATCACTATCACCAGAGCGGGGCCGACACCCTTCGAAAGCACTAACGCCGTCCCGTGGCATTATGGGGCTGAAGTCTACTGCAACGGACAGAAGTTGGAGCTAGAACCGTTTGGGTCGACGGTGGAGAACCTCGCGGGAATCAGTGGTATTACTCGCAGCGGAAGAGTGTTTGCACCACCAGAGGTCGTGGCGGATAAAGCAGTCAGAGCTGATGCGGCTGATAAAGGTAAAAGTAAAGTGTTGAAGAGATCCCTCGTGGGGCAGAAAAAGACTTACTTGTTAAAGATGCCGAGGAGTTTATGCAATTGATTAAAAAGAGTGACTACAAGATTGTAGATCATCTCCGTCAGACGCCCTCAAAGATTTCCATCCTGAACTTATTGCTGTGCTCCGAAGCGCACCGCAACGCACTGCTAAAGGTGTTGAACGCCGCATATGTACCGCAGGAAATATCGGTAAATCAGCTAGAAGAGGTTGTAGCCCATGTGAATGCTGGAAATAGGCTAGGTTTCACAGACCTGGAGCTGACGCCGAAAGGGAGGAATCACAATAGCGCCCTGCACATCTCGATAGAGTGTAGGGGCACGATTATGTCGCACGTGTTGGTGGACACGGGTTCGTCACTTAATGTTCTTCCTAAGAAGGCATTAATGAAGTTAGATACTCGTGGAGTGATTTGCACACCCAGTGATCTGGTTGTGAAGGCGTTCGATGGAACTAAACGCCACGTTTTCGGGGAGGTGACCCTGCCAATCCAAGTCGGGCCAGAAATGTTCGACGCGGTCTTTTATATTATGGATATCATGCCTGCCTACAGTTGTCTCTTGGGCCGGTCGTGGATCCATGCTGCTGGTGTCGTGACCTCCACGTTGCACCAGAAACTCAAATATGCCGTCGGGGGTAGCATCGTAACCGTGCGTAGCGAGGAAGATATAATGGTGAGCCATTTGTCGTCCTTCAAGTATGTGGAGATGGATGGCGAAATCCATGAGACTCTATGTCAAGCGTTCGAACACTATGCCAAAAAAGACCTTTAGCAGCGCTTTTTTTGACCTTTAGCAGCGCTTTAAAGCGCTGCCTAAAGTGGCGCTGCTAAAGGTAAAGGCAGCGCTTTTTTTGTGGAAAAAGCGCTGCTAAAGACATCACCTTTAGCAGCGCTTTTTTACCCCTTTAGCAGCGCTTTTTAAAGCGCTGCCTAATCTCCCCCCCCCCCCCTCCCCCCCTTTAGCAGCGCTGTATTAAAGCGCTGTCTTAGACCCCCCCTATAGCAGCGCTTTATGAAAGCGCTGTCTTAGACCCCTCTTTCCCCACCTATAGCAGCGCTTTTTTAGCAGTTTCTCTGTCCCCTTTAGCAGCGCTTATACATAAAAGCGTTGTCTTATGTGCACGTTTTGAAAAAAAAATTTCCTGATTAATGGCATTTTTTATATATTTTTCAATAAACCTGCTTATATTACAATACCTGCTTATATAATTTAGCCATTTATTTCAGCACTTTGGCTTTATATACACAATTCAACACTTTGGCATTATGTGCACAATTCAACACTTTGGCATTATATGCACAATTCAACATCACAAATTATATACAATTCTACTTTAATATATATAATTCAAAAGCTTCACAATTCAACATCACAAATTATATACAATTCCACTTTAATATATATAATTCAAAAGCTTCACAATTCAACATCACAAATTATATACAATTCTCAACTCGAAATTCAACATCACAAATTATACAATTCTACTTTAATTTCTTCCAATCTTCATTGCTGGCCATAATATACCTGTAATTCAGGAAAACTAAAGTATCAAATGAATGACATTCAAATATGTAAATAAGAAATATATATATATATATATATATATATATATATATATATATATATATATATATATATATATATATATATATATATATATATATATATATATATATATATATATATATATATATATATATATATATATATATATATATATATATATATATATATATATATATATATATATATATATATATATATATATATATATATATATATATATATATATATATATATATATATATATATATATATATATATATATATATATATATATATATATATATATATATATATATATATATATATATATATATATATATATATATATATATATATATATATATATATATATATATATATATATATATATACACACACATAAGAAACGTATAAATAAGAAATAATATGTTATTTTATTGAATGAGACAATATGTAATTTTACAAGTACCTTTAACATCTTTTTCTTTTTTTAGTTCGAAGGTGCTTTACTTGTCTCTTAACAACACGGACGGATGGATTGATCCAAATTCCCTCGCTATGATCATTTCTAATATATGATTCGTCTGCTATAATATTCTCATCTGGATCATCCCTAACATAAGATTCATTCTCAACATCAACCTCCCCCTTTTCTCCAATGTTATCGTTGATTACTTTGTTGGAAAAAAGAACTATAGATCATTTCGTACTTTTCGGATCAGTGACATAGAACACTTGTTTAGCTTGCGTGGCTAGAATAAAAGGCTCGTCTTTGTACCCCACCTTATTAAGATCCACTTGCAAAAAACCTGACTTATCCATACGTATGCCACTATTACTTTCAACCCACTTGCATCCAAAGATAGGAATCTGAAACTTCTCATAATCAAACACCCAAATGCGCTCGATTACCCCAAAATACGAGGAAATGTGCATTGATTCGGCAAGCACAGTGACACCACTATTTTGCATTGTACTTTTATCATCTTGCTCCTTGGTATAAAATGTGTATCCATTAATTGCGTATGCGCTATAAGAAAACACATGCAAAGTTGGACCATATGCTAAACATCTCAACCTTTCTGTTATTGAAGCGGGATCAGAATAAAACTTTGAATAAATATGCTCTTTGAACCATGTTATAAAATTTCGATTGTGCTCACGTACTATCCAATTTTCATTTCTATTCAGATTTAAACCTCGGAGAACGTCCTTGTGCAATTTAACGTACTGCTCAACCTCAATGTCATTGTGCAGAATATATAAATGCACTTGCTCCCGTTCATCCCTTGAAACTGTCACAACTTTATTTCCAATTAACTGTTTACCTACTACTTTTTCAACAACATCAGATTTTGGGAGGCCAATGGATTGAACGTTGGACAAATATTCAGTACAAAACTCAATAGCTTCTTCAACAATGTATCGTTCAACAATACATCCCTCTGGTCGACTTCAGTTTTTCACATACCCTTTCAATATTTTCATATAACATTCAACTAGATACATCCATCTCATATATGCAGGTCCACACAGTTGTGTCTCTTTCACGAGATGCACAACTAGATGTACCATTATGTCAAAGAATGACGGAGGAAAATACATTTCAAGCTCACACAAAGTAATAATTATATCTTTTTGCAATGTTGGTAAGATCGCAGGATCGATCACCTTACTACAAATAGATCTGAAAAAGAAACACAATTTTGTTATTGCGCCTCTCACTTTTTCTGGCAAAATAGAACGTATACCTATTGGTAGAAAGTGTTCCATAAGAACATGGCAATCATGTGTCTTTAAACTCTTTAACTTTAGGTCTTTCATAGAAACAAGTCTTCTAATATCTGAAGAGTATCCTTCTGGAACTTTAACTTCACTAAGAAACTTACACATTATCTTTTTCTCCTTTCTAGACAAAGTATATGCAGCAGGTGGTAGATAAGTGCGATTTCCTTTCTTCTGGGGTCCTAATTCATTTCTTATTCCCATTGCTACCAAGTCTTTTCTTGCTTTAAGGCCATCCTTAGACTTTCCTTGTATATTGAGTAACGTACCAATAACACTTTCAAATACATTTTTTTCAATATGCATAACATCAAGAAAATGTCGTACATACAACGACTTCCAATACGGCAACTCAAACAAAATTGACCTCTTCTTCCACCCACGCGTGGTAAGCGTATGAGCAAAAGGCTTGCCAAACTGAGTACTCACATCTTTCACCTTTGCAAAAATTTGATCGCCGGTCAATGTAGGTGGTGCTCTACGTTGTTCTGAATTTCCATTGAATTCTTGTCTCCACCCACGGTACTGATGATTAGAACTTAAGAATCTACGATGACCAAGAAAGACATTCTTCTGACCAAATTCCAACTGCGTCCAATCTGTGTTTTCTTCACAGATAGGACACGCACATTGACCTTTAATGCTATACCCCGATAGATTTCCGTATGCTGGGAAATCATTAATTGTGCCAAACAACATGGCCCTCAAATTAAAACTTTCTTTCCTATATCCATCATAAACCTCCACACCGTTCTCCCACAAACTTTTTAAGTCTTCGATTAAAGGTGTCAGGTATACGTCTATGTCGTTTCCTGGTTGTTTAGGGCCAGAAATTAACATAGATAACATCATGTACTTACGCTTCATACATAGCCATGGAGGTAGGTTATAAATCATAAGAATTACAGGCCAGGTGGAATGGGAGATACTTTGTAGACCGTGCGGATTCATTCCATCAGTCGATAATGCCAAGCGAAGGTTTCTAGCTTCTTCTCCAAAATTAGGATAATCATTATTAATTTTCATCCACTATGGTGAATCTGCCGGATGTCGATACTTCCCATATATAATTCTATCATCTGCATGCCAAGTAAGGTGTTTCGCATCTGTTTCACTACGAAACATGCGTCTGAATCTCGGAATTATAGGAAAATATCATAAGAATTTTGCTGGTGACAACTTCTTCTTATACCGAGATACACCGCATTTAGGACACTCGTTTAATAATGCATACTCATTTCGAAACAAAATGCAATCATTTGGACAAGCATGTATCTTATCATAGCTCATACCAATAGAGCATAACATTTTTTTAGCTTCATAGGTTCGATTGGGAAGAACATTATCCTCCGGAAGCATCTCTTGAAGTAGGGCTAACAACTCTGTGAAACTTTTATCTGACCATCCATTACCCGCCTTTAAGTTGTACAACTTTAATACCGCAGACAATCTTGTGAAAGTAGTGCAACCTTTATACAACGACTTCTCTGCATCGCTTACCAACCTCTCAAACATCTTTGGACAATCTTTAAGATCTTCTTCAAGTGCTTCTGCAATATCTTCGACTCGATCACAATCGTATGTATCCCTACCATTGTCCTTTGAAGTAGAGGTCGTATTGTTCTGGGGTTCAACATTCTCGTTACTTATCTCACCGTGTAATGTCCAACATGTGTAACTTCGATCAATTCCATGTCTCATTAAATGAGATTCCAACTGAACCGCGTCAATTCGATGTCCATAACAGTAACCTAAGCAAGGACATGTGATCCTACTGGGGTCTTTGGCGTGTTCAACAGCAAACTTAACGAAGTTCGATACCCCATTCTCGTACTCTTTTGACAATCGATTAACAGACATCCAATTTTTATCCATACTATGAAAGTTAGGCAAAAACAGAGAATACCTGTAAAGAAATCACTACTTCTAAGAAAGTTGTATAGTAGGATGCTTGGAAACAATCACAACCTTGCTCTTCTCAGTTAACCCCTATAACAGACAATATATACATTTTATTAAAATCATATTAATAATTAACCAAAACAAAAAAACTAGATAATCCAACAAAACAAATCATATTAAAAAAAAGTAGATATACTATAATAAACTATTCTACTATTAAAGCATACTTTCATTAATATGATTTTAAACTATTCTAAACTATTTTATAATGCTCAAAATGACATGGACTAAATTAAAGCATACTCTCATAAATGGTGGAAATGGACTAAATTATTCTAAACTATTCTAAACTATTTCATTAATATGATTTTAAACTATTCTAAACTATTAAATCATACTCTCAAAAATGGTGGAAATGGACTAAATTATTCTAAACTATTGCATTAATATGATTTTAAACTATTCTAAATTATTAAAGCATACTCTCAAAAATTTTGGTAATGGACTAAATTATTCTAAACTAATTTATAATGCTCAAAATTCATTGTGGCATTTCAACAAACACCTTGCATACAAAACTCAAGCCAATATCAAAAGAGTAATGCTCATCAATGGTATCAACAAAAACAAGTCAATAACTCAGAAAGAAGTAGCACTAACATCATCTAATCCAGAAAAATGCAATACTAAGACAATAATCCATAAAAATGCCGTAACAGTCGCGGATTTACCGTAACGGTGGAGGAGAACGAACGGTGAACGGCGGCGAAAGGGAACGGCGAACGGCGGCGAAAACAAATGGAAGACGGCGGCGCAAACGGACGGCGACGAAAGCTTCAACGGAGGGCGAAAATGGAAGATAGGGCAATGGAGAAATGAAGAAACGAAGAAGAAAACGAAAAAACGCGTGTTCTGTTTCGTTTACAATTCTGGAGGGTATATAAAAATTATTATACTAATACCTTTAGCAGCGCTTTTTAAAGGCCTTTAGCAGCGCTTTTAAAAGCGCTTTCATAGGGTGCATTAGCAATGACATATAGCAGCGCTTTATAAAAAAAGCGCTCTCGTAGGGTCCCCTTTTAGCAGCGCTTTTAAAAAGCGCTTTCTAAGGGTCCCCTTTTAGCAGCGCTTTTAAAAAGCACTTTTTAAGGGTCCCCTCTTAGCAGCGCTTTTTAAAAAAGCGCTGTCTTTGGTAGGTAATTTTTTTCTTTTTTTTTTACTGACTATTTAGCAGCGCTTTTTTTAAAAGCACTGTCTTTTGTGCGCTGCTAAAGATCAATTCTGGCGTAGTGGAAGCTGTCAAAGTGAATGACGTAGCTCCTGTAGTCACTAAGAAGCCAGAGATGACTCTCTCCTCATTCAAGGAAGCTCGGGCCGTTGTCCAAGCCGGATCTACCCCAGGCTGGGGGCGAATTTTGGAGATACCTAACAAGCAAGATAAGTTTGGGTTGGGATATTCTCCTGGAGCTGAAGCTTCTTCTTCTGCTGGCAGTGCGTCTCGAGGTAAAGGGCCAATCCAGTTTACCAGTGGCGGAGTGATCTTCGAAAGCATCAACGCGGTGTCTGAAGACAGCGGAGATAGCGACTGTGACCTCGACTCTTGGATCCAGCCAAGCAAGCCAGGCGAGGGCCTTACCAACTGGTCCGTCAAGGATATCATCCAGATGACAAGCGAAGAGATCCACATGACAGATGACATCGACTTTGGACCTTCTACGGCTCACTTCGACTTCGATTGCCCGATCTATCAAGCCGAAGAAGAGATTGATGAAGACGAAGACCTTCCTGAAGAGTTGGCCCGCTTGTTGAAACAAGAGGAGAAAGTTATTCTGCCTCATGAAGAGGAGATCGAGATCGTGAATCTGGGTTCTGAAGAACTCGTCAGAAACGTCAGGATAGGGGCTGCACTGCAGAGTGATGTCAAGCAGAGATTAGTCGAGATGATGAGAAAGTATAGTGACGTCTTTGCTTGGTCATACGAAGATATGTCCGGACTGGACACGGACATCGTGGTCCACCACTTGCCGCTGCGAGAAGATTGTCCTCCCGTCAAGCAGAAGCTTAGGAGGACGCGACCAGATATGGCCGTTAAGATCAAAGAAGAAGTGCAAAAACAGCTTGATGCTGGCTTCTTAGCGGTCACTACTTACCCTCCGTGGGTCGCCAACATAGTGCCTGTACCGAAGAAGGACGGTAAGGTACGCATGTGCGTCGATTATCGGGATTTGAATAGGGCGAGCCCTAAAGATGATTTCCCGTTGCCTCATATCAATGTGTTGGTCGACAACACAACCCAGTTCTCCGTGTTTTCGTTCATGAATGGCTTCTCCGGTTACAATCAGATTAAGATGGCGCCGGAGGACATGGAGAAAACTACGTTTATCACTCCTTGGGGAACATTTTGCTATAAGGTAATGCCTTTCGGTCTGAAGAACGCAGGGGCCACTTACCAACGAGCTATGGTAACTTTGTTTCATGACATGATTCATCATGAGATTGAAGTCTATGTTGATGACATGATTGCGAAGTCCCAAACGGAGGAGGGACATATAGTCAATTTGCTGAAGCTTTTTGAGAGGCTTAGGAAGTTCAGGTTGAGGCTGAATCCTAACAAATGTACTTTCGGAGTACGGTCCGGAAAGTTACTCGGGTTTATCGTGAGAGAAAGAGGCATCGAGGTTGATCCTGCGAAAATAAAAGCCATACAAGAAATGCCAGTGCCAAAAACAGAAAAAGAAGTTCGTGGTTTCCTGGGCAGAATAAACTACATTGCGAGGTTTATTTCTCAGCTCACGGCCACGTGTGAACCGATGTTCAAACTGTTAAAGAAAGATCAGGCGATTACCTGGAATGAGGATTGCCAGAAGGCATTCGATAAGATAAAGCAGTATCTTCAGGAACCTCCAATCTTGATACCCCTAGTGGCTGGACGGCCTCTAATCATGTACTTGACAGTTCTTGAGAATAGTATGGGGTGTGTTCTCGGTCAGCACGACGAGACGGGCAGAAAGGAGCATGCCATTTACTACTTGAGTAAAAAGTTCACAGACTGTGAATCTCGTTACTCGATGCTGGAGAAGACGTGTTGTGCACTAGCCTGGGCTGCCAAACGTTTACGACAGTACATGCTCAATCACACCACCATGCTAATTTCGAAGATGGATCCGATTAAGTACGTCTTCGAGAAGCAAGCGCTTTCGGGCAGGATTGCCAGATGGCAAATGGTGTTGACGGAATATGATATTCAGTATGTTTCCCAGAAGGCCATCAAGGGAAGCGTATTGTCTGATTACCTTGCCGAACAGCCGATCGAAGATTACCAGCCGATGAAATTTGAGTTCCCTGATGAGGATATCTTGTTTCTCAAAGCGAAAGATTGCGATGAGCCGTTGCCCGACGAGGGGCCAGATAGGAAATCCCAGTGGAAATTGATATTTGACGGGGCGGTTAATTCTTACGGAAGTGGCATAGGGGCGGTCATCACGACTCCCCACGGATCCCACATCCCGTTTACTGCGAGACTGACGTTTCCCGTCACCAATAATGAAGCGGAGTACGGAGCATGCATCATGGGTCTAGAAGAGGCAATTGATTTGAGAATCAAGAACCTAGACGTATATGGTGACTCGGCGCTTGTGATCAACCAGATTAAAGGGGAGTGGGAGACTCGTCAATCGAATTTGGTGTCGTACATGAACTATGCCAGAAGGCTACTTCCGTTCTTTTATCGAGTGGAACTTCATCATGTGCCCAGAGCAGAAAACCAGATGGCTGATGCCTTAGCCACGTTGGCTTCGATGTATAAAGTCAATTTCTGGAATGAAGCTCCAAGAATTGTCCTTTCTCGTCTTGATAGACCTGCATTCGTCTTTGCAATCGAGGAAGCCGCCAATGGCAAGCCATGGTTCCATGACATCCAGACTTTCCTTGTGACTAAGGAGTATCCTGTGGCTGCGTCAACCCAAGATAAGAAGACTCTGAGGAGGCTGTCTGGAAATTTTTATCTCAATCCTGATGGAGTGTTGTATAAAAGAAACCACGATCTCGTGCTACTCAGATGTGTAGATGAGAAAGAGGCGAGTATGCTCATGGAAGAAGTCCATGAAGGCACATTTGGTACGCACGCCGGCGGGCATACTATGACGAGAAAGATCCTGAGAGCAGGATACTACTGGCTGACGATGGAGTCAGATTGCTTTAAATTCGCGAAGAGATGTCATAAATGCCAGATTTATGCTGATAAAGTTCATGTGCCGCCGTGCCCGTTAAATGTCATGTCCTCCCCGTGGCCGTTCTCCATGTGGGGCATCGACATGATAGGCAAGATCGAGCCCACTGCATCTAATGGTCATCGCTTCATTCTAGTAGTTATCGACTACTTCACCAAGTGGGTGGAGGCAGCCTCATATGCTAATGTGACCAAGCAGGTGGTGGCTAAATTCATAAAGAGGGACATCATCTATCGTTATGGAATTCCCGAGCGGATCATTACTGATAATGGTTCGAATTTGAATAACAAGATGATGAAGGAGTTGTGCCAGGGTTTCAAGATTGAACACCACAACTCATCTCCTTACCGGCCGAAGATGAATGGCGCCGTTGAAGCGACCAATAAGAACATAAAGAAGATTGTTCAGAAGATGGTTGTGACCTACAAAGATTGGCACGAGATGCTGCCATTTGCATTGCACGGTTATCGTACGACGGTACGAACATCAACCGGGGCAACTCCTTTCTCCTTAGTGTACGGTATGTAAGCAGTCATACCGTTAGAAGTGGAGATTCCTTCTTTGCGAGTTTTGGTTGATGTGAAACTCTACGAGGCAGAATGGATTACGAACCGACTGAACCAACTCAGCCTGATGGACGAGAAGAGATTAGCATCGATTGCGCATGGTCGTCTGTACCAAAGCCGGATGAAGAAAGCTTATGATAAGAAGGTGTGTCCTAGAAGCTTTCAGACGAGTGATCTCGTCCTGAAGAAGATTCTTCCTCCACACTCCGATCACTGGGACAAGTGGACTCCCAATTACGAAGGTTCGTACGTCATCAGCAAGGTCTTCTCGGGAGGAGCTTTGTTGTTATCCACGATGGATGGTGAAGATTTTACATCCCCGGTGAACGCGGACGCAGTTAAAAAATACTTTGCTTGAAAGCGACCCGCTGGACAGTAAAAAGAGAGTCCAGGCAAAAATGGGGAATCCCGGCGAACCATAAAAAAGGAAAAAGGTTCGGGCAAAAATTAGGGATATAAATTGAAAAAATGTACACCCGCAAAGTCGAAAACCCGGATGGGCGACTTTGGCAAAAAAGGGTATCCCGGTGAACTGAAAACCCGCAAAGGGCGGTTCACGCAAAAGTTAGGGATTTGAAAAAGCAAATGACTGCATTCCGCGTATGGACTTTCTTTGTTTAGTGGTTTGGAAGACCCGAGGGTCGTTTATCTGAATCAATCTCTTTTGAAGCTGAAGCGTCGGAGAAGTATCGAAGTCGAGTGGGTCATAGAGGGATCAACTCATTGTGTTCGTCTACGCCTCATTGCCGACATTTGTATATACTGATGTATATTTATGTTTTATTTTTTGCGCGGCTTCCTCATTCCAGGAGCTTGCATCTGTTGTAAAACATTTTTACCCATTCAGGGGTTCGTTATCAATAAATGTATACTATTCAGCAATTCTGTTTGTCTGTTTAGCATTTATCTGTTTTGTTTGCGAAAAAGAACGCCGATGTTTTTGATAAAATGCACATACATAAACTTATTGGCCTAGGCCACTGATTGTTGAAACAATGAATTACTTGAACATTGTCACAAGATGATAACCTTGATAGGTCCTTTTGAGAAGGGTATCTTGTCTATTTGTTTGTGTTGTTATAGGTGTAGCCTACTCCAGACAGTGCGTCGTGCGTCCCCAAGTTGGATGATTCCTCCTTCTCCAGCAAAGTTCAGCAGCCTCTCCCCGCAGAGTCTGAACGCGAGATCGTGAGCATTGATATGTCTCCCCAGGCAAAGAAGATTCTCTCCCCAATCAGATGCATCCTGAAGGAACATCATCTCCTCAGCTGAGTCATTCACTGAAGTGAGCAGCAGTTGATAGTTCCGGACTGAAGTCTCTGGCAGCATTGAGTTTCCCCACAGAGTCGTACTCTCCCCAGCAAGCATAATGATTTCTTCTTCCTCAGCCGAGTTTGCAGATCCCCAAGAGAGCCGAGTCCTTGGAAGCCGCTCAAGTCATGATTGGTTTTCCCCAGTGGAGTGTTGAATAGCTGATGCTATGTTTCCCCGCCGGAGTCGTTATCTCCAGGGAAGTAGCCGCGAAGGCCGTGCAGTTTATCTCCGCGATTGACATCACTTTCCCTCAGCAGGTCCAGGTTCTCGTAGAGCTTTGTCCCCCGCAGCAGTCAACTAAAGTTTGTTTCCCCTGCGGAGTCCGATTGAGATTGGCGGAACCGTTTTCCCCTCAGCAGGATGATTCCTTCCCCTATCAGAATGGTTCTTTCTCCTTGACAGGAAGATTCTCCCTTCAGCATTTATTTTGCTGACGGGGCCGTAGCATTTTGCATGATTGCATAGCATTTATCACAAACGCATAGCATTTCCACCGTGTGGAGCATTGCGCCATTGCCGGAGCATATGCATAGCAAGCATGATCTAGGTTATTACCGTTCTTGTTTTGCAGGTGTACCGCCGCAGAATTGATTGCCCAAGATGATTCTTGAATTCTCCCCAACGGAGTCGCTTGCTCAAGATGATTCTTGAAGTTCCCAACGAAGTCTACGGCTCAAGATGATTCTTGAATTCCCTAGCAAGGTCGTTTGCTTAAGATGATTCTTAAAGTCCCCCGTGCAGTCGCCAGAGTTGGTTGCTCAAGTTGATGCTTAGAGTTCCCATTAGAGTGTTTGCTCAGGATGATTCCTGAAACCTCCGGCATAGTTATCGGTTCAGGATGATTCTTGAAGTCCCCGACGGAGTTATTTGACCAAGATGATTCTTGAAATCCTCAGCAGAGTTGATTCATCCAGAATGATTCCTGGATCCCCGAAGTAGAGTTACTTGATATCTCTCCAGAATCCCCAGCGGAGATGTGTCATCCCTAGCAGGTTTCTGAGCAGCGAAGTTGAAACTTCCCCTGAAGACTTGATGATTGAAGTTCGACCGTGTTAACGAAGTAGTTCTCTCAGCTGGTGCGGAGTGCCTGATGGCAGAAGATCGGATATCCCCAATTGGTTCATGATTGACCAAGAATTTTGTTCCCGACTTACTGATGAAGTCCGGCTGATGCCCGAAAGTTTTCTTTGAATGCCCGACGGCATGACTAATTTGATTGTCGACCTGATGAGTCCCGAGGAATCTTGATGCCTGACGGCATGATCGACCATGTATTACCGGTTACTGTGTGACCAATCCCCCCAGCTAGTTGTCGTGCAGCTAATACTTCAGTTTCCGAAGATTTGTTCCCATCAGAGTACCGTGTACTTGTGCAGTTGGCAAATTTTCGAGTTTGTCGGTATTCAACTGTATCGCACCTCGATTGGTTGAGAGCCGTTCGCTTCTCACCCAGTCAGGTTCAAGCCGTTTGAATAGGGGCAGCTGTTGCACCCCAAAATTTGACCAACATTTATTTACCTAGCTTGTGTTCATTAGCATTATCATCTGCATTTCATTGACATGTGTGCAGGAGATCAAGAGGTATGATTACCAATCAAGAGCACCACAAGAGTTTGAAGCTAGCCAAGAGGGTTATTCAAGTTTTCAAGGGTTGATATCCTTGTCAGAAAGTTAAAAGATCCTCAGAGAGAGTGGTTGAAACCAAGGTTGTGTGCCTCCTAACTTGAGAGTTGTGGGAGCTCCTCAGATGATTCTGAAGCTATGAGGATGAACTTGAAGCTTTGAGAGAGATTATGAGATGTCTTGAAAGCCATCATGAAGCCTAGAGAGGTCATTGTGCAAGATTAAGGAAGACTCAGCAATGAGTGGTGTAATTAGGGTTTGACTGGGTCAACCCTAGGTCAACTGATGATTTGGAGAGGGTTGAGACCTAATCCAAGAGCCATGTGATCATGGATTGATGCATTTAGATGCCATAAGGATGGTTCCAAGATCAACTCATCATGATTGAAGAGTTTGAGAAGTTTCAAGCTAGGATTTCTAAGGCTCGACAGTGTAAAATCCCCTAGTTTGACCCCTATCTTCAGGGCAGTTTAGCTCAAGATGTGATTGTCATCTCATCTTACCCCCAACATTAATGTTGTAGAGATTGATATTAGATTTAATTTGAGTACTAGAAGTACTTGATAGGATTTGTAAAGCTCAAGTTATGACTTTGACAAGTTACAGGTCATCTGAGGTATGTGAATCTGGGGCCTTGAAAGTCACCCAACTTGCATCCAACTTTTGCCCAAGAAGGATGATTCCTATGAACTTTTGGTCAACATGAATGTTGTTCCTTATCTTCTTAGCTTTCTAGAGAGTACTATAAGTCCTTGATAGGATTTGTAGAAATCAAGTTATGGCTTTGACAAGTCAAGGGCATTTTGGTCATTTGGAGATTATAGGTCATTTCAAGCATAAGGCCATAACTCCTATTTCCAAGCTTCAAATGGAAAAATCTTCAACATCAAACTTGCTTAAAATGATGTTTTTAGGCTAGTAAGGAGGTCATGATATGTTGAAAAGGCTTGTAGCTCAAAATGGTAAAAATGACCTAAAATGGAGGCATAAGTTAAATAAGTCAAAGTTGGAAATTGAAATTTCCAAGCTACACATCCAAACCATGGCATGTAATAGGTCATTTTGACTCCAAAGAACATTTTAGAAACAATGGTTCAGCCACATTTTTGAGTTGAGGTTTAGATCATGGACTTGCTTTGGAAAATGGTTACTTGCACATTAAGGTACATATGCAAAACACAAGGAAACTCAACACACAAGCTAGCTAAGTATCTTAACACACCATACATCTCATCTAAGGAGATTTTCAGGTCAGAACAAGTTGCTGCAAGAGGCATAGCATGAGATGGCATGTGAGATGAGATGAAATCAAAAACTCATGGCATGAGAATCCCAAATTCTCATTGGATGATTCCAGAAAGTTCTAGAGGGTTTAGAATCATCCTATATATGGATTAGAACTTGCTCAGATGCAAGGTTGATGAGAGATTAGAGAGGAGAGTGAGATAGCCATTTCAATTTCTTCCATTGCAAGTTGAAATCAATTTCTACTTTCTGCTTCATTTCCATTGCTTCTTTCAATCCCAACACCTTCCATTGATCATACTGAATGTGCGCATACCAAATTGAGGGCAAGATCATGAAGAATTGAAGAGTTAGCATTTGGATTTTGGGAGCTGCAAGTCACAATCGGTTTTGGAGATTCAAGCTTTCTTGATCAAATCTTTTGCAAACAGAAGCTTTAACATCAATCAAGGAGTGATTCTTAAGAGTTTGAGAGGTTGAAGTGGAGCTTTGACCTATCTGATATTCAAGATTTAACAGGTTTGTAACTTTTCTTCTACACCCTAATTTATGCATAATTAGTTAGAATTGTTAGGTTAGAATGGTTAGAGACAAGTAGGAGATGGATTCTGGGAAGTTTGGGATCATTTGGTGAAGTTTGAGTTAGTGATACCATTTTTGTTTTGATCAAGAACATGATGGATAGTGAGACATATCATGAGCTTAGTAGCAAGATTTAACCAGTGTGAGGTGGTGATCATTCTGAGCCAATCAATTTCAAGAATTGTTAGAATTGAAGTTTGAGCATAGCTTTGATCTTGGATCGGGTTTAGAGATTGAGGGCATTTCAATTGTTTCTAAGGCTATGGTTGTGATCAGGGATGAATTTAGAGCAGGTTAGGGTTTTGACCCATGGATTTTGGTTGAGTTTGGAGGGAATCCGAGTTAGGTATTTGAGCTCTGCAACTATGGAGCTTTCCCTCCATTTTCATGGCTGGAGGAAGAAGACAATGCCATGGCCGTTGGATGGAGAGTGGACTCATTGACTTGGGTCAGATCGTGTGGCCAAGATTAAATTTCACGTTTGAAGAGAGTTCTGAAGACACACCAAAACGAAGCGTTTCATTAAATGGGATATTGGGCTTAATTGCTATCCACACCCCAGGTCTTGGCCCATTTGCATAATGAACTGATTTTCTTTACTCTTTGCATCGTGTATTTTTCCTTTTCTTTATATTTTCTGAAATGATTTTCTGACTGAAATTGGGCCTAGCGCATTTGATAAGCACACCCCCATTTTAAGCCCATTCTCATATTGAACTGCATACCATTGCTATCTGCACCAATGTTTTCATATTTTAATTTCTTTTTCTCCATTTTTCTTTAATCTTTGAAAAATCATATTAAATAGAAAAATGATGATTTTTGCATGGGTATTTTTTCTCCCATTTCATGGTAATGTCTAGAAAATTATAAAATCAAAATATTTGCATTTCATGCATTTTTAATATTTTTTGTGTATTTTCTATTTTAATAGCATTTTAATTCCTTTTATGTTGATGCATAGATTTGTAGAATTTTGTTTAGCTAGTTCCCTTTGAATTTTTAGGCCATTCTTTTTAGGATAGTTAGATTAGGACTTTATCTCCCCTATGGATTTATTCCATAATTTTGTGATTAATTTTTGATTAGTTTTGATTAGATGACTTTAGGTTGTGTAGATTTAGGTCAATCCTTAACATAGATCCACAATAACTCTAGAATTTTGGGTTTCTAGGTCAAGATAGATGTTGGGACATATAGGGTATTAAGGGTAGGTATATAGGATCCCCTAGAAATTATATTAGATTTTAATATAATAGTATACTATTTTTAATTGATTTTTGTAATTGATTGTTGTTTGTGTTGCCCTTGTGGGCTTGTACTTTGTTTTGCTTTGCTTTGTTGGCTTGGTGGGCTTGGTCTTGCTTTGTGGAGCATGGAGGAGCATAGTAGAAGACTTGAAGATTGAAGAAGGAGCTTGAGAGCTTGAAGATTTGTTTGTTTTGTTGTTGTTTTAGGGTTAGGAATTAAGTAGAGCTTAGACTTAGTTAATTGCTTTCTTAAACATGGATGGTATCTTTCACCTCCAGTCTTCCCCATGATTCAAAGTCCTTCCATGGTACTCACCTCCCTCCTTTGGAGGGATAAGTGATGGTACCTAGGAAGTAGAACTTTTGAGGGAACCATTCTTTTGATGTTAAACCCTTATAGGTCACCTTTGGTGGTCAATAAGCAGTTTAATATCCTAGCTTATCCAGTTAAGTGATTTCTCCTGGTTTGAGTATCTTGAGAGATGCTGGGCTTGAGTGTGAAGATGAAGGCTTCATTGAAGATTATGGAAGAGGATGATTCCCTGAGCATTGCCATTCCAGCTGAAGCTTGAAGAGCAAAAAGGGCAAGTTGATGCTTGAAGATCCAGTAAAGATTGAATGAGGAGCTGAGGCTTAAAAATTGAAGGATAAAGTTGATATTTCCAAGTGATTGAGGACTACTCTGAGAAGCTGAAGCTTGTAGGAAGAGAAGATCAAGTTGAGACTGGTAAAGCAAAGAGAGCTGAAGCTTGAAGACTGTGTTGATACTTATGAAGAGGATTCAATTGAGATTGACTGAAGAGCTGAAGCTTGAAGAACAAAGGAATCAAGTTGATACTTGTGGTTAAGGGTGGAGCCTGAAGGTGGAACTGATTAAGGAGCTGAAGCTTGAAGAAGAAGATAAGTTGAAACTTATGTTGAAGGGTTGAAACCTGGAGAAGCAAATTGATATTTGTCAATAGTGATGGAGGTCTGAAGACTGAGTTGCTGTCTAAGGAGCTGAGGCTTGGAGTTGGAAGAGAGAGGAGTTAATCTGCTTTCTTCTTTGTTTCCTTCCTGTATTGATGTGCCTTGTTTGACTTGCTTGATGCATTAGAATAAGTCCATATCTAGACTAGCTTTAATCTAGGAGCATGATTGCACTAGAGGTTGAGTTGCTCCCTCTGCTTGTATTGTTACTGTATGGCTTTGCTTGCGGGTATTCGGTAGAGCCCAGCTCCCTTGCCCATGTGGTTTGTTTTGCTTGATAGCATGATGTTATTTCTTCTGTATGATTACAGTTCACTGTATTTTGCTTGATAGCATGTTGTTTATCCCTCAGTATGATTACTGTTATTCATTCTGGCTTGAGGTTGAGATGAGCTTGTGGAGGCTGATACCCCACACACATTTCCTCCCTCACTTGCATTGCATGCATTTTACTGTATTACTGTTTGCTGTTTAAGCTGATGCTTTACCTGTTTCTGTATCATTGATATGATCCCTTAGGAATCTCATTTCCTTTGATAAGGAAGTGATGATAGAACTTTAGGTTGAAACCTATGCATGATAACTTCTAGGAGTTCCCTGTTTCAAACCTCAACCATAGGATGAATCCTTGGCATGACAACAGTAGGACTTGATAGTCTCCCCGTAGTTGAGCCCGTTCTCTTCTCATCTCAAAACAGCTTAAGAGACAGTAATCATGAATGATTTCTTTCGTACGTTACGAGCCTTAAGCTATCTGAGAAAGGATTGTTGGAGAGTTTCTTTTCAACAGTCTGGATGTTTAGTATGGTACCCTTTGGGTGACATGCTACGCATTCATTCTCAGGTCATAGTCTTTAGTGCGATTGAAATTGCAAACACAATAAAAAACACTTCTTCCGTAAAAGACAGAAAACAAACTTCAAACCTTTTTGCCCCGTGGGCCCATAATTCAAAGGAAAGCTTTTCTGAAGAAAAGAGTGTCGTTAAACTTCAGCGCCAACGCAAACAGGCTTTGTCCCTAACTGCCGGAACTACTGTTTAACCCTACTTGGTAAAACAGATGAATCTGAATCCCCGTAATCCATAGTGTCTCGAACTACGTAAGCTCTGATCTCTCATGCCTGTTGAGAGTACGTAGGCACAATACTGATGTATTGGCGAGCCACCTTCCCCCGTAACCCGTCGTAGGCCGAACCACGTTGACTCTGATTTCTCATTCTCTGATGAGAATACGTAGGCATAAAGCGCGATGCTTTGCCGAGTCATTTTCTTTTCTTTTCAAGCCAGCCTTGATAGGTAGATAGATAAACTAACTCGTCCAGTAAACACAACAAGCGTGGATCCCGTCGAGTACGACAGACGTGAGGGGTGCTAATACCTTCCCCTTGCGTAACTGACTCTCGAACCCAGACAACGGTTGCGACGACCTTGTCTTACCCCTTTTTTCGTAAGGTTTTTCCGATCGTTTCCTTTCCCGCTCCGAGGGATAAATAACGAAAGGTGGCGACTCTTCTGTTCTGCCGGCACCTTATTTTCGCGAAAGCGACACCTGGCAACATTGTCTTCAATGTATAAAGTTAACTTCTGGAACGAGGCTCCCCGGATTGTTATCTCTCGGCTCTATAGGCCTACATTCATATTTGCCATTGACGAGGCTCCCGATGGTAAACCCTGATACTTTGACATCCAGAATTTCTTGAAGAACAAGGAGTATCCGGCTGGGGCATCCAGTCGAGATCAGAAGACTCTCAGGAGATTGGCTGGTAATTTCTATTTGAACCCGGACAGTGTCCTATACAAAAGAAACCACGACTTGGTGTTGCTACGTTGTGTAGACGAGAAATAGGCAAAGTTGCTCATGGAAGAGATACATGAGGGTACATTTGGTACACATGCTGGTGGGCCAACTATGACGAGAAAACTGCTGCGGGCAGGTTATTACTGGTTAACTATGGAAACAGACAGTTTCAAGTTTGCAAAGAGGTGTCATAAATGCCAGATTTATGCGGACAAGGTCCATGTGCCTCCAAGTCCTCTGAATGTGATGTCATCACCGTGGCCTTTCTCGATGTGGGGAATTGATATGATCGGCAAGATTGAGCCTACGGCATCCAATGGACACCGGTTCATCTTGGTGGCGATTGATTACTTCACCAAATGGGTGGAGGCAGCATCATATGCCAACGTCACCAAACAAGTGGTCTCCAGATTTATCAAACGAGATATTATCTGCAGATATGGAATCCCTGAGCGGATTATCACCGACAACGGTTCGAATTTGAATAACAAGATGATGAAAGAGCCGTGTCAGAATTTCAAGATTGGACATCACAACTCTTCTCCCTACCGACCCAAGATGAATGGCGCTGTCGAAGCGGCCAATAAGAACATAAAGAAGATTGTTCAGAAGATGGTTGTGACGTATAAGGACTGGCACGAGATGCTACCTTTCGCTTTGCACGATTATCGTACGACGGTACGTACCTCAACCGGGGCAACCCCTTTTTCATTGGTATACAGAATAGAGGCAGTGTTACCGTTGGAGGTTGAGATTCCTTCCTTGAGGGTTTTACGTGATGTCTAACTCGACGAGGCAGAATGGGTTAAAGATAGACTGAATCAGCTCAGTTTAATGGATGAGAAGAGACTGGCTTCTTTAGCATATGGTCGGTTATACCAGAGCCGGATGAAGAAAGCGTACGATAAGAAGATATGTCCGCGAAGCTTTCAGACGGGCGACCTTGTGCTGAAGAGGATTCTCCCGCCACAAACGGATCACAGGGGCAAATGGACACCGAACTACGAAGGTCCATATGTTGTTAGAAAAGTCTTCTCTAGAGGAGCTTTGTTGTTGTCCACCATGGACGGTGAAGACTTTACGTCGCCTGTGAATTCGGACGCAGTTAAAAAATACTTTGCTTGAAATTGACCCGCTAGACGGGAAAAGAGAGTTCAGGCAAAAATGGGGCATCCCGGCGAACCAAAGAAAAATGAATAAAAGGTTCGGGCAAAAGTTAGGGATAAAATTGAAAAGATGTACACCCGCGAAGTTGAAAACCTGCAACAGGCGACTTCGGCAAAAAAGGGTATCCCGGTGAATTGAAAACCCGCAAAGGGCGGTTCACGCAAAAGTTAGGGATTGAAAGAGCAAATGACTACGGTCCGGATTTGATACTATGTTGCTTAGTGGTTTGGGAGTACCTGGGGGTTCGTTTATCCAACACAATCTCTTCCGAAAATTGAATACAGGGAAAGCGCTAGAGTCAGGCGAGTCATAGGAGGATCAGCTCATGATGTTTGTCTGCACCACGTTGCCGACATGTGTACAAATTTGATTTGTAGTAGTATTAATACTTCTTGTACATGTTTGTATATTGTTTGTGTGTAACTTCCTCTTTTCAGGAGTTGCATCCGATGTACAAAGCTTCGCCTATTTACAGGCTCAATCAATAAAACATGTTATCCAGTATTTGATGTTTGTGCTTTACTGTTTTGTATGTGAAAAACGCCGGTGTTTTGACAAACTCGCATTTGCATAACTTTGCTGGCCCTTGCCAATGATTAATAAAACTTTGAATTGACTGACGAGAGGTCGTGGACATTAACCCGAATAGATTTGGTTGTATAGATTTGTTTTGTCCCGTTTGTGTTTTGCAGGGTTCTCACCCTTGGAGCAGACAGCCAAAAAAGTGTATCCCCCAGCCAGAGGCTCTGGATGAAGGACTTGACCCTACTTGACGCTATTTCCTAGCAGGTCGCACCCCATCCCCAGAGGTTGAGATGATGTTAACCTTTACCAAAGGAGGGATTATTTTCCCCAGAAGAGTATCCTCATGGAAGTTGTCCACAAGATATCCCTAGCAAGACAAGATCAGTGTCCCATGCAAAGGTTATACTCCCTAGAGAGTCGAGTAGGTGCATGTTCAATCCCTAGATGGGAGGATTTCCGCGGCACATAACTGTCGTACCTCGAAAAATACGATCCTCGCGATGGCCGCGGAAAATACTGTTCGAAACAGAGTCGCCACCGAACTTTATTCATTCCAAGGATGGAATAGGAAAATATCGATAAAACCTTAAAAGGGATAAGAACATGGTCATCGCAACCAATATTCTAGGTTCGGGAGTCGATTACATAGAGGGAAGGTATTAGCACCCTCTACGTCCGTTGTACTCAACGGGAACCTCTTGATTCGATTCGCGAGAGAAAGTTAACTATGTTTGTGTATCTTCTAAAGGGATTGCTTGCTAATAGGAAAAGGGGTGATTATTAAGATAGGGTGCTCGCCAAGGATTGGGGCCCTTGTGCCTACGTATCTTCACTTGTAAGAAGTGGAAAATCAGAGCATTCGTAGTTCAGGGGACTACGGGAAAAAGAGGGGATTGTGCTCGCCAAGATCATCGCAATCTTGTGCCTACGTATCTTACATTCAGAAGTGAATGAAGAATCAGAGCAGCCGTAGTTCGGCTTACGGTTTGCTAAAAGGTTTGTGTTTGGAATGAACGAGAGTTTAGGCCGCATTCTAACTGCTAAACGTGGGCTTGTCTGCTCGCTAGGGGAGGCTGAAGCATGAGTTTGTTATGCGCGGAAGAAGGGACTAGACAATGTTCTTGGTAAGAGGTGTGTTTGAGTTGTGGATCGCACGGGGGGCGAGGAATAGGGTTTGATTGATTAAGTATTTGGTTTATAAGAGAGGATATATTTCAATAGGTTATAGGATTCTGGTCGCACGGGGGCGAGACAACGAGGTTAGGTTTGATGTATTGGATTTTTAACTAGAGGTGACGATTACCTGAAGCTTAAGAAAGACTTCTCGGACCTAAGTAATCGGGAGAGTGAACCAAAGACTTGGAGCTATCTCTTTTTCAACCTCAATTGCGAGAGGATAGAATGTGGTTTGAATGGGTTAATCGGATAAAGATTACTCGAAGCTCGAGAAAGACTCCTTGGTCCCTAAGTAATCGGGAGAGTGAACCAAAGACCTGGAATTCTCTCTTTTTCATCTAAGTGTTAATGGAATTGGGTACGAGCGAGTGAATCGGATGACGATTACTCGAAGCTTGAGAAAGACTTCTCGGGCCCAAGTAATCGGGAAAGCGAACCAAAGACTTGGAACACTTTTTCATCGTAAAAGGAAATGTTTGAATAGCTTTTGAAAGATAGGATATGATTAAAGTATTTTAACAAATGAGGATTATTCGAAGCTTAAGAAAGACTTCTCGGACCTCAAATAATAGGAAGAGTGAACCAAAGACTTGGAGCTCTTTCCTTTTCTCTTATAATATTATGAAAGATGTTTAATATGATTAGAGTGTATTAATCGGATGACGATTATTCAAAGCTTAAGAAAGACTTCTCAGATTTTAAATAATCGGGAGAGTGAACCAAAGACTTGGAGCTCTCTCTTTTTCATCTATGTATTTAAGAAAATATATTCGAATTTGTTTAGGGTTTTAGAAGACAATTGTTTGAGCTTAAGAAAGACTTCTCGGACCCCAAACAATTGGGAGAGAGAACCAAAGACTTGGAACTCTCCCTTTTTCATCTTTTATTGAAATTGTGTTTGAATAGTTATTAAGTGTTTTCAATTTGATTTGAGAAAATGCTCGATATGAATCGAAATTTAAATTTGTGTTCTAACGTGTGCACTAGCAAGGTGGGCTAGTCTTCTAAATGACCAACTAGAAGCAATTGATCAAATAGGTCTCACTGTAAAGAAGTCCAGGAGTAAGCTCTTAAAATGTTGTGTATGGTGTTCAAAGGTTGATGGCGAGGCTTTGAAAGCACACGACTTACAAGGATAAAACGGTTCGGTAAATCGATAATTTACTTTTGAAATCGTTTCGAAAGGTAATCAAATTTATTTACCTTGAAAGAATTGCTTTTACAAAGTCAAGTCGCTTTAATTAAGTCAATTAAGTTAATCAAGAGAAAAAACTTTTTAATTAGTAAAATTTATCGATTAAGATGGTTAGAATCAATTAATTAAACTACTTAGAAATAATTATCAAGAACAATCTATTAAAAATTAACTAAACTAATTAACCAATTTAATTAAAATTGATTAGAAACATTCAATTGATTAATATTTACCAAAAGAAAGATTAGTTGAAATTTTTTTAAGAAAATTAAAACAAACGACTGAAAAAGGAAAGAGGGGGTGCGAGTATAACATGCTATGAGGTAAGTGGCAAACATACAGTTGAGCCCACCGTATATTATTAAAAAAAACATGAATAATAAAAAAACAAAGGATAAAATAATGGTGGATAAGAATTTCTGACCGTTTACGGATTCCAGATCCTTTCTTTCTCTTTACAACGCTGCGCCTCCACTCATCATCATCCGTGGATCTCGCTCGCATTCATCCGTATAATTTTGATTGAGAGCCAACAAAGTCTTCACGGCGTTCTTCCTAACAGCGTAGATCTGGTAATAATATTTCTCCCTTCAATCTGATCTTCATATCAACACTACAGAACATCGCCTTCCGAGAATGAGAAGTAGCTTGCATGCCCTGAAACAAAGAATCTCAGGCTCCACGAGTTATATCGGAGAGTTGTTGATCTTGACGAGACCACGATCTCTCTCGTAGTGGGCTATTGTGACAACTTCTTCTTCCTTCCGAAACATTAAACTTGTTCCATTTACTTTACAGGGAATGTTATGATTGATGAAAAACTGTTCCAAGGTATGGGGCAATAGCTGGTTTGGAGCAGTTTGAAGATGTGGTGGAACTCCGATTTGGGCATTCGTCTCTTTGCGGTACCACCCTATTGTTACAGGGGTTTTTAAGAATGAATGTTGAAGGAGAATCAAAAGGTGGTTGTATTGACGTTTTTGTTAATCTGCTAGCTAGATTGCTATTGTTTTGGTTGTGTAAGGTACAGGGAAAATAGGAACACACGAGGTCGAGAGAGTTGAAGCTGCAGCAAGTTAAGATGTACATTGTGTTGTGGCTATTACGTTATTGTTGTTGGTTGGAAGGTGCAGGGAAAATAGGAACACACGAGGTCGAGAGAGTTGAAGCTGCAGCAAGTTGAGATGTACGTTGTGTTGTGGCTATTATGTTATTGTTGTTGGTTGGAAGGTGCAGTGAGCAACGTTCAGGTTTGGCTGGTGCGGAATGATTTGGAGGGTGTTAAGTATGAAGGTCGGTTTTGATGGTTTTGTGTAGTGCATTTGTTGTGGCTGATGTAGGAAGTTGAAGAAGGCTCACAACGATGATGTTGAAGGAAATTGGTATTGTGTATTGTTATTATTTTTGCAAGTCTTCTGCTAGGTTTCTATTATTTTGGTTGTATAGCGAAGACAGGAAAACACGCGGTTGAGGGAGTTTCATAGAGGTTTATATTGAAGGAAAGGTGGAGTTATGAGGTTTGTGAGGTACACAACAGATTAATGATTTGAACAGAGGGGTAAGGAAGTGGAAAGGATGGAGGAAGAAGTATGAGGCGTGAGCAGGGGGTGTTCATGAGGAACAAGGATGGCGAGGTACTTTGTTGGAATTTTGGTTGAAGTGTTCGAAAGGTTGTGTAGTTGTCGTTTGCTCAAGTTTTCTTTGCAAATAAATTGTAAGGCAGAAACAATGAAAGATGTGGAAATGGTAAGTGTAAAAAAAAAAATCAAGTTGTATGGCCTATGTGATATTGTATTGGTAAGGTTTTTGTGTATTATATTTTGTCCTTATTATGCAGAGGTTTTGTTTTCACTGCAGGTTGCCGGATGTGAAATGTGGGAGCAGCAGGTTATGAAGAAGGAAATTGTGGTGGATTTTGTTTTTTTCTTTGTGTTTTTGTGTGTGCAGGTCGTACATATTATGGCTTAACAGGTTGTGCTACAGCATGAGGTACCTATAATGGTTGTGCTTTGAAAGGAGAGTGGTGGGGCCATACTGGTACATCAAAGGTCTTGGCATGACTTTCTCTGTGTTGGTTGTAGCAGCACAAATTTGTTTCCTTCATTTTGTCGTTTTTCAGTAGCTGTAGGAAGTTTTGGTTCATTTATGGGATTCAAAACTTGTCTCCTTCTGCAGGTTCATGAGGGGTGGTCTTGGTGTTTGAAAACAGGGTCCTTCTGCAGTCTGTTGCATAAACATGGTTGGGCTTCACACATTTCACATGGTGGGTCCTAGTTTAGGGAGCAATACGGATTCTGCAATGCAGTTTTGTGTCTTGTTTTTGCAGTTTTGTTTTTTTCATTTCAATTGCTTTGTTATTTTGCAGGTAAAAAAATGCTGGTGGCTTGTGGATATTCCAATATATCATGTGCTGTTGTTGGGTATAATGGTTTTCAGGATGATGTTGTGCGATGATAGACAAGTTATTTGGGAAAATTGGAGGATCAGTTTCCTGTTGGTCTGAACATACAAAGGTATTTTGGTGTAATATCTCATGTACCTTTTGTCCTTATCTTATTTCCCTTGTGATGACAAGATGCGTTTGCCCTTGATGTGGTGAAGATTGTGACAGGATTTTGTAAAGTTTGTAGGTATACTGCTACAACACCTTTCAAGCTGTCTCTTTCTTTCTGTCATGATTTGAAGATATTTTATTAATATAACACTGATCTTGTGTAGGTATGAGATATAAAACACATAAGCAAAGTCAAACCAGGATAAGGCTCGAGGAACTGTTGTACGGTGCGTCATTATTATGGAGGTACTTGTGGGGTCAACTTGGTTTTGTCATTTGCATAACAGCTTTGTAAAAATTATTTTCATTATCTTTGCAGGCCAGATTCCTGTAAGTAGGAATTGTAGGATGCAAATTTGTGGCTTAAAAACAAAAATGGAGAGTGGATGATAATTTGAAGTGGACTAGGCCAAGACATCATGGGCCCACGCGGTTTCAACCAGACGGCCTACTTCCTTTTCTACTTTTTCTGTATTATTGTATATGTAGTGATTTTGGGAAACGAAAAAGATAAAGCAAGATTAATATGTTACCATATAGTAATTGATTACTAAAGTGGTTTATGGAGACTATGTGAATAACTGATGATATTGGATATTGTGTGATTGAATAAAAGAATTTGAAAACATGGGAGTAAAACAACCTGCATTGATTTTGTGGGACTCAACTGAATTGGTTTGATTTTTGTTGTTGTATGCACATATAAAAAACAATGATAAAGATGAATAAATAATGATAATAAGCTTTGAAACCTTGGAACTGGAGTTCACACTTTCATGTTCCAATTATCTTTGACCATACCGTCGATTTGAACACAAGCCATTAAATCTTGAAAATTTAACTAGAACCAACATTCAATGTTCTTGATTTTTCATTTGAAATGAATAACGCCTTGAGTTGGTTCTGCTTAAATCTAAGTTTTAGTACTTTGAATGACCTCATGAGAAATGAATTAGATATGACTTAATCACCAATTAACTTTGAAGTTTTACCCCTTGAACATGATAGGCCAAAATTCCCAATGTGGGCTCCTTAATTATGCTTTAAAATTAAACCCCTGAACTTGACCATAAACTTGATTGTCCTTCGTGTTAATGACAAGTATAAGAACCCCATGATCAAGTCCTCTAACAACTTAGCACCTGGACCATAAAGCCATAAGCTCAGATCCGCCATCTGATTTCATTATATAGACCACAAATTTGTGAACAAACCCCTAACTTGTATCCTCCACCCAGGAGCACTTGAATTCTTCCCACACGACTTCTCTGACCTGGCACACAACCCTAAATTAATCCCTAACCACACGTTTATCTAAACTGCGCACCATAATCTTGATCTAGATAAAACTTATACACGAGTAGGACAAATTTAGAATATGACAATAACCAAGATTGTAGGTTCAGAAGGATTATCCCCGCCGAGGATGGTTTTCTTTCTCCCCACAGGTCGTCATGCCTTCATCAGGATGGTTATCCCCAGTGGAGTGGTAGCTCCAAGTATGTAAACTGTGCCCAGACAGTGTGCTTTGCCCCGAAGTGTCGCTTTTTCCCCAGCTAAGTTTGTTCACCAGCAAGGTGTTTGTTCTTTCCTCCCAGTGGAAATCGATGTGTAATCTCTCCCCGGCAAAGTTGGTTGTATTTCCGGAATTTATTTTGCCGGAATACTTTGTGATATTCGTTCATCCCCAATAGAGTTTTATTTGTCCTTAGCAGTCGTGTGGATGAAGCAAGCTTATCAGAGCTTCCCTAGCAGCCTGAATTTGCATTGGCGTTTGCATTTGCATATATTATCATATTTACATCTACTCGAAAAACGCGTAGCATTTCCATGTCGTATGAAGCATTACGCCATTGTCAAACATACGCATTGAGAAACATAAATCAGGTTGGTTAACTTTTCAGGTGTGTTTCTCAGCAGGAGTATGGAGTTACAGCTCAGGTCTATCACCAGGCGATCGAAGTCTCGCTGTGAGACATGTGATGATACAGTTCTTGTTATTATCCCCCCAGAGTTACTGGTTGAAGTTTCTCTTATCCGACCAGCGGAGTGCTTTTCTTCAGGTTTGCTGTTGCGGCAGCATGTCAGGGTTTCATGAATCAAGATTTCAGAAGTGGTCACTCGTTATCGGAACGGGTGTCGGGCAGTTATTTTCAGAATATCCCCAATGGAGTTAGCTACTACCAAGAATAGGCAAGGAAGATATATCCAAGATGGTTTTCCCGTATGAAGCAGGCAGATGAATTTTCCTGTAAGAATCAGGCATATGTGTTTTCCCGTATGAAGCAGGCGGATGAATTTTCCTGTAAGAATCAGGCAGATGTGTTTTCCCGTATGAAGCAGGCGGATGAATTTTCCTGTAAGAATCAGGCAGATGTGTTTTCCCGTATGAAGCAGGCGGATGAATTTTCCTGTAAGAATCAGGCAGATGTGTTTTCCCGTATGAAGCAGGCAGATGAATTTTCCTGTAAGAATCAGGCAGATGTGTTTTCCCGTATGAAGCAGGCAGATGAATTTTCCTATAAGAATCAGGCAGATGTGTTTTCCCGTATGAAGCAGGCGGATGAATTTTCCTGTAAGAATCAGACAGATGTGTTTTCCCGTATGAAGCAGGCGGATGAATCTTCCTGTAAGAACCAGGCATATGTGTTTTCCCGTATGTAGCAGACAGATGAACTTTCCGGTATCCAGATAGATGATTCTCCCGTGATCGACAGAGTATGTGAGTTGTGTTCCGATGTTTGACAAAAATATTTTCCCCAAGGAAGTCGTCGTGATTTCCTCGTGTTGACGCAATATTACTGGCCTCAGTAGAGTCCCCCTCCAAGTCGTTTGTGGGGTGGGCCCAACAAAGTTAGCTAATGCAGAGATAAGCAGAGTCTCCTGTGATTAGACAGAAATGTTCCCCAGCGAAGTCGTCGGGATTTTTCTGTGTTAACGGAATGTAGCGTCCTAACGTGGACAAAGTTCTATTCCTGCGATGATAGAATATTTTCGGGTTGATGAAAATGAGCCCCAGCATGGTCGCTAATTTGTTTTCTCCGTATTGACAGAAGGCGGAGTTTTAACGTGGACAAAAGGCGGGGTATTTTGACAAGAGGGGGTTCAAAGCCTGTAGCGTTACACAGGCGGTTGACGTTGAAATCAGATGATTGATCAGTTTGTTGCCGTAACAACCGGATTCAGTTGGTGGATGTTGTTCTCCAAGCAGTTTGGGCAGTTTATTTCTGTGGTTGGCAAATTTTCGGGTTCTTGATATTCAACCGTCTCGTACCTCGATTGTTTGAAGGTCGTTCGCTCTTCACCCAGTCGGGTCCAAGCCGTTTGAATAGGGGCAGCTGTTGCACCCTAAAATTTGCTCAACCTATTTTACCTGGTTTATGTTTTAATTGCATTATCATTTGCATAGTTACATCATGTACATGGTCCAATCATTTGCATATCATAACATATCAAGTCATCTAACAGGAGATCAAGTGCCATCCTCATCTAAAGAAGCACATCAAGGGGCCTTATTCAAGCTGAAGAACATCCAAGTCATCAAGGAATGGGTTGAAGCTTTGAGGATATTTGAGTGTCAACAAGTGGATTTCTCTCCTAACTTGAGGTGTATTGGAGGTCATCAATGGGGTATGAAGCATGAATTAAGGGTATGAGGTGTGTATGGATCTCATGGGGTGTCTAGAGGGCATTATCGAAGCTGAGACAAGTCATTGTATTAAGTTCAAGAGTCATGGTTGAGGTGTGTACAAGTAGGGTTTCATATGGGTAACCCTAGGTCAAGGAGAGTAAAGAAAGGGCATCAAGACCTAGCTCTAGGTCATGGAAGTCATGGTTTGAGATGTTAAATCATGTGTATGGATGAGTCAAGATCAAGTTCAAGAGAATCAAGAGTGGTTGGAGGTGTTTGAGAAAGGGTTCCTAGGGTAAAATCCCCTGTATAGCACTGGACTTCCAAGCCACACAAGTTAAAATTCAAGTTTCAAATAGATTCTTGGCCAACATGAAACTTGTAGAGCTTCTCAATAAATTTAATTTGAGTACTAGAAGTCTTCAAGAATATTTGTGGAACTCAAGTTATGGTTCTTGCAAGTTACAGGTCACCAGAGGACATTGAAATTTGTCTGTGAAAGTCACTTGACTTCTAATCAACTTTTTCCCCTCAAGGAGTTTTCAAATGGATTCTTGGCCAACACAAGAATTGTAGGGCTTGATCTTACCTTTAATTTTAGTACTATAAGTCCTCAAGAAGATTTGTGGAACTCAAGTTATGATCTTGGCAATCCAGGGGCATTTTGGGAAAGTTAAATTATAGGTCATTTTTCAACATAGGTCAAAATCTCTATCTTCCACTCCTCAAATGAAGAAATGTTCAACACGAGATGTGCCTAAAATGATGTTTTTAGGTCAGATAAGAAGTCATGGGTGATTGAAATGGCTTGCTTCACAAAATGATCCAAAATGGCCTAAAAAGAGGGATTTTTCAAATGATTCAAAAGAGGGAAATTGGGATTTTTGAATTATGAGACATACATATGGCATATGGGTAGTCATTTTGAATGGAAATTGGATTCTAAACACAATGACATTTCCACATTTTTGAATTGAGGCTTAATTTCATGACTTGCTTTGTAAAATACTTACTTACATTACAAGTTACAATGCCAAAACAAGAATCAAAGCATTTCAAGCCAAGCCAGCTATCCATTCACACTCACAAGCCAATTTGCAGTTGAATAGAACATTCTAGAGCAAGCTGGAAGCTCAGAATCGTGACTAGTGCATTGCATTTTCAAGAGAAAAATCAGAAATGATGGATCACTGAATTGGGCTTCAAACTGGGCTCAAAAGCCCATAGAGAGTTTCTATATATTGAGAGGAGTGGGTTCAGACTCATTTTGGTGCAGAATTCGTGGAGGAGAGGAAGATTGAAGTTGAGTTTCAAGAGCTTCAACTCAGAATCGGTTTTGGAGTTGCAAGCCTATTCAAGTCAAATTAAGGGTTGAAGAAGCTTTATCTTGCATTCTTGATCGTGTTTGAAGAATCTTGGAGCTTGAATTGAGCATTTGATCCCTCTGTTCATCCAATTTCTTCAGGTATGTAACTCTTGGATTTCCCATTGATCTAGGCTGAATTAGGTAGCAATGTGCATGTGGTTAGGTTTCCTATGATTGGTAGAATGATTTAGGATTGGTTTGGCATCGTTTGGTGATGATCGAGAGAGTGCACCAATTTCTGTTTGGATTCAGTTACATGTAATCTTGAGGAATTAACATGAGTGTGATAGCTTAGAATGACCAGTGTAACCCGAGGATCATTTCTATGGTTTCAATTTTGAGAATGGTGATGATTGAGATTTTGGTATATTCTGAACTTTGATTCGAATTCTAAAATCCATTGAGAGTTGGTTGAAATAGAGGTGATATTCATGATCCTTATGGTTTTCTGATCAAGTTTGGTATAAGAAGTTTTTGATTTGGTCACCTGCAACCACCATTCCACCGGAGAAGACTGTGGAAACCACCATGAACCACCACCTGAGGATAGTCTCAGGTCGCCTGAGCTTTTGGAGAAGATGAAGTTCCAGCCCTTAGATTGCATTGACCGGTTGACTCAGATGATCATCCAATGGCTCATGTTTAATCTTCAGGTTTCCCTCTATGACCAAAAAACGTTGTGTTTCATTTATCCAGTCAGCTGGTGACTGGACCCCCCACGTGGACATGCTCTGGAGCTTTGGATTCGCTTACCAGTCAATTGATCCAATGGCTCCCATTTAATTCAGCATTTTAATTTCTTTTATTTGATTTTCTTTTATTTTTAATCCATTTGATTTCTAAAATTCATAATAAATCCAATATTGATCCAAAAAAATATTTTAAAAATACCTCCATGATCTTGGATTTATTTGTGATTTTATGAAATTAATAAATCTCATTTTCATCCATTTTTCAATTTAATTTGATTTTCTCCATTTTATTATTTTCTTTAATTTTGTACATTTGCTACATGATTTTGGGGATTTTATTGTGACCAATTGGTGAGGAATTTTAAGTTGATTCTTGCTGGACTGGTTATACTAGGGAAGCATGTACCCTTAGAAATTTTGTCGCAATTTTGTGAATAAAATTTAGGTTAGTTTGAGAGGTGAATAGGAGAGGTGTTAGAATTAGGGTTTCAAGACAAATATTTGTAGTTTAGTGCATAGTTTGAGGATTAAATGATTGATCTAGGGCTTGGGATTCCTATGGGGTATTCAGTATAGGGTTAGGTTCCCTTAGAAATTTACCTAGAATTTTCTGATGAGCTTTAGCATTTTATTTGATTTTTGCAACTTGTGTGGTGATTGTGGGTTTCTCCATTGGATATTTGGTTTGGTTATATTTGTGTGGGGCTATTTTGGGGTGCTTTTTGGCTTGGTCTTTGCTTGGATGACTTTAAGATCAAATGAAGTTGCTTTGGAAGGCTTGAAGAAGCTTGGAGTTGAAGATTTCTCATCTGTTGGAGTGCTTGTCAGAGACTTAGGAGTTAGGATATATAGGAAGAGCATTAGAGTAGTCTTGTTTCTTCTTTCAAACATAGAGAGCTTCTTGTGCCTCTATTCTATCCCATGATACAAGGTCCCCCAAAAAAGTTCCATCTCTCCTTAGGAGGGATGTAGAGTATGCTTTGGTTGGGTAGAACCTTGAGGATACCTTTCATTTGCAATGTTAAGTTCTTAGTGATTTCCTTGGGTTGTCACTAAGCTTCTTAACATTTCAACTTAATCTGTTAATTGATTCTCTCTTGGAAATGGAGCTTGAAGATATGAGCTTATTTGAAGCTTGAAGATTGTTGAAGATTGATGATGGGGTCTTGCTTGAAGAAGTTGTTACTGTCATTCCCATTTGTTGTTAATCAACTGAAGCTGTCAGAGTTATTGCTGCTTGTGTTGCTTACTGTAGGAGCTGGATGGTTGCTGTCAGAGCTGGTGCTGGTGTTATTTGCTTTTCTGTATTGTTTGTTGGCTTGTTCAGCTTGCCCCCTAGGCTTGAGGTGAATGTTGATTCACTTTGCCTGTTGTTTTCTCTTGCCTCTCTTATATTGTTGCATTGCATGCACTTTACTGTATTTGCTTGCTTTCTTTTCTGTTTATCTCCTAGGATCTCTGTTTCTCTCTGTGCAAGAGAGAAATATGACAGACAATAGGTTTTTATCCATGCATGACAACTTTAGGGTAGTTTTGATTCCCCTTTTAACCCTAGGTTTTTTAGAGCTTCTTTCTCTTCTATCTCAAAACACTTCAAAATACAGTAATAAGGTTAATCAATGTCGTACGTTACGAGCCTTAAGCCATTTGAGAAAAGGTTGCTGGAGGGTCACTCTTCCGTAATCTGATTGCTTAGTGTGTTACCCTTAGGGTGACATACGACGTAGTCACTCTCAAATCATAGTCTATAGTGCGTCAGAGATTGCGAACACATTAAAAAACACTTCTTTCGTAAAAGATTCAAAACAAACATCAAAGTGACATTTTTGTCCGCTTGGACTCCTAATCAAGAAAAACCTTTTCAGAAGGATCTAAAAACAGTCAGACAAATCTGTGTCTTCCGTGGCCCGAACTACATTTGCTCTGATCTTTCATGCTGTATGAAAGTACGTAGGCATAGGATGCCGTATCCTAGCGAGCAACCTTCCCCACCTTCATCCGTAGGTAGGCAAACTACGTTGACTCTGATTTCTCATTCCAGATGGGAATACGTAGGCATAAAGTGCGATACTTTGCCGAGTCATTTTCATTTTCTTTTCTTTTTAACCCTTGACCTGTAGAGTAGGTAGAATGACAATCTGTACTAGAAAACAAGCGTGGATCCCGTCGAGTACGACGGACGTGAGGGGTGCTAATACCTTCCCCTTGCATAATCGACTCCCGAATCCAGGGATTTGGTTGCGACGACCATTCCTTTCCCGTTTTGCGTTAGGTTTACTCTGAGCGTTTCCTTTCCCTCCGTTGGGATAAATAACGCACGGTGGGGACTCTTCTGTTTAGCCGGCGCCGATTTTTGCAGTAGCGACAACAACGCATGAACATGATGAGTTCTCCGGCAGCCTCATGAATTTTCCGGCGAGGAATTTGATCCGTGTTTGATTTGTGTGATTTTTCTGATAGGTTGGATTAGGATTTTTCCTCAGGACGCGTGCCAGCCATTAATGAGCACTGTGCACAGACTATTTATAGCCTCTGACACTTGTCAGCGAACTGACGCATTGGGCCTGCAAAACTGCACTAAACATATGATTAATGGACAGATTAATTAATGATAAAGCTAAAAAATTAAAAGCAATATGGACCAAAATTAATAAAGTAGATTAACTAATAATAAAGCTAAAATGGAAATTAAAAGCTGATTACACTAAGTAATAAAAACAAAATCCTAGTTAATTAAATGTTGGGGATTAAACTAACTAAACACATTAAAACTACTACAATTAACTAAAATAGTAATTAATTAAAATCCTACTAAAATTCTAAGATTAGATAATAACAAAATAAAATCCCAATTAAATCCAAACTAAACTTCTAAACAATTTAACCCAAATCAATAAATTCTAATAAAAAACTAAGGAAAATAAGTCTAAACTATTCTAAAATAATAAAAAAAACCTAATATTTTAATAAACAATTAATTCTAAAAAAACCATTTAAAAACTATAAAAAACTAAAATCTAAAATAGAAAAAATAAATCTAAAAAACTATAATATTCTAATAACCTCTAGAAAATAGAAATAAATTCTAGAAAAAATTAATTAAAATCTATTAAAATACTAAAACAGAAAATAAGAGATAAAAACTATTTAAAATCTAGATCCTATGCTAAAAAAATTAAGAAATAAAATTTAGAAAATTAAATTAGTGAACATAAAAGAAATGCGAGAATGCAATGAAATAACCAGTAACAAAATCGGATACCGAAAAACCACCGAAACCAACAGCGAAGATCGAATCACCTGAAAGAGCACCACTTCCAAAATAAACCTGTTTATTTGAACCGACTTGAAGCGCTTGAAACACGAAAGAGAGGGCTGTAATCCCGATAAAAATCAATCTGACTGCAAAAATGCACAGTATGCGGTATGCAGATGCCAATGCAAAGGAAACGAAACATAAGCCAAATATAAGAAACAGTTGGTCAAATTTTGGGGTACAACAAAAACACACAAGCACTAGGATTGACTCGCATAGGGGATGAGAGTTGGAGTCCCCAGCAGAGTCTCCAGCTGTCACATCGCTGCGGAAAAAAAAAAAAAGAAAGGCCGACAAGGACAGAACAAAGGTTACTGGTCTCTTCCTTTTTGGGCAAGAAAATTCAAAAATGGAGCAAAGAGGTACATCATGTGTTGGTTCAGTTTTGGCAATGTTTTGTGTGCACCAAAATGCAATTCATGCACATGGTTTGTGAGTGTAAAAATGTTGCATGCTGAAATGTACAAACTTGCCTAAATGACTTGTAATCCATGCCTTGAATTATGTTCAAACCATCAACTTTGAGACATGATATATTGATGCACAAAGCTCCTTTTGTTTAGAACTTAGGCTCTAATTAAAGAGTGCATGGAATGGAGCAACTTTGATGTTGGTAGAAGTTTGATTTGATCATTGGAAGAGCATGAAATTTGAGGTTGAAAAGCATGGCACAAAATCTGCCTAGAGGTAACTTAGAAAAATTATAAGTTATGAGTTTTGAACTATTTTTTTAACTTTGAACCTCCATAACTTGAGCTTAAAAAATCATATGAGGGACTTCTAGTAATGTATGGAAAGCTTGGAACAAGATCTACAACTTTCGTTTGGGACCAAGTTTCATTTGACAATGAGAACTTGATGGAAATTGACTTGCAAAGTTGGTCCAAAGATCTGCCTAAGCTTGCCAATTTTAAGATCATTGAAATCCCTAACTTTGAATTATCATAACTTGAGCTCCAAATATCATATGATAACTTGAGGAACATGACCTTGACCTCAAAAGGTCAGGAGTTGACTTTTTCACTGCACAGTTGACTTTTTCCCCAAATCTCCTGATTTTGAATTGACTGATGAATTGAAGCTCTTCTGATTAAAATTGATGATCAAACTTCTACCTCTAAACACCTTAAGACATATGGAAGGCCATGGAAACATGTTTTGCTCCAGGAAACAAGTTTAACCTGATCATAAGTGAAACCCTAATTCCATCCTTTTTGCCTAGGCATTGTGCAGATGAACTGAGTGACCATTCCAACTTCACAATAACCTCTGAGGTACTCAAAAAGCTTCTACGTCATGCTTGCACCAATGACAGGTCCTCATGAACCCTTGACAAAACTCTTTGATGATTCTTTGACAATGAGTTGTGGTACATCTCTCCTCTATATGAGCTCTGATAACCTCATGATGATAACACAACACAATAACCTCTACCAATGCCTTTGCTTGAGCTTGAAGACCATAAGGCTCTCCTCTTGGATGGCACACACACAATCACTTGATCCCCTACAAGAACAATGATATGCAAATGCAAGATGCTAAAATGCAATGAAACATAAGCCAAATATAAGAGAAAGGGGTTGGTCAAAATTTAGGGTACAACAGCTGCCCCAATTCAAACGACTTGGATCTGAAGGGATGAAAAGCGAATGGCTTTCAAACATTCAAGGTAAAAGACGGTTGAATACCAAAGAACCCGGGAATTTACACACTGCAGAAAAGAAACGGTAACTGAAAACACTGTTGGGGAGAGATAAAGATAAGATGGACGCATCCATCGAAGATCAACATCTTCCAGGGTCTGGATACCACACATGCGAGAGAAAATTTTATAATCTGCCAGAGTTTGGATACCACATAGGCAAGATAAACCATCAGTCGGGGTCTGGATACCATGCAGGCTCAAGAGTCACACACTATAAGCTAGGGTCTAGATACTATTCGAGCTTAAAAGGATAAAATGATATTAATCGGGGTCGGGATACCACACGGGTTAAAGGAAACATCATAGTCTGCAGGGGTCTGGATACCTCACGGGCAAAAAAAATCACTGGTCAGGGTCTGGATACCGTACAGGCTCAGGAAATAAACACTGTAAGTTAGGGTCTGGATACCGCTCGAGCTTAAAGAGATAAAATGATGTTAATTGGGGTCTGGATACCACACGGGTTAAAGGAAACATCATAGTCTGTCGGGGTCTGGATACCTCACGGGAAAAACAAATCACTGGTCGGGGTCTGGATCCCGCATAGGCTTAGGAGATAAACCGGTGGAAGCCGGGGTCTGGGTATCGCACGGGCTTGAGCCAATAAAATCGGTGAAAGCCAGGGTCTGGTTACCGCACGGGCTAAGAAGATAAATTAGTGGAATCGGGGTCTGGATACCACAGGGCTAGGGAGAACATCATGAATTACCAGGGTCTGAATACCATACGGGCGAAAAGATACATCGATGGGAGCCGGGGTCTGGATACCACACTGGCTTGCTGAAATAACCATCAACTAGGGTCTGGATACCGCACAAGTTGATTAAACAAAACGAGTATGAGTTGGGGTCTGGATACCACACAGGCTAACTGAAGTGAACTGGAGGAAGCCGGGGTTTGGATACCGCACGGGCTCACTAAACTAACCGGAGGAAGCTGGGGTCTGGATACCACACGGGCTTACTGAAATAACCGGAGGAAGCCGAGGTCTGGATACCACACGGGCTTACTGAAATAACCGGAGGAAGTCGGGGTCTGGATACCACACGGGCTTGCTGAAATAACCATCAATTGGGGTCTGGATACTGCACAAGTTGATTAAACAAAACGGGTATGAGCCGGGGTCTGGATACCATGCAGGTTAGCTGAAGTGAACCGGAGGAAGTCGGGGTCTGGATACCGCACAGGCTCACTGAACTAACCGGAGGAAGCCGGGGTCTGGATACCACACGGGCTTACTGAAATAACCGGAGGAAGTCGGGGTCTGGATACCACACGGGCTTACTGAAATAACCAGAGGAAGCCGGGGTTTGGATACCACACGGGCTTACTAAAATAACCGGAGGAAGCCGGGGTCTGGATACCACACGGGCTTGCTGAAATAATCAGAGGAAGCCGGGGTCTAGGTACCACACGGGCTTATTAAAATAATCGGAGGAAGCTGAGGTCTGGATACCACACGGGCTTGCTGAAATAACCGGAGGAAGTCGGGGTCTGGATACCACACGGGCTTGCTGAAATAACCGGAGGAAGCCAGAGTCTGGATACCACACGAGCTTACTAAAATAACCAGAGGAAGCCAGGGTCTGGATACCACACGGGCTTGCTAAAATAACTGAAGGAAGTCGGGGTCTGGATACCACACGAGCTGATGAAACAAAACTGATGGAAGTCGAGGTCTGGATACCACACAGGCTTACTGAAATAACCAGAGGAAGCCAGGGTCTGGATACCACACGGGCTTACTGAAATAACTGGAGGAAGTCGGGGTTTGGATACCACACGGGCTTACTGAAATAACCGGAGGAAGCCGGGGTCTGGATACCACACGAGCTTACTGAAATAACCGGAGGAAGCTGGGGTCTGGATACCACACGAGCTGATGAAACGAAACCGGTGGAAGCCGGGGTCTGGATACCGCACGAGCTTGCGCCACTACCGTTGTCTGCTGGAGATACACCTGAAATAAGAGGTAACAACCTGGCTTATGTTTCAAATGCATATGTTTGAAAATAGTGTAATGCTCCATACAAAATGGAAATGCTACGCGTTTGGGAGGATGCTATGCACGATGCAAATGCAAAGGAACCACTTTAGCAACATAAATGCTAAAAAGGGGAAACCAAACTCCGTTGGGGATGACCGGGTGCCAAGTATGATTTGAATTTTGTTGGGGAACACAAGCCCTGGATGGCTTCTTGGATACAAACTTTCCTGGGTAAAACTGCTTTGCTGAGAACAAAATCCACTCCGCCAGGGATCAAGTAAACTCTGTTGAGGAAAGCGCCCTGGATGGCCTACCAGAATACAACTCTTCTGGGGAACAAACAACTCCACTCTACCAAGGAAATCAGCCCTGGATGGCCCGCCAGAGTATCACCCTCTGGGGAATAGACATCTCTACTGGGGAAGCAAAGCAAACTGCTATGGAATAACTTCATTCTACCGGAGGTTTCACTCTGCTGGAGGTTGAATCCACTATCTGCTAGGGATAAGATTTACTGGGAGATTATCCTGCACTTTCTCTGCTGAGGATGGAGAAAAACAATCTCTGAGTCAATCCCGCTCTGCGGGGAGAAAACAAACTCCGCTGGAGACATGCAGGGGATGAAAATTAATTGGGGAAATATCCCGAAAGAAACCCACTCTGACGAGTACCAATGACTAACTGGATTCTTCTACGGACCACAACTCCGCTGGGGATCACCCAATGAGGGAATCAACATCGACCTCTGCTTGGGAAAATGAGCAACAAACTCAACCATATCAACCTCTACTTAGAGAAAATGAGTCCCTGACTCGAACTCTGAGGGGGAAGGAGTCAAAGACCTAGACTCTGTGGGGGTAACAACACTGCACTCGTCCCACTGCTGGAAGAATAATCCCAAACACCTGCTGGGGATAACCTTGACTGCATATAATTCCAACCTGCTGAGGATGAAAACAGTCTTAACCTACACACCTTCTTCAGGTGGGGGACTTCTGGAAAAGTCTCGAGGATGAGAGCCCTGCAAACGACAAACAAACAAACATGTTTTGTGTAGCATACACCATCTTAATCATCACTTGTGACACTACTTAAGCAAAAAAATAATGTTTTGATTATAGTTGGTAGAGCCCACAAGTTTATGTATGCAAAGTTTTATCAAAAACATCAGGCGTCTTTTCCAAACAAAACGGTAAAAACTAAAACAGAGACAAAAGCTTTCTGAATAGTATGTTTTATTGATTGATGGCCTGTAAATAGGAAAAAATACAACACATGCAACTCCTGAAATGAGAAAGTTGTGCAATAAATATATAGAAATGCACAGATATATACAACATGTCGGCAATGCGGTACAGACAACCACCATGGGACGACTCAACTATGACTCGCATGACTTTGATGCTTCTTCGATGCTTTGTCTTCTGAAAAGATTGATTTGGTTGATCGACCCTCGGGTCCTCCCAAAATCCACTGTGCTTTGAAGATCAATACCTAGACTGCAGTCATTTGCTTTTTTTCAAATCCCTAACTTTTGCCTGAATCGCCCTTGCGGGTTTTCGATTCACCGGGATACCCATTTTTTCCAAAGTCACCCTTTCGGGTTTTCAAATTTGCGGGTTTACATTTTTCTTTTTATTCCTAAATTTTGCCCGAACCCATCCTTTTGTGCTTCGCTAGGATGCCCCATTTTTGCCTGGATTTTTCTTTTCTTTCCAGCGAGTCTATCTTAAGCAAAGTATCTTTTAACTGCGTCTGTGTTCACAGGGGACGTGAAATATTCACCATCCATCGTTGAAAGTAGTAAGGCTCCTCCAGAGAAAACTTTCCTTACGATATATGGACCTTCATAATTGGGAGTCCATTTGCCCCTGTGATCTGTCTATAGAGGGGGGATCCGCTTCAACACCAAATCACCTGCCTGAAAGCTCCGAGAACGCATCTTCTTATCAAAGGCTTTCTTCATTCTGCTCTGGTACAGATGACCGTATGCAATGGATGTCAGCCTCTTCTCATCCATCAGGCTGAGTTGATTCAATCTATTCCTCACCCATTCTGCCTCATCTAAATTGACGTCAACTAGAATTCTCAAAGAAGGAATCTCAACTTCCAAAGGTAGGACTGCTTCCATACCATATACCAGAGAGAAGGGAATTGCCCCAGTTGAAGTATGCAATGAGGTACGATACCTATGCAACGCGAAGGGCAACATCCCATGCCAATCTCTATAGGTCACCACCATCTTCTACACTATCTTCTTTATGTTATTATTGGCACATCGCCATTCATCTTCGAACGATAGGGAGAAGAATTGTGATTCTCAATCTTGAAATTCAGGCATAATTCCTTCATTATCTTGTTATTCAAATTTGAACCGTTATTAGTAATGATTCTTGTAGGTACTCCATAACGGTAGATGATGTCCCTCTTGATGAACCGGGCTACCACTTGTTTGGTGACATTAGCATAGAGGCTGCTTCGACCCACTTGGTGAAATAGTCAATCACCACTAAGATGAATCGGTGTCCATTGGATGCAGTTGGCTCTATCTTGCCAATCATATCAATGCCCCACATGGAGAAGGGCCATGGAGACGCCATAACGTTCAAAGGATTCGGTGGCACATGAATCTTATCGACATAAACTGGCATTTATGGCATTTCTTGGCATACTTGAAGCAATCAGACTCCATAGTCAACCAATAATACCCTGCCCTTAACAGCTTTCGAGACACGGCATGCCCGCCAGCATGTGTTCCAAAGGCACCTTCATGGACCTCTTCCATAAGCAAACTCGCATCTTTTTCGTCCATACATCTTAGCAGCACCAAGTCAAAGTTTCTCCGATAGAGCACACCATCTTGGTTCAGATAGAAATTCCCAGCCAACCTCCTCAAGGTCTTCTTATCTCGGGCCGATGCCTCAGGCGGATATTCTTGGTTCTTGAGAAAATTCCGGATGTCGTAATACCATGGCTTGCCATCAGAAGCTTCCTCTATTGCGAAAACGAATGTCGGCCTATCAAGGCGTGAGATGACAATTCTCAGAGCATCATTTCAAAAATTCACCTTATACATTGAGGATAGTGTAGCTAAGGCATCTGCCATCTGATTTTCTGCTCTAGGCACATGATGAAACTCTACTCGGTCAAAGAAAGGTAGCAACCTTCTGGCATAGTTCATATAAGGGATCATATTAGGTTGTCGGGTCTCCCACTCCCCTTTGATCTGGTTAATCACCAAAGCAGAATCATTATAGATATCAAGTTTTTTATTCTCAAATCAATTGCTTCCTCAATCCCTATGATACATGCTTCATATTCGGCTTCGTTGTTGGTGCACGGAAATGTCAACCTAGCAGTGAATGGTATATGAGAACCATTGGGAGTTGTAATGATTGCCCCAATTCCACTACCATAGGAGTTAACAGCACCGTCAAAGATCAATTTCCACTGGGAACCTTTTTCAGGACCTTCCTCGGGTAAGAGCTCATCGCAATCCTTCATCTTCAAGAACATAATGTCCTCATCGAGAAATTCAAACTTCGTCGTTGATTGGTTGCTCTGCGATATATTCTGACAGAACACTCCCTTTAATGGCCTTCTGGGAGACGTATTGAATGTTGCACTCTGTCAAAACCATATGCCATCTAGCAATCCTCCCCAAAAGTGCTTGCCTCTCAAACACGTACTTAATCTGATCCATCTTTGAAATTAACATGGTTGTGTGGTTTAGCATGTATTGCCTTAGGCGTTTAGCGGCCCAAGCAAGTGCGCAACAAGTTTTCTCCAACATTGAGTATCTAGACTCACAGTTTGTGAACTTTTTACTCAAGTAGTAAATTGCATGCTCTTTCTTTCCAGTCTCGTCATGTTGACCGAGAACACAACCCATGGAATTCGGAAGAATCGTCAAGTACATAATCAACGGTCTTCCAGCCACTGGGGGCATCAGTATTGGAGGTTTCTGAAAATACTCCTTTATTTTCTCGAATGCCCTCTGGAAATTTTCGTTCCAGACAACCGCCAGATATTTCTTCAACAAATTAAAGTTGGCTCACACGTGGCCATGAGGTGAGATATGAACCTAATAATGTAGTTCAATCTACCCAAGAAACCACAAACCTCTTTCTCCGTCTTCGGCACTGGCATTTCTTGAATTGTTTTTATTTCTGCAGGATCGACCTCAATACCTTTCTCACTGACAATGAACCTCAACAACTTTCTTGACCGTACACCAAAGGTGCACTTGTTTGGATTCAGCCTTAGTTTGAACTTCCTCAACCTCTCAAACAGCTTTAGAAGATTCACCAGATGTCCTTCCTCTGTTTACGACTTTGCAATCATGTCATTAACATAAACTTCAATCTCATGATGAATCATGTCATGAAACAAAGTGACCATCACCCACTGATAGGTTGCCCATGCGTTCTTCAACCCAAAAGGCATTACCTTATAGCAAAACATCCCTCACGGTGTGATAAACGTTGTTTTCTCCATGTCTTCCGATGCCATCTTAATCTGATTATAACCGGAGAAACCGTCCATGAAGGAAAACACGAAGTATTGTGCAGTATTATCAATAAGTACATCGATGTGGGGAAGTGGGAAATCATCTTTTGGACTTACTCGGTTTAGATCACGGTAATCTACACATATTCGTACCTTACCATCCTTCTTGGGTACAGGCACAATGCTAGCGGTCCACGGAGGATAATTCGTTACGGCGAGAAATCTGGCATCCAACTGTCTCTGGACCTCTTCTTTGATCTTTACCGCCATATCTGACCTGGTTCTTCTTAGCTTCTGCTTGACAGGTGGGCACTCTTCACCAAGAGGCAAGCGATGAACCACAATATCTGTATCGAGTCCGGGAATATCTTCATATGACCAAGCAAAGACATCTTTATACTCTCGGAGTAGTCCTACCAGTCTTTGTTTGACGTCATCCTTCAATGCAGCCCCTATTCTGACTTCCTTCTTAGCTTCTTCTGTTCCTAGGTTGACAACCTCGACTTCCTCCTGATGAGGTAGAATGACCTTCTCCTCTTGTCTTAACAATCTGGCAAGCTCGTCAAGTAGGTCTTCGTTTTCTTTGATCTCTTCTTCCGCTTGAAAGGTCGGATTATCAAAGTCATACCGAGTCATACATGAGTCTGAGTCGGTGGCATCTGAAATGTGAAACCTGCAATGATGATGATTTAATGCTTAAATGATATGCAAACAAACAAACACAAACCACATTGCCATTTTATAGTTAAAATAAAAACAAGAAAAACAAGGATCACAAAATTTTTGATGCAAAGATACCTTTTTGATTAATGATTAAAACGCTTGTTCATACATAAACGATAGGGCCCTACAAATAAAGACCACTATGCTCCAGGCAGAATATAGGGCAGTACATTAATCAAAACAAAGAAATTACTCTTCATAAGCCACTGGGATAACTTCTTCGATGGTCCAATTCTTCAATCTGGCCAGGAATGCACGGCTGGATCCATGCATCCATGTCGCAGTCACTGTCTCCTTCCTCTTAAGACATGACATTAATTCGCTCGAATATCACCCCACCGCTTGTGAATTGAACTGGCCCCTTGTGTGAGGACAAACCCTCATATAGCATACATACTTGAGTTTCGATGATAACAAAACGTGATCATGAATGAATCGGTTTTTCTCGATTCTACCTCTATAACAAATGCAATATTTCACCTCTCATATCCTTCTTATATCCATCTAAAGTGTCATATTAAATTCAATATATATGGGAGACCAGTGATCATGATTAGATGCATAAAAATCACATAAATATGTATTTTTTGCAGTTTTGCAGGGTTTGAGTCGACCACAGGTCGACGCATGGTCGGCGCATGAATCAGTGTAAAAGCCCACAGGTCGGTGCATACCGACCTATGGTCGACGCATACTGTGAAGACTTTTCAACCTGTCTAAATCTTCAGGCTATGCATCGATGCATAGTCCTGCTATAATCGATCGTTCGCTCGTTTATGCTGTTTTTTAAGGCTTTCCACTTTGGGTGAAAAGCTGTTATGTTTGTTGGCTTGTTGGTTACTATATATAGGTGTTTTATGTTCTTTTCTCAATAACAATTGAAACAACAATTGAAATTTTGATTCAATTATGTAAGAACAAGAAAGGTGAAATAGGTGCTACCAAATCTTTTCATCTTCATCCTCAACAATTCACAACACAAAAATTCTTGTTGTGGTTTGTGTCTCGTTCAAGGTGATAAGGTTCGAAGTCGTTGATTGGGAATCCGGTCCGGGTTGAGTTTGTAGCAGGTTTTTCTTGAATAAAATCTTGAAGGTTTTGCCCTCCAAGATTCGGAGAAAATCTTGGGGGGGTTTTGGTACGGATCGTCTCTACCAACTTCATTTGAGCGAAGGTGATTGAGAAGCAAAAGGTTTCGTTAATCTAGTAGCGGGAATCAGTGAAGTTTGCAAGAGAGTTCCGGGTTCGATTTGTGTGTGTTTGAGATCAGTCGGGCCGAGGGTTTGAAGAACGGAAGTTTGTTTAACAAAGGGGCTGGAATCGGAGGTCTACTCACAATGATCGAGGAACTTGATTCGGCTCGAATCAAGGAACAAGGAGAGAAAGCATCATCAACATCAAGAGAGTTTGTTTGTATATTTTGCTTATCTATCCTTGTATAAACATTTCAACTCTACAGGTGATATCTATTATATTGATCTCAATTCTAGTTTTAGAATTGAGGGCAGACGTACCCTGAAGCGAGGACGGTGGAGGAACTGCCTCAACAAATCTTTGTCTCCTTATTTTTCTGCACTTTCATTTTGGCTTTAGAATTTGAGTAATTTTAGTATAAGCAATTCTATCAAAATTTGCATTGAGTTGAGTAAGTGCTTTTCAATGTTTTGAGCTCTAGTATAATAATATATTGTACAAGGAATTTAGAGTTACTTACTCAAGTCAAAATTCACTTGGAGTGTCTCGCACACCAAGTGTTTGATAAATTGCCTAAACCAAAATTCACTTGGATTATTTGCATATTTTGTGGTGATTGTGGAGCATTGGAACTAGTCCTACTTATTAGTGGTAAAATCAATTTATAAGTGTGACTAGTGTGTTGAATCTATTTTTTTCTCATTATCACTTCCATAAGGCTAGACGCATATCCGGTATTCTAATAACGGTTCGTTTTAGACGGTAATTTTTCCAAGGTCGCTTCCGCAAATCAAACATTTTTAAAACCAATTTTTAATTGGTAAGCACCTACTGATTTTTAATTGAGATCTATTCAACCCCCCCTTCTAGATCTGAGCCATCGTCTAACACCTTGTAGCGCGGAGCGCTCTTTGAAGAAGATGCAAACGGGCTGTATCCCAGTCCGAACTTGTCTTGTTTGTTGGGGACGCTCACAACTTTCCCCCACCCTTCACTACAGCTTGTGCTTCCTTGAAAGATGACATAGCAACTTCTGATGCTTTGGCCTCCGCGGGTGCTTTCTCCTTGATTTGAACGGTCTCAAAGGCTGATAACACGAAATCATATAAATATTTTCATGACTAATTCGACTAAAAGCTAACCGTTTTCGATCCGATTTCGGGCTATTTCCATGTATTTGTCTGATGTTTTTGCAGGTATTCAACGATCACGTCTAAACGAGGCAACATGAAGAAAAGAAGCAATCCTAGATGAAATATGGACGAAAAAGGAGTGAAAACACAATGAAAAGCGCAGCAGACAGTTTTTGCTGATGTGACGACCGTCACAGATGCATGACGACCGTCACACGGGTGACGACCGTCACACCTTGTGACGACCGTCATGCAGGAAAAAACGCCCCACTCAGATTACACGTCAAAAGAGCAGTTCCAATTCCCATTAAATGGTCCACTACTCCCTAAATTATCTGCCTCAAGGTCCATCATCCTCAGAGGTAACCGTTGGATTTCCACCTCTATAAAAAGGGAAGCAGGGGACTTCAAAAAGAGAGCTGCATTCATACCACGAAGTGCTGCCAAATTTTATTTCCAGAGCAAATTTATTTTCAGTTATTATTTGTATCCATTTCTCCAGTTTCATTTGTATCCCTTTTCCTTTATTTCCCTTTCCATTCTACTCATTCCCATTTCCGCTCTTCTGTAATTGTTACTGCACTGTACGATCGAATTGGAACTAAAGACAGAATCCTGCCAACATCTGTGGAGGATCTGCCCAAAGGCCAATTGGCATTATTTACAGGTTTTCATTTTGATCGACTTCTATTTTATCATAATGCAATTTATTATTTATTATTATTATTTATGTTTTGCTTTTCCAAATTCCATGTCTAGCTAAACTTAGGTAATCGATATGTAGTAATAATTCGAATGGGATTTGATAACTCTTGTTTGAAAACTTTCTTTTCATAAAAATAACTTATGGTCTAAGTGTTTAAAAATTGATTTACGAAATAAACTTCGTCGCGAAAGCGAGAACTTATTTTAAAGTAGTTTTGCCACGAAAGTGGGAAATTAATTAAGATACGAACCAACAAGCGAAAGCTGCGGTAAGGTCGGATAGTAAACACTAGGCATTTGTTTTAATAACAGCGAAAGCACTTTAAAACGAATTAGAACTTAGAGATTTCCAAAAAGTAATTTTAACCCCGAACGGAATACGAAAGTGTACGTTAGGCCCTTAGGATTATGATTAGCGTCAATAACCATTGTGAGACGAGAGTCTTCAAATCTCTATTTTCTGCTTAAATGAACTGTGAAAACTATTTCATACACCAGGAACTTATCAAATCCCTGAAGAACACAATTACTACGTATCGATTCAATTAATCAAAATCTAAATAGCAATCTTAGTTTCCCCTTTTAGTGACAATCTTATTCCCTCAAAACATATTCTACCTAGCTAAACATAGTAACTCCCGAGAACACTAGTTTGATTACGAGTCCCTGTGGGATCGATATCTTTTATTACTACGCGATAGACTGTGCACTTGCAGTTAGTTGTATTAGACATAGAAAGTCGCGATCAAGTTTTTGGCGCCGTTGCCGGGGACCCGTTTAGTCAATAGTGTAACCTTCTGTTACGCTGTATAGACTAGGTAAACAATTTTCATTTTTCCTTTACTAGTGTTGTCGATTGTATGCCAAGTGATCGCCCACAAAGAGATATCTTGAAACCTTCAGTCGCAGAACTAGAGCGCTTCTTACATCTAAGAAGCTGAATCATTGAGTACCAACTCAAACATAACATTCCTGATCCTCTCACTCCCATTCCCAAAGAAGAAGAACCAAAGATGGCTGAAGGACCTCCGAACAAACCGCTGAAGGCATACGCTACACCATCTCAGATGGAGCCTAGAAGTAGCATTGCTGCCCCAGCTATTACCCGAAATGATTTTGAGCTGAAACCATCATTGATGTCGGTTGTACAATAAAACCAATTCTCAGGAAACGCAACTGAGGATCCGAACGAACATCTAACGAAGTTTGTACAATACGCAGACACAGTGAAAGCAAATGGAGTAACTCCAGACGCGATAAGACTTCGTCTTTTCCCATTCTCTCTTAGAGACAGAGCGTGGACATGGTTACAATCGTTACCATCCAACTCCGTTACGACGTGGGAGCAATTGAAGAACGTCTTCTTAGCAAGATATTTTCCACCAAGCAAAACTGCTATGCTTAGAGCTCAAATCAACGGATTTCGACAGAAAGATGCTGAATCTCTCTACGAAGCATGGGAACAATTCAAAGATATGATGAGAACATGTCCTCACCACGGTCTAGAAGACTGGGTGACAATCCATACTTTCTATAATGGGCTTCTATACAATACTAGATTAACCATAGACGCTGCCGCGGGCGGTGCACTTATGGATAAGCCATACGATGAAGCCTATCAATTAATAGAAAACATGTCACAAAACCATTGCCAATGGGGAGGTGAACGCACTCCAAATGAGAAAACCTCAGCGAAAGGTGGGATGTACGAAATCAGCAGCCTTGAAAAGTTCAATGCTAAAGTAGATGCTCTAGCACAAAAGATCGATAGTCTGACCGTTAACCCCACTGCAACTGTCGCTGCAGTAACTCCAAATTGCGAGTTATGCGGAAGCACCACTCATAATGCACCCGAATGCCCATTGCTAGCCGGAATCCCGCCAGACCAGGTAAATTATGCTCAAGGAAATCCCTACGCAAATACCTACAACCCAGGTTGGCGAAATCATCCAAACTTTTCTTACAAAAGCGAAAATGCGTTGCAAATGCCTACTGCTCCGCAAGGATATCAAAAACCAGCTGCTCAGAATGCACCTAGGAAATCAAACCTCGAATTGATGATGGAAAAAATCATAGCTACTCAAGCTCAAACGAACAAAGAGTTCCTGAATCAGAACATACACACTAGCGAGCAAATTAAACAGTTGACAGGAAAAGTAGACGCTTTAGCCACCCACAACAAAATGTTAGAAACTCAGATATCACAAGTGGCTCAACAACAAGCATCCGCTGTCGCACCTGCTGGCACATTTCCTGGACAACCCGAACAGAATCCTAAAGGCCAGGCAAATGCTGTGATACTAAGAAGTGGAAAAGAATTGGATGAACCGATCGATCCGAGGACCGAAAACTCAGCCATGCAACAGAAACCAACTGAACAAGTAGAAAAGGAATCTGAGTTAGAGAAGAAGGAAGACAACGAGAAGGAGGATACCGCAAGTGAAAAAACTCAAGCACCTCCAGCGCCATATAAACCACCTATCCCTTATCCGCAAAGACTAATAAACTCTAAAACTTCAGGACAGTTTAAGAAATTTGTAGAGCTCCTTAAACAGTTGAATATTACTATTCCTTTTACAAAAGCGATAACTCAAATGCCGTCATACGCCAAATTTCTCAAAGAGATCCTGTCAAATAAGAGAAAGATCGAGGATAACGAAACAGTTACACTCACTGCAGAGTGTAGCGCTATTATTCAAAACCGCATGCCTCCTAAATTAAAAGACCCAGGTAGTTTTTCCATACCCTGCGTCATAGGAAAGTTCGTAATAGACAAAGCTCTATGCGATTTAGGAGCCAGTATTAGTGTTATGCCCTTATCTATATGCAAAAAGCTGAACATGGGAGACCTCAGGCCAACCAAAATGTTCGTACAATTAGCTGACAGATCAGTAAAATACCCCGTCGAAATACTGGAGAACGTTCCAGTACGCATAGGACAATTCTACATCCCAACCGACTTCATAATCATGGACATCAAGGAGGACACTGTAACCCCAATTATCCTAGGAAGACCATTCCTAGCTACAGCCGGAGCGATTATAGACGTGAAGAAAGGAAGGCTAACATTCGAAGTAGGAGAAGAAAAGATAGAGTTCATTCTCACCAAGTTCTTACAAGCACCAGCAATAGACGATACCTGCTATTTAGTAGATGAAATTGACGAATACATAAGAGAACTTGAAAATGAGGAGACCACGTATTCAGAAATAATAAAGATTCAAATACCCGACATTTCTGAAGACGACAATTGGCGTAAACCTTATAAAGACGACAGCCTAAGCGAAAGCTTAGCACTGACACCAAACCATATGCCAGGTCCGAAGAACCCATCTTTAGAGCTTAAAACTCTACCCAAAAACCTCAGATATGAATTTCTAGACGATGAACTAAAAAGACCAGTGATAGTCAACGCCGACTTAGGACAACCAGAAACAGAAAAATTATTAGAAGTCCTAAAGAAGTATCCCACCGCGTTAGGCTATAACATAAGCGATTTAAAAGGTATAAGCCCTTCGATCTGTATGCATCGAATTACAATAGAGGAAGACTCTAAAACCTCTCGAGAGCATCAGAGAAGACTAAACCCCATCCTGAGCACTGTAGTCAGAGATGAAGTAAAGAAATTGCTAGATGCAGGAATCATCTATCCGATCTCCGATAGTGAATGGGTTAGCCCAGTTCATGTCGTACCAAAGAAAGGAGGAGTCACAGTAGTTAAAAACGAAAAAGGCGAATTGATAACAAAAAGAGTCGTGACTGGAAGTAGGATGTGTATTGATTATAGGAAGCTTAACAAGGTTACGCGTAAAGATCACTTCCCGTTACCCTTCATAGACCAAATGTTAGAAAGATTAGCCAAACATTCATATTTCTGCTATCTAGATGGTTACTCAGGATTCTTCCAAATTCCCATCCATCCTGATGACCAAGAAAAGACTACATTCACCTGTCCTTACGGTACTTTTGCTTATCGCCGAATGTCGTTCGGACTCTGTAACGCTCCAGCAACCTTCCAAAGATGCATGATGGCAATCTTCGCAGATTTCATAGACGACATTATGGAAGTGTTTATGGACGATTTCTCGGTATGTGGACAAAGTTTTGAAGGATGCTTACAAAACTTAGAAATGGTACTAGAACGCTGCGTAAAAGTAAACCTCGTCCTAAATTGGGAGAAATGCCATTTTATGGTCCGACAAGGAATAGTTCTAGGACATGTCATATCAGATAGAGGGATTGAGGTAGACAAAGCCAAAATAGAGATTATAAAAGATCTCCAACCTCCAAAATTCGTACGAGAAATACGGAGTTTTCTAGGACATGCCGGTTTCTACAGAAGATTTATAAAAGATTTCTCGAAAATCACAAAACCTTTGACCGGCCTGTTAATGAAAGATGTTGAGTTCGTCTTCGACGACGACTGTTTAAAAGCATTCGAAACATTAAAATCAGCCCTTATCACCGCACCAATCATGCAACCACCAGATTGGAGACTACCGTTCGAAATCATGTGCGACGCGAGTGATTACGCTGTAGGCGCAATTCTAGGACAAAGGAAGGACAAGAAACTCCATGCTATCTACTACGCTAGTAGAACCTTAGATCCTGCCCAAATGAACTACGCCACCATAGAAAAGGAACTTCTAGCAGTTATATTTGCGCTTGACAAATTTCGTTCCTACTTAGTAGGAGCAAGAATTATCATATACACAGACCACGCTGCCATAAGGTACCTAATAAGCAAAAAGGATGTCAAACCAAGATTATTGAGATGGATCCTGTTACTACAAGAGTTTGACTTAGAAATCAAAGATAAGAAAGGAACCGAGAACGTTGTTGCGGATCACTTATCCCGAATAGAAGGCATCAGACACGAACCAATACCGATAAATGACGATTTCCCGTACGAACGTCTGATAGCCAAATTAGAAAGTGACACACCCAATGCAATCTCGGAAGATCCAGAATTCGAAAAAGCCGTAGAAGCCGTCTATGCCCAAGTCACATTACCTTGGTATGCTGACATCGTTAATTACCTCGCTGCGGGCGTGCTTCCATCAGATCTTACTTATCAGCAAAAGAAGAAATTCTTCCACGACCTGAAACACTACTATTGGGACGAACCTCTACTCTTCAAGAGAGGGGCCGACAACATATATCGTCGCTGTGTCCTAGAGGAAGAAATAGAAAATATTATTTCCCAATGCCACTCAGCACCATATGGTGGTCATGCTAGTACATCCAAGACGTGCGCTAAGATTCTCCAAGTCGGCTTATTCTGGCCTAATCTCTGGAAAGACGTTCACATCGCTGTGCAAAAGTGCGATAGATGCCAACGAACTGGCAACATCTCACGACGCGATGAAATGCCTCAGAAAGGAATCTTAGAGGTAGAAGTCTTCGACGTCTGGGGAATAGATTTCATGGGACCTTTCCCACCTTCTTTTGGAAATAACTACATACTCGTCGCTGTCGATTACGTGTCTAAATGGATAGAAGCCATAGCTGCTCCAACAAATGACGCACGAGTAGTAATCAAACTCTTCAAGAACACAATCTTTCCTAGATTCGGTGTACCCAGACTCGTCATTAGCGACAGAGGATCTCACTTCATATCACGAATATTCGATAAACTTCTTTCTAGATATGGAGTCAAGCACCGAGTAGCTACACCTTATCATCCGCAAACTAGCGGACAAGTAGAGGTCTCGAACAGAGAAATAAAACAGATCTTGGAAAAGACTGTCGCTACCTCGAGAAAAGATTGGTCATCAAAGCTACAAGAAGCTTTATGGGCTTATAGGACCGCAGTTAAGACACTGATAGGTACTACCCCCTATAAATTAGTTTACGGTAAATCCTGCCATCTCCCTGTAGAGTTAGAGCATAAGGCCTTCTGGGCCATTAAGACACTCAACTTCAACTACACCGAGGCAGGAGAAAAGCGAATCTTGAACTTACACGAGTTGGAAGGACTTCAATTAGACGCTTACGAGAATGCCCGTATCTACAAAGAACGAACTAAAAAGTGGCATGATAAACGTTCAATCAGGAAACAATTCAGTGTGGGAGACATCGTATTGCTCTTCAATTCACGATTAAAACTCTTCCCAGGAAAACTAAAATCTAGGTGGTCTGGACCCTATGAAGTGACTAAAGTACTTCAGAGTGGAGCTGTTGAAATTACCGACAAGACAAATGCACCGTTTATCGTAAACGGGCAACGTCTAAAACATTACAATAAGGACGACAACAGTCCTCAAGTCAGCAATATAACATTGCTTGTGCTTCCGGCTCAAACACCCGAATAACTTCTCACCAAGCTATCGTCAGGCTTTCGACGTTAAAAACAACGCTTACTGGGAGGCAACCCAATTTTCCCTCGTTATTGCATTTCATTTTCCCTTAAAAATTCTACTTTAAAAAATCCAACAAAAATCCTAAAATTACTACTACTTTCTACTTTCGTTCATTTTTGTACTTTTATTCTTATTTTATTTTTCCCCTTTTGTCTTTTGTTTCTACCACTTTTCGTTTCTAAAAATCCTGACTTCAATTTCTTGTTTCAAACTTTTCAGGATTTTTAAAGCCTTCAAAACATTCCTTCTATTTTCTCCGAATTACCTGCGAATATGGCCGAGTACAATTTCACAAAGGTTCACTTCAGAGGACTCGCTCAGAAGGCAAGATTTGTAGCACTAACCGAAAGAGAATTCGCCTTAACGCTGTATTATGATAAGGCTACTATGGATAAACTAGGGATCACAGATAGCATTCAATACCTGTTCAATCAACTGGGTTGGGAGAACACTGCTCTGAAAACACGCTTCGCTACCTACAAGGATCTTACCTACGAATTCCTCAGTTCCTTCAGATATACACCCAACTATGGTTTTGGATCCAGCACAGAGTTGATTACTTTCCGATTGTTTGGAATGGACCAAACCCATAGCCGGATGTCACTAGCTAACCTTCTAGGATTCCCTAGCGGACCGCATGTGTTCATCAGTGCAGAAGATGACGATATTGATTTGCAACTCGATCACTTCTGGGGTAGAATCACAGGCGACTATCACCCTGAACCAGACAGAATGTACAATGATGACATTCATAACCCAGCCTTTAGATACTTCCATAAGATACTAGCTCACACCTTGTTTGGAAAGGAAGAAAATATTACCACAGTGTCTAAGGAAGAGTTATTCATCATGTTCTGTGCTTCTCAGGGACGGACAGTAAATGCAGTGCCTTTCATGATGAGATCCTTCAAGCGCCTCACGCTGGAACCTCAGACACCTATTCTTATAGGAGGACTAGTAACAATGATTGCCCACGAGCTTGGCCTTAGATTCCATCTAAATTCCAGCACTCGTTTTGGTACCATCAGACCCATGAACATTCAATTCTACTTTAACAGGCGCATCTTAGGGAATATGGGACCTGGATCGTATGAGTACCTTATTAACGAAAAACCAGTACAGCTATTCACACTGCCTGATCATCTGATGACAAGCATCCACAACAAGGATAACTGGCTCTACGAATTGGATGAGCCTATGGGACCTCCTTCACCACAGTCAACACCCTAGGACTATATGTATGACAGTGACCACATCTCTGAGGCACACGACTACATGTACTTTGAGGACGCCGCCTCTGAAAATGAAGTAGACCCTATGACTCATCCACACTACAATACTTATCCTGAGCCTATCCCTGAGGAAACAACCGACAAAATGGATACCGTGTTACTCAGATTGGACGATGTTGATAAAGCTCTGACTAATGTAAAAGCTGATATCGCAGGCATGCACAGTGACCTGGTAGGCTTCATGGATCTAGTATGCGACCAACTCGATTACTATTCACAGAAATTCGAGGAATTGAAGGCGCGAAACGATTAGTTATTAGCTCGTAGCAGTAATCTCAGTTTAGTCTAGTCTAGTTTAATTTAATTTACTCATTTGGAATTTTCACATTGTTCGTTTCATTATGTACTACATACAATTGTTTCCATTTTATGTTATTTCAATTCTAGTTTTGTTCAATTGTTCTGTTTTCGCATTATTTATTGATTGTTAGCTATTATATTACATCACTGTAGCAATACTAAGCTTTAAAATCACCCCGAATACGCCCTCAGAGCAAAATTCTGCGTTCTGCAGATTTTGCTGCTGTGACGACCGTCACAGCCCCATGACGAGCGTCACACGGGTGACGAGCGTCACGCAGCCCAGAACTGCAATCTGATATAACAGAGGTCGTGTACCCTTCCACTCCCCCCATTATCACTTTCAAACTTCCAAAATTCATACCCCACTACGAATTTCCATCCTCCCCACATTGCCCTATAAACCTAAACTCCAAATTCAACCTCCAAACCACCGTTCTGTCACATTTCCCTCTCTGCCGAAAACCCCAAAACCTCTGAAACCTTTCCATCTTCAACAATGGCCGGAAACGCAGATATCAGCAACATTTCCTTCCCTGAGGGCGAGTTAGGCGAGAGACAACGAGCACAGTACACTGCATTTCATCAGAGGTCGCTCCAGCCAACTCACTACCCGCACCTTCCATCACTTACGGAGCTCGGACTCCTCGAAGGTGTAACCTGGATGCTTCAACGAGCAGGCATCTGGAACCTCTGCTCCAACCCCCAGCCGACATACGAACAGTTCACCCTTGAGTTCTTGAGTTCGTTCTCATACATCACCAGCAGCGGCGAACTCAACCAGCACACAGGTGCCGCTTGTTTCCGAATGTTTGGAGTCAACTACCAGGTGAATCAGAATCAGATCGCCAGCATCCTACAGTTACCCCGCGGCGACAACGCTCGTCGCCGCATCACTGACCAGTTCCAGCACGAAGCCTTCGCGTTGTGGTATCAGTTGACCGGCCTAAATGCCGATGGTTGGGACTCCCTACACGCCACTCACATCCATAACCCCGCCATCAGGTACTTTCACAGGGTGTTGAGCAACACCATCTTCGCCAGAGACAGCAACCACAAAGTGAACTTTAAGGAGCTATTCTTTCTGCATTGCGTCTTCAACAATGAACCGGTCAACGCTGCCCCGTTCCTGCTGGCTCACATTCAGGCCAACTGCAACCGTGGCTCGAAGCCATTTTACTTTGGCGGGATTGTCACGGCCATTGCACTTGGGCTGAACCTGGGCGACCGCCTCCAGCACCTCCAGTCCATCCCCTCGATGTTCCTTGACACCGACCACTGCAGGACCTCCCATCTCATCCGCTCCCGAGCTGACGGGAAATATCATCCGGTTGTGCGTGGCAAGACAGTCAGAAGCATCATCCTTCCGTCCCGCACCCGCATCCATCCTGAGGACCGTACCAACTGGTTGTTCGACCTCACTGCCCCTCCTGCTGCCGCTGTTCCTACTCAGGACACCACTCATGATTCCGAAGATGAAATCCAAGCTGAGTTGGACAGGTCCGAGCAGCCAGAGGCATCGCAACCTCCTCCTCCAGTAGGTACATCATCCCGCCGCCGCCGTCACCATCCCGTGCTCCCTAGACTAGCACCGAAGAGGACCTCCGTCGCTCCCTAGACCAGCAGGCACAGATACTCATGATGCTGCAGCAGCAGAACCAGCGAGCTGACCAGTTCGAAGCTTGGCACCGGACTCAAATGCAACAACTTCACACCGGCCAAGCTACGATCACTAAGAGTCTAGCGAATCTGACCCTGCAGGTCGAAGGACTCCGAGACACGGTCTACCACACCGGAGCCATGAGCTATGAGGACAGAGTAGCCCTTGCTAGAGCCAGAGGACGCCAGCGTGGACGTGACAGGCCCCAGGACTAGATTTTCATTTTTTCCTTTATTGTTTACTATATGTTAGTATTTTGTATTTTCATTTTCAGTTGTATCTCCCTCTCGCATGCTTCAAGAATCAGTGAGGACACTGATCGAGATAGTGTGGGAGCAGAGCCTTATTTCCACTGTATTCAGAACTTCCCTTATTTCCTTTATTTCCATTTCACTGCACTTTAAATTTTAGTAAGTTCTATTTTTACGCTTTCTATTTCTAGCAAATAACGCTCGTCTATATAATTTTCACGTTACGCAAACAACCCCCACATTTTTCAACGAAAACAAAAACTTTCATTTGTTCCTCAAAAGCAAAAGCATCACGAGAATGCACCTGAGTTCAAACCGAGTTTTGAAACTCCGAGGAAACGACAGTTCTAACGAAACCAGTATCGTCCAGACACCTTAGATCTCTAGTTTATGCGAGTCGGTTTCACCACCTACGTGTACCAAAGTCTCAAGTGTCTACGCAAACTCAACCCCAAGTAGTTTATACTAGCAGTCAGCACCATCCTAAAAACACTTCTAAGCGAGCGACCGATGCAAATAAGTGTATGATCTCCAAAAAGATGAAAAATCATGAAAAGAGAGCTAAAAAAGCCCAAGAATATAAGATACGTTTCCTTCTAAGTTAGGTGCTCCTCACCCGAGCATTTAGCCCAACGGCACGAAAAACCCATTGAAAAATCAATGACACCAAATTATGATCAATGAAGAAGATCAAAAACAAAAACGAGATCATATTCACTAACAGGTCGACTTGCCATGAGAGTGTGCGGACCAGGGGCTTAATGTGATTGCGCTAGAACAAACAGGGTGAACTTGCCACGAGAACCTTGACACCAAGATACGGTAGCATGACTGAGACCGATTTGCAATAAAAGGGAGACCTCCGGAGACTTGTAGTCCAGTGTCGTCGTGATACTCGTCTTGTTCCTACCAAGAATCCCGGTTTTTCCAATCTCTGCGAACGAAGAAGCAGCCTCGTGCTTGCCGACTTTTCCACGTTTTACTTGAGGACAAGCAAAGATTCAAGCTTAGGGGAGTTTGATAACACGAAATCATATAGATATTTTCATGACTAATTCGACTAAAAGCTAACCGTTTTCGATCCGATTTCGGGCTATTTCCATGTATTTGTCTGATGTTTTTGCAGGTATTCAACGATCACGTCTAAACGAGGCAACATGAAGAAAAGAAGCAATCCCAGATGAAATATGGACGAAAAAGGAGTGAAAACACAATGAAAAGCGCAGCAGACAGTTTTTGCTGATGTGACGACCGTCACAGATGCATGACGACCGTCACACGGGTGACGACCGTCACACCTTGTGACGACTGTCATGCAGGCAAAAACGCCCCACTCAGATTACACGTCAAAAGAGCAGTTCCAATTCCCATTAAATGGTCCACTACTCCCTAAATTATCTGCCTCAAGGTCCATCATCCTCAGAGGTAACCGTTGGATTTCCACCTCTATAAAAAGGGAAGCAGGGGACTTCAAAAAGAGAGCTGCATTCATACCACGAAGTGCTGCCAAATTTTATTTCCAGAGCAAATTTATTTTCAGTTATTATTTGTATCCATTTCTCCAGTTTCATTTGTATCCCTTTTCCTTTATTTCCCTTTCCATTCTACTCATTTCCATTTCCGCTCTTTTGTAATTGTTACTGCACTGTACGATCGAATTAGAACTAAAGACAGAATCCTGCCAACATCTGTGGAGGATCTGCCCAAAGGCCAATTGGCATTATTTACAGGTTTTCATTTTGATCGACTTCTATTTTATCATAATGCAATTTATTATTTATTATTATTATTTATGTTTTGCTTTTCCAAATTCCATGTCTAGCTAAACTTAGGTAATCGATATGTAGTAATAATTCGAATGGGATTTGATAACTCTTGTTTGAAAACTTTCTTTTCACAAAAATAACTTATGGTCTAAGTGTTTAAAAATTGATTTACGAAATAAACTTCGTCGCGAAAGCGAGAACTTATTTTAAAGTAGTTTTGCCACGAAAGTGGGAAATTAATTAAGATACGAACCAACAAGCGAAAGCTGCGGTAAGGTCGGATAGTAAACACTAGGCATTTGTTTTAATAACAGCGAAAGCACTTTAAAACGAATTAGAACTTAGAGATTTCCAAAAAGTAATTTTAACCCCGAACGGAATACGAAAGTGTACGTTAGGCCCTTAGGATTATGATTAGCGTCAATAACCATTGTGAGACGAGAGTCTTCAAATCTCTATTTTCTGCTTAAATGAACTGTGAAAACTATTTCATACACCAGGAACTTATCAAATCCCTGAAGAACACAATTACTACGTATCGATTCAATTAATCAAAATCTAAATAGCAATCTTAGTTTCCCCTTTTAGTGACAATCTTATTCCCTCAAAACATATTCTACCTAGCTAAACATAGTAACTCCCGAGAACACTAGTTTGATTACGAGTCCCTGTGGGATCGATATCTTTTATTATTACGCGATAGATTGTGCACTTGCAGTTAGTTGTATTAGACATAGAAAGTCGCGATCAAAGGCCTGACACAATGTTTCATGAATTTCACCATCGACCTCTACATATTTAAACGAAGACAGATGTCTCACCATGATATCCTCCTCTTCGTGAACAGTCACAATGTTGCCATCCACCATGTACTTCAATTTCTGGTGCAGGGTTGATGTCACAGCTCCAGCCGAATGTATCCAAGGTCGACCCAATAGACAGCTATATGTCGGCTGGATATCCATGATGTAAAACACAACATCAAAAACCTCCAGACCGACCTGGATTGGTAAAGTCAATTCCCCAAACATGGACCTTCTAGTCCCATCAAAAGCTCGTACCACTAAGTCATTTGGGGTGCACATTATCCCTCGGGTATCCAACTTCATCAATGCCTTCTTAGGCAGCACATTAAGCGAGGATCTTGTGTCAACCATCACGTGCGACATCACAGCCCCTCTACATTCAATCGAGATATGCAGCGCATGATTATGATTCTGTCCCTTGGGCTTCAAATCCAAAGTAAATCCCAGCCCGTTACCCGCATTAACATGTGCCATTATTCCTTCGAGTTGATTCACAAATATCTCTTGTGGCACATAGGTTGTATTCAAGATTCTTAGGAGAGCATTTCTGTGCGCCTCAGAGCACAACAACAGTGATAACATGGAAATCTTTGACGGAGTCTGCTGTAAGTGATCCACAATCTTGTAGTCACTCTTCCTTATCAGGCGCATAAACTCTTCTGCATCCTTCAGCAATGTTTCCTTCTCACCAACCTGAGAACTCTCTTCAGCTACCACCTTCCCTTTACCCTTATCAGACCTCTCAGGATTTACTTCGGAAGGTGAAAATACTCTCCCACTTCGGGTCATCCCACCAGCTCCTACCAGATTGTCAATCGAATCCAAAGGCGAACCTTTCAATTCCTGCTTTTTCCCGTTGCAATAGACCTCGGCCCCATAATTTCAAGGGATCGCCTTAGAGTTCTCGTAGGGTATAGGTCTCGCCTTTTTAATTACGATAGTGGGTGGCCTTGAAGGCGCATAAATATTAATCATCTTGTAAGGGATGGAGATGGTGGCCACCTCATTCTTCTCTTCACTGATTACCCTTACGTCATTCTTTTTATCAATCCCATCAAACTGCAGAATACCTTCATCCATCATACAGTGTACATGACTTTTCATATTTTTACATCCCTTAGGACAAACTACACAATCTTCACAGTCTCTTCCACAACCAGGAACCACTCCTCCTTCCAACAACTTGCTCTTCGCAAATTTCAATTGAGTTTTCAGATCTTCCACGTCAGATACCAAATTCAAGCCTTCTTCACTAACAATAGCATTCACACCAGCCCCTCCATGATTTGGCATGGGATTCTGGACAACATTGGGCACATCATGAGTAAAGTTGATAGCCTTGCTGTCGATAAGGTCTTGTACCTTATGCTTGAAGGCTTTGCAATTGTCGATGTGATGGCCAGGAGCGCCAGAGTGGAAGTCACACCAAGCATTAACATCATATCCTGGTGGTGGTGGGCCTGTTAACGGTGCTAACGTCCTTTTCTGGACCAACTATAATTGCAACAGATGTTGTAATAATTGGGTGTAACGCATCGGCGGTGCGTCAAAGTGCCTGTTCACCGTCCTTTTGCAATCCTGAAACTATCTCGGTGCGTAGTTCTGTTACTGTTGCTGACTTGGCTGCTGTTGCTGAGGTGGTACTGCTAGGATGGCAATACTAGCTACTTGTGGTTGTTGTTAATAATATGGTTGTTGTTGACGCTGATTTTGATTCCTATTCCGATTCTTAAAACTCGACACTGCATTTGTCTCATTCTCCCTTTTCTTGGTACCAAAGTTCTTTCTACCACCTCCAGACGAGGTCCCTTCCCCTGCTTGTATCTTCCCCGACTTAATCCCATTTTCGATCTTTTCGCCGGTAATGATCAAATTCGAAAAACAGCCAGACATGTTGCCTACTAACTTCTGGTAATAAACTTCGGGCAACGTAGCCACAAATAAGTCAATAAGTTCTCTCTCCACCATGGGAGGTTGAACCATTGCAGAAAGTTCACGCCATCTTTGGGCGTACTTCTTAAAACATTCATTACTCCTCTGAGATAAGTTCTGTAGCTGTACTCGGTTCGGAGCTAAGTCACTATTATACTGGTAATGTTTGATAAAAGCCTATGCTAAATCCCTCTAACTCCTGATGTTAACTGGCTCTAAGCCCATGTACCACTCTAGGGATGGCCCTGACAGACTGTCTTGGAAAAAAATGCATAAGTAACTTCTCATCATCGGAGTAAGCTGACATTTTTCTATAATAAGAGCGAAGGTGCACCTTTGGACATGTCGTCCCCTTATACTTGTCGAAATCGGGAACTTTAAATTTCAGAGGAATCTCCAGTCCTGTAATCAGTCCTAGATTCGACATGTCAAGACCCATAAAGTTCTGGTACTCAAGGCTCTTCATCTTTTCTTCTATTGCCTTAAATCTTCTGTCTGCATCAGATTGTAATCCTGCCTTAAGGTATCCCATGGAGAAGACGTCATCTTGCTCGTCTTGTTCCCATTAGGGACCATTGTTACCGGGTACAGCGCCCGCCGCACCTGGGATATGAATTCTGGTTTGATTACCTCCGCCCGGAGGAATAATAGTTGTTGGGATGGCAGTTGCATGAGGAATGCCATCATTTGTCGTGGGAGGGATAACAGCAGTCCCACCATGTAGAACTCCGTTTTTCTGTCAACCCTTGCTACCAGAGGCTGGACCAGCGTCCTCAATTGCTCTTGGCCATTGGTGACCCCTTGCATCATGTCCATAAACTGGGCCATACGATCGCGGAACTCCTAAAGCTCGTTCTGAATCTGGTCCATAGCTCTTTGTTGATTTCCCCGCGTAGAGTAGCGATGAATTGCCTAGTCTTCAATCCTGAAACAAACTAGTGGAGAAAACCACAATAAGAAGTAAGGTGAACGGAACCAAGACACCTGTTGTTGCGGTGGAAATAGGATATTAAACTATTAATTAGTGTGAATCACAATTTTTGATTCACAACCGCTCTTTGATTTATCCAAAGGAAAAGGTCAAAAGAGGGAAAACCTATTTTTGCATCGTAAACACAATGCGGGGAGAGACCTAGGTAAGGGGTTGGTTAAGATTAGGAAATTTACTAGCATCCTAAACTTCTGTAGTACTCTACAGGACCCTTTTGTTTATTGTATGTTTTTTTATTTATTTTATTATCTGCTTTAAATATCTATTGAGCTAAGGGATGAAGTGACCTAAAAACCTAAGGGTTAGTCCTAAGTTTACTCGGCAAGACGTTGCATCTTGTGCCTACATATCCTGACGGGAATGGAATCAGAGTAATTGTAGTTTCCCTCGAAAGGGAGGTTAGAAACTTCTTGACCGTGGCCAAGGCTTCCATGGGGAGTAAGCATTTCTTAAGGAAACGCTTACGTGGAGTTTTGAAACTCCTATTTCTACGTTGACTTGTTGATTGAAAATTAGGGTTAAATTATGGATTTCACGGCGGGAAACCCTAAAACAGAGTGCGGCGACTCTTTGACCTAATGCTAGGGTAAAATGTGTTTTCGTCCACGGCGGGACACCTAGGCGATTAGGGTTTTGAAATGGTAAGAAATTAGGGTTATTGACTCGGCGGTCAAACATCTAGGCCTAATCCTTTGGAGGGCTAATAATGGTAAAAACGTGCAAAATACGGTAAATTATTATGCGGCCGAAATAAAGTGCGGAAAGTAAAGAAAGCGTCGCGATGATCGCTCGCGTAAATTACAAATCCCAAAAAAATGTGAAATAAAAATAAACCGCGACCATGGCCTCACGTAAATTACATCCATGGAACCAAATAAATTGAATAAATATTAATCAGAATTTAAGTATAATTTGAGGAGAAAAACAGAGAACATTAGTAAAAAGGGTTAGACAAAAATATGGTAGAAAATGAAACAGTTAATATTGGAAGAAAGACAAAATGCAATTTGAAATTTTTATTATTGTTTTATTAGTTATGAAAAGAGGACCTTAATTTTCAAAAAAAAGAATTTTAATCTTAGTTTTAAAAAAAAAATAGTTTTAATTTAAAAATATTTTAGTTTTAATATTTAAAAAAAAGACTTTAATTTAAAAAAAAATAATTTAAAAATTAAAAAAAGGGTTCTAATTTTATTATTTAAAAAAAAGTTTAGTTTTAATATTTGAAAAAAGTTTAATTTTCAAATTTAAAAAGATTTAATTTTTAGTTAACAAGAAGTTTAATTTTAATATTTAAAAAGATTTAATGTTTAGTTAACAAAAAGTTTAATTTTAATATTTAAAAAAAGTTTTAGTTTTAATAATTTTTTAAAAAAAGAGCCTTAGTTCTTAAAAAAGGGAAAAAACTAGAGTTATTTTTAAAATAAGGAAAACCAATCATCTAATTATTATTATAAAAATAAATAAGATAATAATAAAAAATAAAAACATAAAAAATGAGAAAATGGGTCGGGCGGGTCACCACTTCCCAACTCGACCCGGTATCCATCACATAAAATACGAAAAATTAGGGTTTGGAAGACCCCAATCTCTTTCGTCGTTCCTCGTCCTTTTTCTCTCCCTGTTCTCCTTTTCCTCTCTCTGCAAAACACAATATAAGAGTGAATAATGTTGCCAACGAAACTTCACCGCAGGATGTCTTCGCCGTTTTGATTTTCCGGCCGCTTGGTGTGTTTGGTCAGTCGGTTTTTTTTGTTGGATGATGATTTGCGGTTTGCTGGTGGTCTTCGAACGGTGAGGGAGGAGCTTTGCGTCTGAGTTCGCCATGGTTTATGGATTCGTTTAGGGCCAATGATGGGTTACGACTGAGGCTCGACGGTTTCGGTTACAATTTTCGGTCTTCTGACTTGGTTTTGATGAATCCGATCTTTGACCATGGATGGATGGTTTGGATGAAGGCTTCTGGGATTCGTTCCGTTTCCGTCTCTGCTGGTTTTTTGTTTTCGTTGAGCTTGTTCCGCTTTTGCTCTTCTTCTTTTAGATTGCGGTGATGATGAAGCTCTTAGGGTTTCTGAACCTCTTTCGACGTCCCCTCCTTTTAGGGTTGTATGATGATTTTATATGATCTACTTAAACTTGATTTGTGAGCTTTTGCATTTAATCTTGCAGGATTTTCGGTTGGTTCCATATTTGATCCGTTTTATTTGACTGGCTTTTTATTGGATTTGCCCGTTGCATGCGGTTTTGTTGCGAAACTATCGCTTGACCTTATTGCGGTTTGGACGAACAAAATAAGCTGAGTTTGTTTGTTTGTTTGACCTGTTAGATTTTGGAAAGTTGTTCGTTTGATCGGCTTCCTTGAACCGGTTGGAACTGGTTCGAACTACTTTTGAATGGATTTTTGAACTAGTTTTTGAACCTGTTAGAACTAGTTTTACGAACCTGTTAGAACTGGTTTTTGACTTGTTAGAACTTGCTTCTGGAACTAGCTTGAACTGAACCGCAGTTGTCGGGTTTTTGTTAGAATTGATTTTCAGGAGGATTGGCGTTAAGGCCCCGTTTGGGCAAACCGTCTTCCTGAAAGAAAACAATTTTCAAACCGACTTTTCAAATAAGCACTTTTCTGTATAACCCCCTTTTTGGCCAAACAACTTATTTCAAAAGCAATTTTCCTTTTCTCTTTCTCGGCGCCTCGGAATTAAGAACAACTTACTGCCGGATCTGGCCATTGGCCAGAAAGAAAGTCGGGAGTTGGAGACGGAGAAATCCATTACCCTCCCGACACCCGATGATGACACTGTTCTGAGGGTATCGAAGTCCCACTAACCGATTAAATTTTCTTTACTTGTTGTGACTTGCAGGTTCGGAGAAACAAAGTCGGAAGCTCGGAATCGGAACTCGGAAGCTTTAGGAAATTATTAGGAATTTCTATTTTATTTTTGTAATTTTTAATTATTTATGATTTTTTTGTAATTTATGATTTTGATTTTTTTGTGTAAAGAATTATTATAATTAATAACATTTTAAAATATTGTAAAAACTTAAAAGCATTACTATTATTATTATGTTTTTGTTTTTCATAAAATAAAATGCAAACTAAAATTAATTAATGAAATAACAATCAATTAACTAAAAAACAAATGGGATGAAATAAATTTGGTTTAGATGAAATGAAGGCAAGAATGAAAAAAATGGAATTGAACTGAATTGATTCTACAAAATGAGATATGATTGAATAAGAAATGAAATTAATTCAAAAAAATTAATTTAAAAATGAACTTTATTTAATAACAAGAAAAGATTGATTAAAATTTGAAAGGAGCTTGAAAGAATGAAATGAAGAATAAAAATTACAAAAATGCAATAGAAACTATTTTCATTATCTTTGATTTTAAAATGAGATGAAAATGCCACTAAAATTCTATTTTTTAACAATTCCCGATTAATCCGATTTGTCCGACTGATCTCATCTCCAACATAGTTCTCAATTAACTTCCGGCAAACTGAGTGACCAACCCTATCAGAATAAAAACTCAATCCGTCTGATGGTCGCGCTCTTTCAACCAACGTATCAAAAATTGAAACTCCTGATTAAACCAACCGAAGCAAGACCTTTGGTCAAATTCCTCGATTCTCATCAACGGGTTCAGACAACTCAAGTTCACAAATAGACAGCCTCATGCCACCAAATGACCATTTTACCCTTCGTGAACTAAAGAGCACGCCACATGATATTCCCTGCAAAAATCAACCAACAGCACAACCCGTTAGTGGTTAGTTAAATGCAGTGCAAAAGTGCAATGGAATGCGAGATGATCCGACTAAATCTTAGGGAAAAATTTAGGGTATTACACCTGTTATGCAAATGAGAAATGATGCAAAAATGCAGACATGCAAATATGTTTCAGGGAAACTCTCCCCTTGATTCTAGTTCCACGAGCAAGATAAGAAGATGAAAACCCAACAGAGGTATCCAGAAAGATCTTCTCATAAATAAAATGAGGCACAAAGTATCAATACAACAGAGTCATCACGACCTCATCCAACAATCATGGTGATGGTCGGAATACAACATAAAAAAAAGTAAAAGAGAAAATGCATCAGGTACGATATCGAGTCTGGAACTCTTCTAATAGCTTCCCCGTATCCGGATGATCAGGCTTGATAATCAATCCATGGATGAGCAAATCCCTCTTGCTGATGGTGGCTTGCAAACCTTGAACGTAGTCTTCCCAAACATCCTCCCCAAAAGCGTCTTCAAGTCTGGGTTTCTTCAAGTCTATTCTCAGCTTGTATTCCTCCAACGTTGCAAGAGCTTCATGGAGTTTGCGGTCGCTTTCTAGTAGGCGCATGTATTCACCTGGAGCTTTCTCAATTCTGACTCAAAGCTGAGCTTTCAAACTATCAACCTGTTGACAGAGTTTATCTTCTCTCTCTTTGTTGTTAGTTAGTATGGCATTCCATTGAGTGTTGAACTTGGATATCTCCAAATGGGCTTTCTCTAGCTCCTTCTTCTTTCCCTTAAGGAAATCATTGACGCTCTTTAAGTCTTTACCCACTCGTTCTCGGGTGCTAATCTCCTTTGTCAATTCCTTACTCATCTTGTTTACTAACTCTATTTGCTTCTTAGATAAGAAGATGGCTTCACTTTTCTCACTCCTAAGCTGAATGATTTCCTTTTCCAATTCTTAATTCTCCCTGCGTAATTTTTCCTTCTCGGCCCATAGTTGATTGTATTTCTGCACATCAACTGTCGTTGGTTATTCAACTACCACTGGGTATAAAGGTTCTTTGATTGGAAAGGGTAGCAACAATCTGTCAATTCTTTCTTAGATCCATTCCACCTATGGCCCACAAGCTCTACAATCGCCCTTACCTAGAGAAAGCTTTCCTTTCCGATGAATGTTATTCCAAGCCTGTTGCAAACTGGTTAGAGTAGCGGAATCAGATAAATTTGTGAAATACAAAGATTCCTGTACTTCATCCTTCTTCGGAGGTTCTCTTAAAGCATAGCCAAATTGTCTGACAACAAGAGCAGAATTATAGTTAATGCCACATTTTCTCCCAATCAGAGGAACATTGGGAAAATCTCCACAACTATGAATAATATCCCTACCCAGGAGGTCTCTACTGAACCACACAATATCTTCTGAGGTCAAACCCATGAGGATCTTTGGCAAACCAACTATACTAGTTGCATTAATAAAAGGTCCAGACTTGGGCAGATGCGAAATAAACCATTTGTAAAGTAGTGGAGTGCAACAAGAAACGCTCCTCCCTCGTCTATTCTCATTCTTGTAGTGCGTAGAATGATAAACATCACCTAAAAGAGTTGACACAGGGTTCTTGGAAGCAAAGATGTGGAAAGTATCCAAATCATCAAAATCAGGTACATTGGGGAACAACACTATCCCATAAATGCAGAGCGCCAATACCGCATTAAAGACAACCCAACAACCTTCCTTTGCAAAGTGTTGTGCCTTTTCTATTAAGAATGGCAATGGGAAACCAAGCACCCCACTTCTACGTGTCATATTTCCCTCTAGCTCAGAAACTTCCAAGTGCAGAGAATTGGCTAGCTTGGATAGGTTAGGCTCCTCTTCAGAATGCACGAAAGACATCTCTTCCAATACTGGGATTTCCAACAACTGAACAAACTCTTCCAAGGTGGGCAACAGGACATATCCAGGGAAAGTGAAGCATCGCAACTGAGGATCATAAAATTATAGCAGCGTGTTGAGACCCTCTAACTCATACTTAGAGACTCTGCAGACAAAGCTTAAGATCTTCCCATACTCCTGCTTAAAATCCTCCATAACTCCATGCTCCACTCCAGAAATAAGACCAACCAAAGACTTCACATCTGGTGTTGGGAATTTGTAAATGAAGGCCTTCTTGAAACCAAGCTCCATGGCAACTGTGGATCAACCTACTAGAACCAAGATGAGGATATATACCTGAAACACATGCACATGTCAATGTAAGAATGCAAATGAAATGCAAATGCAACAGAGAATCAAGATTGTTGTGCTGTTGACGGAGATGAACCAGCGCTTCGCTTTGGCGAGAAAACCATACAACACTAGTAAAAGGATTCCACTGTAACTGTTCATACTGACAAGATAACCGAGTGGGCTAAAGGTCAAAGTTTCCTGCAAAACCCTCCCATCTCACAGGTATGAACCTATCTCTGACAAGGTCTGGCATCCTATGCGATCGTCAGCGTCACAGACTTTCGAGAAACGATGATATGTTCACCATTTTTGGTTTGACATCATAGTCTAACGAAGCGACCTCACTTAGCTGACTCCCGAATGATCGGTCTCCAAAGTCGACAGTTTCCAGATCCAACCCTTTCCCGACCAATGTACGAGATAAGATGTCTTCAAAAGGAAACCTCGTCTGAACGCAGATTTCATGAGGACTATTGCATGCCTAGCGTGCAGATCCTCACTACTTTCCACTCTATTGCTAGGATTATACTCAAGTATGGGTTTTGGCTTATCTCACAATGGAACACCCCCCACAGCACAACAATAATGATATACAACAATAACTCAAATATTAATATGTTATTTCTAATATTTTGCTCAATAACTATTATACATTTATTTTTATTTTATTTTTTCTATTTTAATAGATATTTAAATATTTTTAGTGGTGTTGTCGTGGTCGCCTCAACATTTTCTCCTATTACAAATATATTGTAAACATAAAATATATAAATATAACATATTTATATGTAAATTAAAAGACACATATAAATAATATATTGAAATTAAAATATACAAATGCATTAATAAACTATTACTTATATATAAGTTTGATTATGATAATTCTTGTGATAGTTGGACATGATATTCAATAATTGTACTATTATTTGAGAAATTAAAAGAGATAAAATAATAAATAATAATAAATATTTAAGGATATATTAAATAAAATATCATTAATATTATATTAAGAGTATAAGATAATTTATAATTTAGGATAATTTTTTTATAAAAATAATTTATAATTTCAGATATTGAGAGAACATAATCTTTCTACGGATGATTAAAGGTTTAAATCAAACATAAAATAATTTGATGCAACTTTTGAATTTGGGATTTGATTTTTTGCAAATTCACCCTCTAAAACATCAATATAAATATGTATTTCTCTAAATTGCTCATATCCGTTCCCATTATTAATGTTCGGTATTATTTTTAAATTAAAATTCATTTTTTATATAAAATTATTGTTACTTATTGATATTTAAATAGAGCAATTCGGGTGAAAAATAAAAATTTTATAAATTTTTTTTGTGAGAATTATGAATATTGAGATAACATTACATTAATGTGAAAATTTGAGTGATGAATATTTTGTATTGATATTTACCATATGGTGGTTAATGGTTAGACGAGTAATTCTGAATATTAGTTAACAAATTTATGTTGAATATTATTTAAGAGATTATAAAAATATGTTTTTTTTTTACATACATGCGTATTCAATGCATTAAAAATAAAAATAATCAATTTTTAAAAAAATATTATATATATTAAATAAATTAAATATAATATTTTTTTATAGAAATTCTCAACCAGACACTAATTAGCATAATCCTAAAAAGAATTAGAGTAATTTGCATGTATTATAGTTAATTGTTAGCATAACAATTACCAACTAATTATAATCACTTAAATTGCATTAAATTAAGACGTAAAAAGTCTTGGAATTTTCAACTCATATCTAAATAAATAAGATTTTAAGCTATTATTTTATATCTAAAATTAACCTAATTAATAATTATTTTGTCATGTTAAATCTACTCCAACTAATAGTTGTATAAAAATATTAAATGTAAGGTTAATCTAATTTGTTCACTTAAAAATTTTTATTTGACACATTTAAAGTTTATAACTTTAGTTAGGGATAAAAATAATCTATTTAATAATTTTTGTTAGATAATAAGCTGAACTTATTCGAAAGTAATTTAGAATTTGGTCGACAATTAAATCGTTAAATTAGGTTCACAAATCATATGAGTTTAATATAAACAAAAAGTGAGTTGAACTTTAACTATGCATAGTTTGACTCGTTATATTCACAAATCAACTCAATTATATATGAGAAGGTTGCAAGTGATGTCATCCGAAGAAAATGTATTATTTTTTAAATAATTTTTGATGTATTATTTTATTAAGTTGGTAACGTTTTTAAATATTTAAATTTTTTTAAAGACAAAGTTAAATTCTAATTTGATTATTTTATTTTAATATTTTCTTTTTAAAATATATTAATTTAAAATATTAAATATATATAAAAAAAATTTTAAAAATAGTTTTTAAGTCTGCGAAGCAAGTGAAATAAATTTAATAAAATAAATTAAATTTTTCGTGAATTTATAATGATTCGAGTTTGAACTTAAAAAAATTCATGTTAAACTTAAATTAAAATTTAAATTGAACTAATTTTTAACGAGTCAAATTGAGATAAAACAAATTTGACTAGAGTCATTTCCATCCAAATTTATTGACACAAGAGGGAGTTTCAAAATAGATTATTATTTTCAGCTATAGAAAAAGTAAATGAAAAAGATAAAAAATATGGGAAGCATTTAAGGAGGTGCAAATAGCAACTTTCAATGGGACCCACAATAACACACGAGCGTGAAACATGGATTCAATCTTCACACGCTGAACATCCCAAATCATTAAACCAACCCTTCAAAAAAACACACACACAATCCTTAAAGAACAATTTCAATCTACAACTTGAACAAAAAAAACACGTTCAGTAATTCTTCTCTCTCTTCAATTCAATCCCTTCAATTAATTAATTAATCAATTTCACTTAAACCAAACAAATTAACCAAAATTAAATTACACATAAAATAAAAACAAAAAATCAAACACACGAGATTGAAAAAAACACCACAATTAAAAAAAGTTGATTCATCTTTTTCTTTGTTTTTGTTTTTTGTTTTTTAGCTGGCTCTTCATGTTTGACGCGATCATCATGAAAACGATGATCATTGATCACACCGTTCGTTCATTTGATTCATAAAAATTCATAAAAACGAAAACTAAAACATTAATTTTTTAAAAACGGAAATTAAAAATCGAATAATTATGAAAGGTGGTGGTGGAATTGTAGTAGTCAAGAGAAACTGTTGTTGTTTTTGTTCTAGTATCATTTTTGTTTATCGATTATTATTATTACTACTTTTTTTCTTATTCTTATTATTATCATTATCATTTTCGTTTTTCTTTTTCTTTTTTCCAATTTGTTTTTGTTTTTGTTCTTCGCTGTTCTATCTTTTCAATTTAAGTTCCACCGTTCATAATACAAAATTTTTAAATTGGGAAAATAAATATTAACTCAATCTTTTACGTTACCCTAAATATTATTATTATTATCATTGTGGTTGCTTTTCTGCTGTTGTTTTTCTCTTCGCGTTCGGGTTTTGGAATTCTAGGGTTTTGAAAGGGGGAAATTTCGATCTATGGAGGAAGAAGCAGAGAATAATACTCAGAAGCTTGATGATGGAGGTGAAAATAGCAATGAGAATTTCAACAACAATGGAAGCAATAGTAAAATTATGAGTTCCAGTGAAGGTCAAAGCAAGCCCAAACGTCAGATGAAAACGCCTTTTCAACTTGAGATGCTGGAGAAAGCTTATGCTTGTTCGTTTCATCACTTTCTGTTCTTCAATTTTGAGTTTTTTGAGTTTTTTTTGGTTTGTTTTTGATGATTTTGGGAAATTTTTGTTTGTTTTGATTAGTGGAAACTTACCCGTCGGAGGCTACTAGGGTGGAGTTGTCGGAGAAGTTGGGGTTGTCGGATCGGCAGTTACAGATGTGGTTCTGTCACCGGAGGTTGAAAGATAAGAAAGAGTTGCCGTCTAAGAAGCCACGAAAGTTGCCACCTTTGATGAATTCTGCTACTGACGAACTTAACCCCAAGTTGGCTCTTGAGCCTTGTAATGAATATGGATCCGGGTCGGGTTCTGGGTCTAGTCCGGTGACCCGGCCGGAGTTGCGAAATGTGGTGCCTCGGGCTTACTATGAGTCGCCGCAGACTATAATGGAGCTTAGAGCTATTGCTTGTGTGGAAGCACAGCTAGGGGAGAGTTTGAGGGAAGATGGACCTATTTTGGGAATTGAGTTTGATCCGTTGCCACCAGATGCATTTGGGGCACCCTTAGGTATATTCAGTGTCCATAAGCTCTGTCTTTTACTTACTATCTTTACTTGCAGATCTGCTTATGATGAGGTATTTCCATTTTTGTGTTCTAAATGTTTTACTTTTTTTTTTAATTGTATTCTATTAAGGTATCATGATAAATTGATTATGTTGTTGACTATAGTGTTTCCTTTTCTGACATTAATGTGTGGTAAATGCCTAACTAGTTTCTTAGATGTTCTGTGTTATAGTAACACTGTTGAGATGAAATGCCATTGTTTTGGCTGCTTCTTGTTAATTCAAAACTATTGTGGAAAACAATGTTGTCATGGTATAAGTTGTACGTGAAATTTGATGAATTGTTTCTGATTTCAGCACATTGAGCCTTATTTGGCTACTCACTTCTGGTATTTTATTTTGGTGCAGCTGTTGCAGAACAGCAGAAGCGGCCTGGTCTTGCCTACGATGGTAAAATATATGAAAGACATGAAGTTAGACCGAATAAGGTTAGTCTTAGTGACTTTATGTGCTTAGTGTTTTGGTCTATTAAATTACAAAATACCTTTGTTTAGAGTTGCGTGTTAAAAGTTGTATAAAACCTTTTTCTATTAAATTATGAACTCTCTTTTTCTTTGGTTAGTCTTATGGGCCGTTTTATTGCATTAACCTATAACCTTTGTTTAGATGCATGCATTAAAGGAAATATAGTTAACGTGGATGTGTAGTTTTGGATGCTTAGTGTGCACACTGTTTGTTGTTTAATTGAGTCACATGTTTATTTTGTCATAGCTTGCTGATAATATTTATAGTTGTCCTTTTAACACAAATACGGTCTTCATGTTTCCTTTGGGTATGTTTTGGAGGGGAGTGGAGTGCTCATTTTTCTTTTAAATTAAGGAAGCTATAAAAAGTTTCTAAAAATAAATTACGGGTGATTGAAATGTTATATGACCTGTTATCTTGACCCTTCAAAACTCAACTCCCAAACATACTGTTGATGAGTTAAAATTTTATCTGGTTGGTTGTTTCATTTGACATTCTGAATTAAAGTGGGCTCCATTCCAGGCATTGACAAGGACATTCCCTGAATATGCATTTGTTCCGAACCAGTCCAGCATTAGGTCTGACACGTTTGAACAATTGAGTCAACCTCATTTATATGATCCAATGGAGGGTCCTACCAGAACTCCTCCTTTTCCGATTGGAAATGAACATCTGCCTAGAATTCATGCTACTCAGAGCCATTCTTCCCGTGCTCGCCTTTCGTCTCAACTTGATAAGCAAGTGAATCCCTATACTTCCCCTCCTCCCCTTTTGTCTCAACAGAACAAGCAATTGATTCCCTTTCCATCTCCTCCTCGAGATAATGATGTTGTCCCCAATAGGGAACCTCACTCAAACATAGCCAATGCAGGGATGAACTCCCAATTCACAGATCATCAAATTGTTGGACAAGAAAATCCTTTAGCTTTAGCCTTACCTGGTGGACAAGTTTTCCACAATGATGCGGTATTGCGGGTGGAGAAGAAAAGAAAGGTATTAATTGAATTTGTTAGCCGAGTGTTTATTTTTTTGTTTATTTTTCCCAACTATGTACATTTAATGCGAGTTTGCATGTAGAGTGATGATGCCAGAGTTGCAAAGGAAGTGGAAGCCTATGAAATAAGGATGAAGAAAGAACTTGAGAAACAAGATATCCTAAGAAAAAAGGTTTTATTCAATGAACATAAGCTGCCATCATGCATTATATGAAGCTTAAAAGACATCATATTCTCTTATAGCTAAGCTTTCTATTTTCCATCTCCTCGTAGAATGAAGAACGAATGAGGAAAGAAATGGAAAGACAAGATCGTGAGAGAAAGAAGGAAGAAGAGAGGCTGATGCGTGAAAGACAGCGAGAAGAGGAAAGATCAAAGCGTGAGCAAAGGCGGGAGATAGAACGAAGGGAAAAATATTTGATGAAAGAACATTTAAGAGTAAGTTTTAAGCCCTTGTTATAGCTTTCTTGAATAGAGTATTTAGGCATCTAGCTATATTTAATGAATCCCGATATATCTTCATGTCTTATAAATTATAAAGGCTGAGAAAAGGAAGCAAAAAGAAGAGATTCGCAGAGAGAAAGAGGCAGAGAGAAGGAAAGCTGCCCTTGAAAAGGCAAATGCTCGTAGAATAGCCAAAGAATCTATGGAGCTCATTGAAGATGAACAGCTGGAATTAATGGAGTTGGCTGCAGTAAGCAAGGGACTGACCTCTATTATCAATATTGATCTTGATACTTTGCAAAACCTTGAATCATTTAGGGGTGAGCTATTTGTCATTATATTACTCAGTGATATGACATAGTTTGGTTCTCTGAACCTTTAGTATTTATCTGGAAATACTAAGAAGAAGGCTGTACTGCCAACACTTGTACTGTAGATTCCTTGTGTGTTTTCCCACCCAGAAGTGTAAAGCTAAAAAAACCATTTGCTATCCAGCCCTGGATCAACTCGGAACAAGATGTTGGCAACCTTCTCATGGTATGTCTTCATTGCCCCTCTCGTTTCCTTACAGCATACACATATAACATGTCACTCATTGGTTGCAAATTCTTTTTCTTGGTACTGTCAAGCGGTGGGGTGTGATGGTGACTTTAAGTCGACCTTACATATATGCTAGACTGAGATTATTGATGTAGTTGTAACGTGTAGACGCACTTCTGTTTGCAGTACATGTTTTATTGACCTTCCATATATAATTTGTTTTTTAGCTTAAATTGAGGATTCTGATTTTGAAGTATGAAACCTGGGGTGTTCTATATTTCAGGTTTGGAGATTCTTGATCACCTTTGCTGACGTTCTTGAGTTATGGTCTTTTACTCTTGATGAATTTGTGCAAGCGTTTCATGATTATGTGAGTAAATATGGCCTTTCCTAATGATTTTGAACTGGAAGTAAACTAATTTTCTTGCATTTTTTTGGCTCATTTATGGGTGTTTAATCTTAAAACTTTATGATCATAGAATTCAAGATTAAAGTAAACTAATTTTCTTGCATTTTTGGCTCATTTGTGGGTGTTTAGTCTTAAAACTTAATGATCACAGGATTCAAGATTGTTGGGTGAGATACATGTTGCTGTTCTTAAAGTGATAATAAAAGACATTGAAGATGTCGCAAGGACACCTACAGGATTAGGAGTGAACCAGAATGGAGCTGCTAATCCTGCCGGTGGCCATCCTGAGATTGTGGAAGGAGTAAGTTGAACTATACAAAAATAATTATCCATTATTTTGAGACATATAGTATTTTCTTCTGATGCAGTCCAAACCAATAATGCGTCTTTCATGTTAGGCATATACATGGGGCTTTGACATACGAAATTGGCAGAAGAACTTAAATCAATTGACATGGCCTGAAGTTCTGCGACAGTTAGCATTATCTGCAGGATTGGGACCACAGTTGAGAAAAAGAAGTGTTACTTGGTCATATGCAAATGATAAAGATGAGGTTCAATTTATTTATTTTACGTCTTAATTTTCAGCTCAAAATTGTTGTCTTTTCGGAATACTGCTGTATTATCGTGCCCATAGGATGAAAATCATTTCAGTTTGCTGGTTCTGCGAGAGCTATTTGTTATGATTGACTATGTTCACTGAATAATTGATATTGAATACATTTTAAAACAACGATGAAATTTCTCGTCTTACATTGTTATTGATAAATTGGAGCAAAATGTACTTGTAACTGCAGGGAAGAAGTGGCGAAGATGTCATTTCAACACTTCGTAATGGTTCAGCAGCTGTAAGTGCAGTGGCAAAAATGCGAGAAAAAGGTCTATTAGCTCCTCGAAGATCGAGACACAGGTTAACTCCAGGAACTGTTAAATTTGCAGCATTTCATGTTCTCTCTCTTGAGGGCAGCAAGGGTTTGAATGTACTAGAGCTTGCAGAAAAGATTCAGGTGAGTTGTTTGTTGTCACATCGAATTCTCTTATAAGAATTGTTATCTTTGTTCTTATGTACCTTGTCATGTCAGAAATCTGGTCTTCGTGACCTGACGACCAGTAAAACACCTGAAGCATCAATTTCGGTTGCCTTGACTAGAGATGGCAAACTTTTCGAAAGGATAGCTCCATCAACATATCGTGTACGAACTGCATTTAGAAAGGACCCTACTGAGTCTGAGTCAATTCTTTCAGAAGCAAGAAAGAAAATACAGATATTTGAAAATGGGTTTCTAGCTGGTGTAGATGCCGATGATGTTGAAAGAGAAGAGTCGGAAAGTGATGAAGTTGATGAGGATCCTGAAGAGGATGATTTGATTAATCCTTTAAGTGGAAACCCAAATACAGGACAATATGATGACATGAACATTTGCTCAGTAAATGTAAAAGCAAATTTGGGTCATGCTGTAGACTTTATTCAACATGAGCTTGATACAGATCTTCCTTCTTTTCCTGATAATGGTTCCAAGGATGCTGATTGTTCCAGTTCTGTCACCAGACAACCAGTTGCTTGTGAAAATGTAAATACTGGAAATCCTGACGACGTTGCCATGGAAATTGATGAAAGCAAGTCTGGAGAATCATGGGTTCAAGGGCTTACTGAAGGAGAATATTCTGATCTAAGTGTAGAGGAGCGACTAGATGCTCTTGTTGCATTGGTTGGTGTAGCAAATGAAGGAAATTCAATCCGTATTATTCTTGAGGTGATTTAAACTCTATTTAATTAATATCTTCGGGTTTAATTTTGTTTTTGATTTTCAAGAGTTGACATTAATCGTGTTTTTCAGGATCGATTGGAATCAGCAAATGCTCTAAAAAAGCAAATGTGGGCAGAAGCACAAATAGATAAAATTCGGCTAAAAGATGATTATATTGGTAAGTTAGATTACCCGTCACTTACTGGAAATAAATTTGAAGCACAAGACACATATCCTGTTGAGGAAAACCGTAGCCCATTGCTCAACATCAATATTAACAACATTAAGAATGAAGCATCCCCCAGCACTACAGAAAACCAAAAAGGAGCTCCTTCTGCACAGAGCCTACTTATTGAAAAGCCATCAACAGTTCAAGATTTCTGCTCAGGCATAGGTCCAGAAAACTTTCAGACTCAGGTAGCTGCACCGTATTCAAAAAGGTCACGGTCACAGTTGAAGTCCTATATTTCCCACATAGCAGAGGAGATGTATGTCTACAGATCTTTACCACTTGGCCAAGACCGCAGGCGTAATCGATATTGGCAGTTTGTTGCATCTGCTTCTAGTAATGACCCTGGTTCTGGCAGGATCTTTGTTGAACATCTTGACGGCAGTTGGAGGCTTATTGATTCTGAAGAGGTAACTATTGACCTGGCACATTGATATATTTGTTCCTACCCTTAAGTCTTAAGCATCCTAAGCTATTTCCTCTTTTAAGTTTATGATTCTCTCACTCTCTTTTCCATTATTGTCTGATCATTAAACAGATGGCATTAATGTGGACAGTCTCTGAAATTTAAATACCCGCCTATCTTTTCAATAATGGAATTCCTTTTATATCCATCGTCTCAAAGTTATATTTTCTTTATTCTTGATTTATCGGGTGACCTGTCTTGAAAGTGTGATTAAATCAAATCTGATGATGTCATTGTTCCTGCAAATTTGAAATGTCTTTATATACTTTGCCTTTATTAGTGTATTATTATTTATTCTACCATTCATATGCAGGCCTTTGATATTCTTTTGACATCACTGGATTCACGCGGGATCAGGGAATCTCATTTGCGCTTAATGTTGCAAAAGATTGAGAAACCCTTTAAAGAAAATGTTCGAAAAACTACACAATATGCAAAAATTGGAAGCATAGAGGAAGATTCTATTAAAACTGAAGCTGATGAAATATACCCAGTGCCTGAGCACCATTCAGGACCTGACAGTTCTAGCAGTACCCTTCATGACTCGAACTCTAGTACATCAGAAACTTCATCATCCTTCAAAATCGAGCTTGGGAAAAGTGAGAATGAAAAGAAAGCTGCCTTGAGAAGGTATCAAGATTTTCAAAAGTGGATGTGGAAAGAATGCTATAATTCATCGATTTTATGTGCAATGAAATTTGGGGTAAAAAGATGCAAACCTCAGGTGGTTATTTGTGAAATCTGTCTCAATCCTTATTTTGTTGAAGACTCCCATTGCAATTCCTGCCACCGCACATTTCCGTCAAATAATGGATTTAATTTTTCTAAACATGCATTTCAATGTGTTGGCAATTTATCAAAAGATATTTGTATTTTGGAACATTCTCTTCCCATGAGGACAAGATTGCTTAAGATCCTACTGTCTTATATGGAGGTGAGTTGATGCCAAGTTCAGATTATTAATCTCGAATCTAATATTCTTGTAAATTTTAAGATGTCATTTTGCTTCCTATTATTTCTTAGCTTAAATAAAGAGTATGTTGTTCTCACGTTTTGATTTACAGGCATCTGTTCTCTCTGAAGCATTTGGAACAATTTGGACACCTGATTTTAGAAAGCATTGGGGTGTGAAGTTGTGTAAATCATCATCTGTTGAGGAACTTTTACAGGTTTCATGCCATTTCATTTCTTGAAGTTTTATCTTCCATATGCATGCCTCATATCATATCAATGGAGATGAACTTAAATTTAAAAAAAAAACTGTTTTGCAGATGTTGACCCTATTTGAAAAAGCACTAAAGCGTGATTTTCTATCACCAAACTTCTCTACAACAGACGAATTGTTGGGATTAAGCAGAATGTCAGAAAGGGCTGCACATGTGTCTGCTGATCCTGAATCAGTTGCTCTACTTCCATGGGTTCCACAAACTACTGCAGCATTGTCTCTCAGGCTATTTGAGTTCGATTCATCCATTAGCTATGTAAAACTTGAGAGACTTGAGCCCATTGAAGAGAAAGAAGCAAGAGAATACATTGTGAGTATCTTTCATTATTCCTCTTTAAGTAAGCACAGCTTTGAGAAATGAGTCTGAACTCAAGTTTGCCTGCCACCTCTCATTTTTCTGTATTATATTTTGAGCAATTGTGTTATTGAGCATAAAATTTTCATGATAATCTAATGGAACGTTTTCTTATTTGCAGAGGCTTCCATCAAGATATACTTCCTTCAAGCCTAATAGAGAGATTGAGCCAGCAGCTCCTGATCATGATACATTCATCAAAGTTAAATCTTCTACTAATAAAATTGGTCGTAGTGGAAATAAACGTGGAGGAGGGGCTAGTGATCATGGGAGGGTGAAAAAGCTGTCTAAAAGAATGTACAATTCCAAACGAGATACTGGCCGTCGAAACGTTAATGTCACCGAGAATCTAAGTCAGAGATTAAGACTGCAGGGACGAGGAACACAAGGACAAGGGGGTGGACGAGGTCGTCGAACGGTCAGGAAACGTAGAGTAGAAAAGAGAGCTGTTGAAGATTTGTTGCTGGGCCACTCAGCAGGTGGTCATAGCTTCAAGAGTGGTAAAGAACCATTGAGAAGTTTGGATGAAGAATGGGATGTAGAAAAAGCAAGTTCCATGACTCCTGTTCACATTGGGGTTGCTGAAAATAGTATCAGTGTTGAAGAGGTGGAATCTGATGATAATGCTCAAGGAGTGGAGTCTTATGATAATGCTCAAGGAATGGAATCTGATGATAATGCTCAAGGAATGGAATCTGATGATAATGCTCAAGGAATGGAATCTGACGATAATGCTCAAGAAATGGAATATGATGATAATGCTCAAGCAGTGGAATCTGATGATAATGCTCAAGCAGTAGAATATGATCATGGAAACTGGGAGATAGGTTATAATGGTGTCTCCCCTAACAGATGGCACAGGGATTTGGTTGGAATGAGTGATGAAGACGAGGATGCTTTTGAAGATGACAATGACAATGTCAATGTTAATGGCTTTGAAGGGAATTTCGAGGAAGATTCTGAGGAAGATGTTATGAGTGAAGGTTCAGATCACATGGCGAATAGAGTAGTAAATGTAGGAGGCTCAGATTTGTCTGTCTCTGAAGATTCTTCTGATTAGAACATCCATTTTTAATTTGATCAAGTAGGCATTTACATATGAAGGCTGCATTACATTTTTTTCTTACTGCAGTTTTAGAAATACCTCACTTCCAGGTTACAAATCACACGGCTGGAAGAGTAGATTTATAGTGTATATTATCCATGCAAAATGGAGCCATGTATTTTTAAATGTTAAGCAGAGGGCTTTGTAGCCAACCTTGTTGTTTTTTCTTCTCTTGTAATAGATACTCATTAACTAATAAAGTTTTTATTCCACTTTGATTGTCTTTTCATTGTTTGGTTTATTATTACTTTGCACTGATAAACTACTTAAACATTAAAGATATTACTACTAATTGCTTAATAGGGGGAATTACTTCTCTATTTGTTAAATTATTTTATAAAAATTATCAAACAGATTGATTAATAAAAACTATCCTTATTTTTACAGAATCCGGATTTCAGCATCCATATGCTCAAGCATATTCTTTTGAATTCATACACAAGATACACTAGACAATGGTTGACATTTTATTATTGCACTACAAACATATCTTAGTTCTGGCATTCTGTTTCAGCATCAACCATGTCTGTCAATGTGATATTGAATTTGATCCTAAGACTACCCCTCTGAGAAGGATTTTTGGAAATCGGCATCCCTTCGCCAGCAACCACTTCTTCATAGTTTGGATCAATTCCATTGTCTATAGCAATGGTCAGATCCCTTCCATCCAAAGTGGTAAGCTGGAAGGTGTAACTGCTGGTTAGAGCTTCACCTTCTGCAAGTGATATGTTTTGTGTCACAACCAAATCATTGCCTTCTCTTGTAAATACACTGTGAGGTTTCTCATCGATAATGAATACGATGTCTGCAGCAATAACATTTGGTTGCTCGTTTCCTTTCTCTGGGAAAGTGATTTTTGTTCCCTTTTTCCAGCCTGGTTGGATTTCGATCGTTAGTATTTCTTCCACAGGTAGAGTTTTACTGCAAATACATATGCAGAAGAATATGCATTGTTAGTGTAAACTAGTTCTGCTCATAATATCATAGTTGTTGTAAATTAAAAAGCCGGGGAAAAGCATTTACCCGCTTGCGTGTACGATTTCCCTTGAGATCTTCATCTTTTTGGTAGTACCTTTATAAAGCTCCTCAAGGCTGCAAGGTAATTTATTTTCCACGGGAGGTGCCTTGCGTCTTGGAGCTTGACTCGCCTGTCTACTTTCTCCGAATACATCTTTACCAAACATATCACCAAAAGATCTCGACACCCAAGTCTGACCCCTCATGCCTCTGCAGCCGCCGCCCCTCATTCCCATCCCTCCATAAGGGCTTGAATGGCCAAAAACTTCAGCAAATATGCCATCTGCACTTCTGGGATTGAACCTAAACTGTCTGCCATCCCGAGTTTGAAAATATGAAGCTGTAGCTTCATCCGTTGGTGACATTCCGTTTTTAAGGCCGCTTTCTCCATACTGATCATAAATTGATTTCTTCTGCGGATCACTTAGAACCTTCATGAAAAACAAACCAATATACTAAGTCAGATTCTGTGTACATGAAATGGTTTTACCAAAACTAACTTCATCCTCAACAAGTGATAGTAACCAAACTAACTCGGCAACACACAATCAATTTCGGTCAACTGAGGCATCCTTCGCGCGCAACTGCGGAGACGATTACTTTCAGGTAACTTACCTAGTTTACCTGAGATCCATTTAAGGGTTGACCTATCATAAGCCAAAGATTGAACCTTGGACCAAAGATCTTAGACCTGACTTTGAAAATCCTCAATCTTGTTCCATAAAATCAAGGCTTAACCATAAATCAAAAGACAAAAACATAAACAGACAAAAAATTGACCAAAACAGAAAACAAGTTAATCTGATCTATAAAAACATCCTCAGCAATCAAACTAAAGAGACAAGATGAAGAAGTTGCACATACCTCGTATGCTTCAGATATGAGTTTGAATTTAGTCTCAGCATCTTTGTTATTGTTGGGATTTTTATCAGGGTGCCATTTCATAGCAAGCTTTTTGTAAGCTTTTTTCAACTCTTCTTCGGTTACATTTCTTTCAACCTCTAGAATCTCATAGTAATCTAAACCCATCTTCAATCTTTGGATTCAGTCTTTCACAACTTTTCTATTCTACTCGAGATATGCCTCTACTTTCTTGAAGATTTTTTTGTCCTTGCTAAATCTGTAATGATTATTATTGATCATAGTGGTAAAAATACCATTGTTGATTAGAAATTTATCTTTTGTATAAAAGAGAATGTATTTCTATATTTACAAATTACAATTATATTATTTCTCTGTCAAGAAAAGAATATTCTTACTATTTGCTTAGTCAGATTTATTATTAGTCCCTCCATTTTAAAATAAATACTTCCTTTGTTAAATTTGTGTATTAGTATAAGACTAAAAAAATCATACTCAATAGAAAACAATTTACAAGTATTTTTAGAGATTATACTATAATTTTTTTTCTTTATATTTGAATTAAAATATAGAACTGTCAAAACAGATTATTCTGTTTTTATTTTATTTTTAAATAACGATATACGGAAGAAATAAAACATTACAAATGAGAAAAATTATACTCAAACTCTCAAGTAAAAACAAATTTAAAAAAGGAAAATCAAACTTATTTTTTATAAAATTTGTCTTTTAAAGGGGTTGAAGTAAATTGAGTAGAATAAGAAATAATTAGTCTTAAATTACAAATGCATCCCTACAACTATTAACTTCTCTAAAGATTCCAAAATTACTTGGTCTTTAACACGTTTCAAAATTTTTAGGGGTTTAAAATAAACTTTTTTTAAGGGAAATATTCATTACATTTTATGTATTTGTCAAATGTGAAAATCTAATTTATTAGAAAGTTATCCTTTTAATTAAATGCATTCGTTATAGTATTTTAGGGGATTCCAGCTCCACCTTTATCTTTAGTGGTAAGGAGTCATTCTATATATAGACAAGAATGTTCTTCTTTAATTTAAAAATATATTTTCTAACATATTTTTATATCAAATACATGCGTAATTAAGTCTATGCACACCTTCATTTTACTATAAACATATTTCTAAAATCTAAAATATCTTTATTAGAAAGTTATCCTTTTAATTCAATGCATTCGTTATAGTATTTTAGGGGATTCCTGCTCCACCTTTACCTTTAGTGGTAAGGAGTCATTCTATATATAGACAAGATTGTTTTTCTTTAATTTAAAAATATATTTTCTAACATATTTTTATATCAAATACATGCGTAATTAAGTCTATGCACACCTTCATTTTACTATAAATATATTTCTAAAATCTAAAATATCTTTATTAGAAAGTTATCCTTTTAATTCAATGCATTCGTTATAGTATTTTAGGGGATTCCTGCTCCACCTTTACCTTTAGAGTCTGTTTGGTTCAAATGAGGGGGAGGGGAGGGGAGGGATTTTAATGAAGGGGAGGGGAGGGGAGGGGAGGTGAAGGAATTTTTTAATCAAATATGTGTTTGGTTCAAAAGAGAGGAGGGGAGGGATTTTAATTAAAAATGTGTTTGGTTCAGAAGGGGAGGGGAGGGGTTTTATTAATAATTTACATTTTTATCCTTATGATCTTATATAAGTCATATGATATTAAAATGTGAAAAATTCGTGCGTATTTTTGTTGGTAATAAAATTTCTAATATTGAGTGATTAAAAAAATATTTATTTGTCACATAAAGTTTAAAAATTGAGTACAATCGATTCGACTTATAACTTTCCAACATAAATTAAACTATATGCCAATAACATCGTTTAAATTGTGATGAATTATATAACAAAACAAATATATAAAATAACTTATTACTAAATATTAATGGTTCAAAATATTTAATAAAATGAATAAACAAAAATAAATAAAATGATATGGTTTACAATTTGATATAAAAGAAAATATGATAGAGTACATAACAAAATTAAAAGAAAAAAATGAATATAACGAAACATAATTTTTTTAATAAAAAAAAGATAATGATTATGATTTATATTAATTATAAAAATTATAAAATAATTTGAAGATGGAGAACAATTATAATAAGTTGATGAAAACAATCGAGAAAAAACCGTAACACAAAAGATAACAAATAGTTTTGAAATAATAAAATTAAACTGAGGATATTTTAGTAAATATAATAATTTTTAAATATCAAAAATCATATTCCCTCCCCTCCCCTCCAAATCCCCCCAATTCGGAGGGAACCAAAAAGTGTGTTTTGGAGGGATTTTGCTCCCCTCCCCTCCCCTCCTAAAATTTGAACCAAACATATTTAATTAAAATTTTCCCCTCCCCTCCCCTCCCCTCCCCTCCATCTACCCCGAACCAAACACACCCTTAGTGGTAAGGAGTCATTCTATATATAGACAAGATTGTTCTTCTTTAATTTAAAAATATATTTTCTAACATATTTTTATATCAAATACATGCATAATTAAGTCTATGCACACCTTCATTCTACTATAAATAAGTTTGGAGATGTATATTTGTAATGACTTTATATGCACTGCATTCCATCGTTAATGAGTCAAACGTTTATTTTTGGTATAAATTCGTAACCAAATACGAAAATATACTTTCCTAATCATCTTTAGTCGGTAAAATTCAATATTTTTGGAGAAATACACTTATGTAATAGGTCAGTTGTAATAATTATACTATCATAATAAATTTGTTATCAATTAAGCCATACGCTGGTGTAATAAAATTAAAATGTCATATTAAAATCAATCCAGAATTCATAATACTATCAAAATGACAAATGACAAAATCATAATATTATCCATAATCTATAATACAAGTACTACTGTGTATAGCAGACCCAATATTCCTTCTGTATCCACTGTACTGCAATGTCGTCCGTGCCTTAGATGAAATGACATATATAATGGCCCTCTCAAAAGTGCCTTTTGGAAAGTCTCATCTCTCTATACCCGCAGACAACGACCTTTATACGATAATATACATGTAATATATCAACGATATGATCTACCATTGTCTGTTGGTGGTTCTCCGTAAACATCTAGTGTCATGTAAGGATGTGACACTTTGAAATACCATTAAATATAGTCGAATGCACTACTCCGTTTCTAAGGAACTACCACACTTCGTGCTTCACCTGATACCAGATAATTATAGAAATTATCATACATCTCATATACATTACTACAAACTATAATGGGAGGAGCGGACATGAAGAAGTCTCTTGGAACAACATCTAGGATACTCGAACTGACATATAACTCGCTCAGGCAGATGTGGATACTTTGACGTGACCCATAAGTAAACCATCTAGAGTAGAAGGTTATGTCATCCAAGAGACGCGCTTGACGATGATCATCTTGCGACCAAAATTGTATATCATCAGCTGTACTGCACTCAAGAAACACTCTAAAAGGCTCGATTGAAAAATTTCCTCTGAGCGGGAAGTGATCACACTAAAATTCACCGTATTTCCGACTCCGATTTCGCATGCATTCTTAGCTTTTATTGTTGTTTTGCTTTGTTATTGCTTTGTTTTCTTATGTTTTCAGGTTTTTATAATAATCGGAGCTTGAATCGGGAAAAGGAGCGAAAAAGGAGTGAAAACGGACGAAAACCTAGAAATTCAGCATTTTGCACTTACGGCACCCACTGTGGCGGGCGCCATGGGGTTAGCCATGACGTGGCCACGTCTCAAGACCACTCCTCAACCTCCAAGACCCACGATCCCCACTCCATCATCCCCTGTAGGGACCGTGGCGGGCGCCATAGGCCCTGTGGCGGGCGCCACAAGGCAAAAATCCACAACCTCCACTTTTTAGTGGAGGGGCGTCCCGGTCATTTCGCGCTTTCAGTTTCTCCTATAAATAGGACCTTAGATTTTCGTTTTTCTTCATCCAGAATTAGAATTCTCTAGGCATATATCAGTTATAAAGCAGTTGCCATTCCACATCGGGGTGCCTCTGCAATCGAGTGATCGAGTCTGTAATCTGTCTGTGGTTCGAGTTTTGGAGCACTCTGGAGGAAGTTAATCCTGCCGCCATTTTAATTCCAGTTAGTATTTTATTTTTCCGCATTTCTTTACTTTTATTTATTTTCTCGCACTTTACTTTGTTTATTTCCCGCACTCGCACATTTACTTTGTTTACTTCCCGCACTCGCACATTTACTTTGTTTACTTCCCGCACTCGCACATTTACTTTGTTTACTTCCCGCACTCGCTTTAAATTACTCATATGAAAAACTATAAAAAGAATATTTACTTTATCATGTCTAACTAATCCCATAAAGGTTAGAATGTAAGGATCGTAATTAAACCAGTAATCAGTATAATTGTTCGTGGAAACACCTAAGGGCTATTTTATCTTTCAATTCAAGTAATTGTTTTTAACTATTTCAAAAACAGCCAAAAGCGCTTTGTATAGTTCATTAGGAGTTTTTAGATTAAAAAGAAAAGAGATTTTAAAACGATTTTCGGACGCGTTATGAGATTTAGAGTCTGGTTCATAAGAACCTCTTTTTGCTAAGAAGTCCAGGTTAAAATACTTTTCAACTTTGTTAAGAAACTATATTTCTTAAAAATAGGTTTACTACTCTAACGCAGTACGCACCTTTTTATCTGTGACAATAGGAGGGGTTGATTAGAGAGTACAACTCGGTTCTGAATACGCGAAAGCGACAGTTCCTGTTAAATTAGTTCTTTTCAAAGGAGAAAACATTGCCCATAGGTAGTTCCATTAACAAGTACTGGATTATCATTGATTACGTGAATTACATTCGAGCCTGTCTTTTATTTATTATTTAAAATTATAATTTTATTTACCATTGCACCCTTACTAAAACCCTTAAAAATAGTTGCCTTAGATAAACACCATAACAACAGGTACGATAGATTGACACTTGGTCTCTGTGGATTCGATAATCTTTTATATTACTTTGACGTGATTCGTACACTTGCGAAAAACACGCATCAAGTTTTTGGCGCCGTTGCCGGGGACCAATATCGTCAAATTTCATTACCCTGTAGTTATACCGTTTAGACTAAGGTTGTTACCCACCGGTCAATGCGAAAGACTCGCAGTGCCGGAAGTTTAGTAGACCCTCTAGCTGAACCTGAACGTTACACTCGCGCACGTTTATTTTTCCATAGGAATAGGAGAGCTATGGCCGAAGATCAAAATCGAAGACCTCTTAAGGACTTCGCCCAACCATCAAACGAGGAACCTAGTTCCAGTATAGTAAACCCAGCTATCCCAGCCAATAATTTTGAACTTAAGCCATCCCTGCTGCAATTAGTGCAACAGAGACAATTCGCAGGTCTCGCTACTGATAACCCGAACCAACATTTAAAAAACTTTCTTCAATTAGCAGACACCTTTAAAACCAATGGAGCTTCTCCTGAGGCAATACGCTTAAGATTATTTCCCTTTTCCCTCAGAGATAAAGCTCTATCATGGTTAGATTCCCTTCCACCCAATTCAATAACAACTTGGGATGACCTTAGAAAAGTTTTCCTTGCTAGATATTTTCCCCCAAGTAAGACCGCTCTTCTTCGAAACCTAATAACTAGATTTACCCAACACCAAGGAGAGTCGTTGTTCGAAGCCTGGGAGAGATATAAAGAACTATTAAGAGCATGCCCACACCATGGCCTACAGAATTGGCTAATCATCCAAACCTTCTATAATGGACTTCTTTATAACACTAAAATGACCATCGACGCTGCCGCTGGTGGCGCACTGATGAACAAACCTTACCCTGAAGCTAGTGCCCTTATCGAGGATATGGCCCAAAACCATCAATCATGGGGAGTAGAACGAGCGACAGTGGAAAAGAAGGAAGCCCAAGGAGGAATACATGAGCTAAGCTCTATAGACATGATGCAGGCTAAAATGGACGCGTTGGCCCTTAGAGTCGAACATATGTGTACAACTCCGAATACTGTTGCCGCAGTTTCGCCGAATTGTGAGATATGTGAAACGCAAGGACACCAATCCGCCGAATGCAATCTGTTGAATGAAACCAACACTGAGCAAGTGAACTATACCCAAGGGAACCCATTTTCAAACACATATAACCCTGGATGGAGGAATCACCCAAACTTCTCCTACAAAAATAATAACCCTATCCAAAATACCGCACCTCCGAGACAACAAGGTTACCAAGCCCCTAGAATAAATCAACCTATGCAACCTGTACCACCTAGCCCGAGCTTTGAGGAAGTTGTAAAAGATTTTATCGTTGCTCAAAAACAACAAAACAAAGAGTTCATGAACCATAACGTCCATGTTAACGAACTAATTACCAAGTTAGGAACCAAGGTTGATCAAATTATTACTCATAATAAGATGCTTGAAACCCAGATCTCTCAGGTAGCGTTAAACCAAGCCCCACAGACTACACCTGGAGGACAGTTCCCTGGACAACCTCAACAAAACCCGAAAGGGCAAGCTAATGCCATTACTCTACGAAGTGGAACCGCTTATAAGGAACCTTTAAACCCTAGACTAAGTGAGCCCGAAACTTCTGAGAGGAATGAGGAAAAGGAACCAGAGAAGCCTGAAACCCCGGAAAGTCAAGAAAAAGGAGAAGAACCTAAAAATAAAACCTATGTACCGCCACCGCCATACAAACCACCAATACCTTACCCTCAAAGATTAAAGAAAACCCAAATCGATAATCAATATCAAAAATTCGTTAAGGTTATAGAAAAACTTCACGTAGAAATCCCCTTTACAGAAGCCATCACCCAAATACCTTCTTATGCTAAGTTTCTCAAAGACATACTTACAAATAAACGTAGACTCGAAGATCCGAAACCCGTGGAATGTAATTCTATTTCCGAAAATAGGTTAGCAAAGAAAGATAAAGATCCCGGAAATTTTTCCATTCCTTGTGTTTTGGGGAATCATGTCATCGAAAAAGCTTTTCTAGACTTAGGAGCTAGTGTGAGCTTAATGCCTTTAGCAGTTTGTGAGAGATTAAACTTAGGAGAATTACAACCTACTAAGATGTCACTTCAATTAGCCGATAGATCCGTTAAATACCCTATAGGCATACTTGAAGACGTCCCTGTTAGGATAGGTCAGTTGTTTATACCTACTGATTTTGTTGTCATGGACATTAAAGAAGATGACGACATACCAATCCTCCTAGGTAGACCGTTCTTATCGACTGCTGGAGCCGTAATAGATGTTAAAAAGGGAAAACTAACTTTTGAGGTAGGTGGCCAGAAGATAGAATTTATATTGTCAAAATTTCTTATGGCACCTGTGATAGGAGATTCTTGTTATGCCTTAGATATCATCGAAGAATGTATTAGGGAATTAGAACAAGAAGAAGAAACTGAATCTATAAAATTGCCATCAACCCTTATTTTGGAAGATGACAATTATAAAACACCCTACATTGATGATAACCTTCACGAATGTTTATCTCTAACCCCAGATCCTATGCCTTGCCCTATAAAACCGACCGTAAAACTTAAGGAACTGCCTAAAAACCTGAGATATGAATTTCTTGATGAAGATATGAACCGTCCAGTTATAGTCAGTGCTACCTTAAACCAAGAAGAAACTGATCAATTATTAGAAGTTTTACGTAGGTACCCCTCAGCCTTAGGATATAAGATCTCTGATCTAAAAGGAATAAGCCCATCCGTATGCATGCATCGGATTTTGCTTGAAGAAGATTCAAAACCTTCTAGAGAACACCAACGTAGAATAAATCCTATAATGAGTACTGTAGTTAAGACTGAAGTTCTTAAGTTACTAGAGGCAGGTATAATATATCAGATCTCGGACAGTAAATGGGTGAGTCCTGTGCATGTAGTACCTAAAAAGGGAGGCATCACAGTCGTGCAAAACGAGAAGGGCGAACCTGTAGCAAAAAGAACTGATGGAGGTTGGCGTATGTGCATAGATTATAGAAAATTAAATAAAGCAACTAGGAAGGACCATTTCCCATTACCATTCATAGACCAAATGTTGGAGCGCCTAGCCAGACACTCTTACTTTTGTTATTTAGATGGATATTCAGGATTCTTCCAAATACCTATTCACCCCGAAGATCAAGAAAAAACTACCTTTACATGCCCAGTTGGAACCTTTGCCTATAGAAGAATGCCTTTTGGACTTTGTAATGCTCCTGCAACTTTCCAACGCTGCATGATGTCTATCTTTGCTGATTATTTGGATGGAATCATGGAAGTATTTATGGACGATTTCTCAGTTTGTGGGTCAGATTTCAAAAATTGTCTTGTCAACCTTGAGAAAATCCTGGAGAGATGTGTGGAGGTAAACCTTGTGCTAAATTGGGAAAAATGTCATTTCATGGTCACCGAAGGGATTGTTTTAGGACATATAGTTTCCGAAAAAGGTATAGAGGTAGATAAAGCAAAAATAGAGGTCATAGAGAATCTAAAACCGCCGAAGACTATCAGGGAGATAAGAAGTTTTCTTGGACATGCCGGATTTTACCGACGTTTTATCAAGGATTTCTCCAAAATAACAAAGCCCTTAACTGGTCTTTTAATGAAAGATGCTGAGTTCATCTTCGATGAAAAATGTACTGAAGCATTTAATCTTCTGAAGCAAGCTCTGATTTCAGCACCTATAATGAAACCCCCTGATTGGTCGGAACCGTTTGAGATAATGTGTGACGCCAGTGATTATGCTGTTGGAGCCGTTCTAGGTCAGAGAAAAGATAAGAAGTTACATGTGATTTATTATGCCAGTAGAACCCTAGACGCTGCACAGCTCAACTACGCAACAACCGAAAAAGAGCTCCTAGCTGTAGTTTTTGCAATAGACAAATTTAGATCTTATCTAGTAGGAGCCAAGATTATAGTTTACACCGACCATGCTGCCATTCGTTACCTACTAAGCAAAAAGGATGCCAAGCCTAGGTTACTTCGATGGATTCTATTATTACAAGAGTTTGATTTGGATATCCGTGACAAGAAAGGCACTGATAATGTGGTAGCTGATCACCTATCTAGGCTAGAATACCTGAAACCTGATCCAGTACCCATAAATGACGATTTTGCCTACGATAGACTGATAGCCCAACTAGAAACCATTGAAGATGATAACCCAGACCCTCATGAGCAATTTCATAAATCCTCAGCTATAAGCAATGTACCTTGGTATGCAGATTTTGTTAATTACCTAGCCGCCGACATCATACCCCCTGATCTAAACTACCACCAGAAGAAGAAGTTCTATAGTGATGTGAGAAACTTCTATTGGGACGATCCATTTCTTTTCAAGAGAAGTAAAGATGGCATTTTCCGCCGTTGTGTTCCAGAAGAAGAGGTAAATAATATAATTGAGCATTGTCACTCTGCACCCTATGGTGGACATGCAAGCACATCTAAGACCTACGCCAAGATTCTTCAAGCTGGCCTATTCTGGCCTACTATGTGGCGTGATGTCCATGCTTTCATTGTCAAGTGTGACAGATGCCAACGCACAGGAAATATTTCAAGACGTAATGAAATGCCGTTAAGAAATATCCAAGAAGTAGAACTCTTCGACGTATGGGGTATGGACTTTATGGGACCGTTCCCACCATCTTTTGGAAATCAGTACATATTAGTAGCTGTTGACTACGTGTCTAAATGGATTGAAGCTATCGCCGCACCCACAAACGACACCAGAGTAGTCATCAAATTATTCAAGAATTATATATTTCCCAGGTTTGGAACACCCCGTTTAGTCATAAGTGATGGAGGATCACACTTCATATCGAGAATATTTGATAAACTTTTAAGCAAGTATGGAGTTAAGCATAGAGTAGCAACACCATACCACCCACAGACCAATGGACAAGTGGAAGTATCTAATAGGGAGATAAAACAAATCCTCGAGAAGACTGTCTCTATATCTAGAAAAGATTGGTCGCAGAAACTTCAAGAAGCATTATGGGCCTATAGGACCGCTTTCAAAACTCCTATAGGAACAACCCCTTATCAACTGGTCTATGGAAAATCATGTCACTTACCATTTGAGTTGGAGCATAAGGCCTATTGGGCCATCAAAACTTTGAATTTGGATTACTTGACAGCTGGTGAGAAACGTATCCTTGATATCCACAAATTAGAAGAGCTCAGACAATCTGCCTACGAAAATGCCATCATATACAAAGAAAGAACAAAAGCTTGGCATGACAAAAGAATCATAAGAAGAGACTTCAAAATAGGCGATCCTGTTCTCCTGTTCGATTCTAGGTTACGACTATTTCCAGGTAAACTCCGTTCGAGATGGACTGGCCCTTTCGAAGTATCTAAGATCCTGAGATCCGGTGCTATTGAAATCAAGAACCAAACATGTAAACCGTTCATAGTCAATGGACAGAGGTTGAAGCCCTACGAAGGAGGTGACATTCCAACAACATACACCTGTCATACTCTGAGTGATCCACCATATCCTTCCAATGATGTTTAAATATCGGTCGTCGAGCTAATGACGTTAAACAAGCGCTGCCTGGGAGGCAACCCATGGTTTTTCTTATTTTTGTACTTTTTATTTTTACTTTATTTTAATTTGTTTATTTTATTATTATGTCAGGACTCACGATTGAATGTTTTATGTGCTTTCAGGACTTGTTTGCTAACCTTGTACAGAATGCAGAACCCTGATGACATGCACGTGGCCTTTAGAGATGATGCACAGAGAGAGCGTTACTATGTTCACATGAGACGCCCTATGGCTCCTACCAGGTACCCTGACCATGAATGCATGGATGCCTTGGGGATAGAGCCAAGCGTCAGATTTTTATGCCATCAACTCCAGTGGGACCAGTTTGACGACAGGAACGACACTTATAGGAACTTGACTCTTGAGTTCCTCAGCTCGTTTCATCATGACCCTTGGGCTGGACCCGATGGACTCGCTGTTTTCAGGTTGTTCGGGATCGACTACTCATTCTCTCACAAAGGGTTTGGTGATTTACTAGGTTTCCAGACTACTCCTGATGCTATTCCAGAGACTCCGATGGGGTATTTTATGAGCAGAGAAGTGGAAAAGTTTTGGACTAAAATATCAGGCGGAGGGAGCCAAGATCCCTCTACCCAGTTTTCTCAGGTAATCCACAACCCTGCATTGAGGTACTTCCAGATGATTCTAGCACATTCTTTCCTAGGTTTTCCAGATACAGAGACACTGCTAAGTGAAGAGGAGATTTTCCTACTGTTTTGTGCGACTCAGTCTCGCCCTGTTGCTTGTGGCAACTTTCTACTGAAGGGCCTTGCTAGTGTTGCCAGATCATCAGTAGGAATCATCCATGTCGGTGGGATTGTTACACAAATTGCTACTGCATTGGGTTTGTCTCGCAAGCTATTGCACCTCAGGACCTTCTGCTGCTACACCACCCTGGATATTGATTTTTGTCTTGATAGAGGACTGATGAGGAGGGCTTCTTTTGAGCCCAACATGTTTAGATTGCTGATCGACGGTGAAGTGATACACTACTTTACATTACCAGATCCGCTGATGACCAGTGTCCATGATCCTGCCAATTGGAGTTATGCTCTAGAGGGTTATGGAGAGACTGTCGAAGAGCCGAAATCGCCTCCCGCCGCTGAGTACACTCCTACACCTCTTACTCCCCGAATCACTGTTATGTCTAACAATATGTCTCTGCAGCCACCCGACCTACAAACACAGATTTATGAGCTCCGCAAGGAGACTGCCCTGCTCAAGCAGGAAGTGGCAGACTTAGAGTTACAGATGCAGGTTTCTGATCTCACTCATGCCTCAGAGACCGATGCTCTACATCAGGCGATCGACGAGCTTCGGAGGGAGATAGCTGAGATTCGTGGATCAAGCCAGGATAAGAAACCTACCACATGACTCATTCCACCCTGACAGCACTACCCTAGTATTTAACTTCCTTTTATTTATCGCATTTCCAGACATATTTTACTTTATTGCAGCTTTTATATTTTCATGCACTTTGAATTCCTTATATATATACATATTATGCACTAATTTTTATTTTTCTTTTTCTTTTTTGATTTTTAATTATTTTATTTTTGTCGTGCAAAGAAAAAAAAAATATATAAGACAAAAATATGCAAGCCAATGCCTTGAAAAGAAGAAGAAAACGCTATTCAGACCCCCCGGAAGACAAAGGTGCAAGGAAGGCCCAAAGGAGGATCCAAAACCACAAGGCCCAGGAATTGGCCTTGTGGCGGGCGCCATAGGCCCTGTGGCGGGCGCCACACCGTATCATCAACAAATACGGGATTCAATCCCCATTTTCACCATTTTCATCCCTTTCTTCACCAAAAACCCATTTTTCCAACCTTCCAAATCCTCCTTGAACCCCATTAAAGCTCCCCCATTTCCAAAATACCCTCCATCCATAAAACATATCCAACATCCATTTCCATTTTCATCCATCAAAAACCAAAAAAATCAAAACTTTATCATTCCCCTCATAAACCACTTTTCTACTATTTTCTCTACCTAAGGAGCTTTTCAACAATGGAGTTCAACGGATTTATTCTTCGTGATGGAAGACCGGGCGAAAGGCAACGGAAAATTATTCAGAGGCTTCAAAGTCGAGAAATCCTCTCGACTAGGTACGTCGACGATAACTGTCTGTATGCTTTGGGTATTTATCATAGTGTTTTTAATTTATTAGAATTTCTAGGCTTGCATAAAATTTTCATTAATCAGGAACCTACCTATGAGAGGCTGACAACTGAGTTTCTGAGTTCTTTGATATACACTGTCAGTCCTGACACTGCTAGCACTGTCGGTACTGTTATTTTTAGACTATTTGGAATTGAATATGAATTCAGTACCAATGAGCTAGCAGATTTGTTAGGAATCCCTCATAGGGAAGGTTCGATTTGTGAGGCACCTTTGGATGCTGAATGGTCGGCCGAGGTATTTACCTTCTGGCTAAGGATTTCAAGTACTTCAATTAATTCTTTTGAAGGGATACTTGCGTCGACCATTCACAACCCGGCCATAAGAGTTTTTAGACTTCTTTTGGCATGTACTATTTTTGGCCGGGAAAGTCCAAACAAGGTTAATGCTCGTGAACTCCTATTTTTGCAAGGATGCCTCACTAGAACCCACATCAATCCGGTCCCGTTTATGCTTGCCCACATGACTTTATTTACTAATAAAACAGGACCGATTGTTTTTGGAGGGCTTGTTACGTCTATTGCTCGGGCTCTTGGCCTGAATGATGAGATAGCTACACTTGAACCACTACCTCCTCGTACAATTAATTTAAAATTTCTGAAAGACATGAAATTGTGCTGAACAAGGAGAGAAGGTGGTTATGAGTTGATGGTTCATGGGGTAGCTATCCCATCTGTTGCTTTACCATGCAGTAGACGTACTGATGTACGTGATGAAAGGAACTGGACCTATGATCTTAATGCTCCGCGTGTTTTGGGTCCACTTCCTCCTAATATTCCCGATGGGGAGGCACATGACACTGATGATGAGTATGATCGGAGAGAGCAGTCTCCCATCCCTCACATGTCCCCCCATCGTCCTTCACAGTCACACACTGCACCATCTTCCTCTAACCCTGTTGCAGGTACTGCTCCTGGATTCTTTGTCACCGAGGAGATGTGGCGTGATATGACAGCTAGAGAGGAAAGGCGTGATGGCCTTCTCTCTACTATTTCACAACAGCTGACGGACAATATGAGCTTCATGCAACAATCGCGATTGGTTTCGGATCGTTCCTATAGCAACGTTTGCCGTACCTTGAACGCTATTTCATTAGAGCAGAACCGTCAGAGAGAGTTCAACAGCCGACACTACCAGCTTGTAGAAGCTACTCAGGGTTCCATCTTGGGTAACCTTCGAGAGGTCCGGAGTGCTCAGGCTGCTTTATCAGCACGACTCGACCGGAGGGACCAGCATCGTAGTAGATCCCGTCGTTCCAGACCATCACATCAGGACGGCGAAGGCACCAGTGCCCCTCCTCAGTAGTCTTTTTCCAGGTTACCCCCCTTATCTTATTTCGAAACATTGGGGACAATGTTCGATTTAAGTGTGGGAGGGGATTTTATTGCTTTCTGTTATTTCCCTTTTTAGTTAATTTCCTTTCAGTTATTTCCCTTTTCAGTAATTTATTTCTCTTAGATAATGCATGAGTCTGACGAGTCACCAGTATAGTGTCTTTTTAGTTCATCTTCATTTTTTCCCATTTCCTTAGCCTTACCAGAAAATTTTTAAAAAAGAAAACAATGTTGTTTCACATGTTTTTTGGGCTTTGAGACAGGTTTAGATTAGGATGTGGTGACTTAGGTCAACTTTTTGAAACATCAGAACCATTTTAGCACCATAGACCTCTTGAATATAGGAATCACTCCTAAACCCCACCACCATGGCCTTTACTATCATTCAAAAAATTGTCCTAAGTAGTTTATTTTAGCAGTCAGCTCCGGCCTAAGCATACTCTACGTAGGGGGCCGATGAATATAAGTGAATGATCCAGTGCTAATAAAAAAAAAAAAGAAAAAAAGGCAAACTCTGGTATAGGTGACCCTCACAAAGTCATTTAAACCGAAAAAAAAGAGAAGAAAAAATTTTTTTGCCACAAAAAGAAAAAAAATTGCAAGTCACCTATTGTTAGTTGGTTCAGAGGTATCTGGCACTGAACTTGGTAGGGCGGATTACGATCCGATCCCCCGCAGCTACATTTAGGCGAAATAAAAACAGGTTTACACATGCTTATGTGCCAGAAACCTTATGTTATGGATCAGAATCACTAACCGGTCACTCTACTATGAAGCATGTACGGATAACGGGCTTAATGTGATTGCGCCTGAATAAAAAGGACACAAAAAGATGAGAAGATAGGCCTAGGTATCGTGGGATGACATGGAGTGGTTAATATAGGATTGAAGTTTGTGTTTGTGTTACTATGGTACCCTTGGTTCACTTAGTTAGTATCTGTCACTGCATCCTGACTTGAACTTAGAATCCCTTTAGCCCAAAGACAAGTGTTGACACCATATTTTCTTAAGCTTTAATGTTTGCTTGAGGACAAGCAAAGGTTTAAGTGTGGGAGAATTTGATCACACTAAAATTCACCGTATTTCCGACTCCGATTTCGCATGCATTCTTAGCTTTTATTGTTGTTTTGCTTTGTTATTGCTTTGTTTTCTTATGTTTTCAGGTTTTTATAATAATCGGAGCTTGAATCGGGAAAAGGAGCGAAAAAGGAGTGAAAACGGACGAAAACCTAGAAATTCAGCATTTTGCACTTACGGCACCCACTGTGGCGGGCGCCATGGGGTTAGCCATGACGTGGCCACGTCTCAAGACCACTCCTCAACCTCCAAGACCCACGATCCCCACTCCATCATCCCCTGTAGGGACCGTGGCGGGCGCCATAGGCCCTGTGGCGGGCGCCACAAGGCAAAAATCCACAACCTCCACTTTTTAGTGGAGGGGCGTCCCGGTCATTTCGCGCTTTCAGTTTCTCCTATAAATAGGACCTTAGATTTTCGTTTTTCTTCATCCAGAATTAGAATTCTCTAGGCATATATCAGTTATAAAGCAGTTGCCATTCCACATCGGGGTGCCTCTGCAATCGAGTGATCGAGTCTGTAATCTGTCTGTGGTTCGAGTTTTGGAGCACTCTGGAGGAAGTTAATCCTGCCGCCATTTTAATTCCAGTTAGTATTTTATTTTTCCGCATTTCTTTACTTTTATTTATTTTCTCGCACTTTACTTTGTTTATTTCCCGCACTCGCACATTTACTTTGTTTACTTCCCGCACTCGCACATTTACTTTGTTTACTTCCCGCACTCGCACATTTACTTTGTTTACTTCCCGCACTCGCTTTAAATTACTCATATGAAAAACTATAAAAAGAATATTTACTTTATCATGTCTAACTAATCCCATAAAGGTTAGAATGTAAGGATCGTAATTAAACCAGTAATCAGTATAATTGTTCGTGGAAACACCTAAGGGCTATTTTATCTTTCAATTCAAGTAATTGTTTTTAACTATTTCAAAAACAGCCAAAAGCGCTTTGTATAGTTCATTAGGAGTTTTTAGATTAAAAAGAAAAGAGATTTTAAAACGATTTTCGGACGCGTTATGAGATTTAGAGTCTGGTTCATAAGAACCTCTTTTTGCTAAGAAGTCCAGGTTAAAATACTTTTCAACTTTGTTAAGAAACTATATTTCTTAAAAATAGGTTTACTACTCTAACGCAGTACGCACCTTTTTATCCGTGACAATAGGAGGGGTTGATTAGAGAGTACAACTCGGTTCTGAATACGCGAAAGCGACAGTTCCTGTTAAATTAGTTCTTTTCAAAGGAGAAAACATTGCCCATAGGTAGTTCCATTAACAAGTACTGGATTATCATTGATTACGTGAATTACATTCGAGCCTGTCTTTTATTTATTATTTAAAATTATAATTTTATTTACCATTGCACCCTTACTAAAACCCTTAAAAATAGTTGCCTTAGATAAACACCATAACAACAGGTACGATAGATTGACACTTGGTCTCTGTGGATTCGATAATCTTTTATATTACTTTGACGTGATTCGTACACTTGCGAAAAACACGCATCAGGAAGCACGTGGCTGATCCTTAGTGTATTTATATACATATGATCAGTCGTAGATGAATGGAAAGTGCTAGGAATACATGTTTGAAAATGATACATAAAAATATAATTATTGGTGTAGCACAAGCGTTATGAAATTGTACATTAACAATAAACAATGCAACTATATTACCGTAAATAGTGTGCATCTAACTGTCATCTGTTTGGTCTTTCAAATACAATCTTCAACTAACTTCGAGCATAAGTAAACCAAACAATCGGATCCCCAGTTATACTCATGAATCCACTCAAAGTCAATGAAGTATCTGAGGTAAACCATGTCGACGTAATAGGCACACTTATCCACAAATATGGACGTGCTAACAAAGTACACGAGGTATGACTTTTATGCACATGCTTTATGATACATAACTTGTGCATCATCTCCATCAACCTCCACTGCTGCAACCAGGTGGTGTACATACAGGTTCTCTAGGAATCCAAATTGAGCATGACACCCTTTGGTGTTTTCCGTATCCTTTAGAGCATCCTTTAGGTCAGCTCCCAAATAGTTCACCATCATCTTCAGTGCATCGGGTCTAGTAATCTTAGAGTGGTTTAACAATATTCCCTTGATGGGAAGATAGAGTAGGGACGACACATCATCCAGTGTGATGGATATCTCACCATGTAAAAGATAAAAAAATGACGTCTCAAAGTGTCATCTCTCAACGAATGCTGACAACATACCGTGATTAATAGTAGTATAATTGGTCATGCATAAATCCTGCAACCCAGATAGCTGCATGGCATCATGAAAACACTACTACTTAGGTTTTTTACGCCTCACAATATTCCTATAATTATTTATGAATTTTAAAGCATCACGATACTGCAAAAAATACATCACCGTAAAAAAGTTTGAATATTATAACACATGTGTTTCAAAGAATAAACATAGATAAATTTTACTTATTCATCCCACACATACCTAGTAGTTAGGTTTGCATATAGAGGTAGCAGTGATATGTCATACGAGCCTTCTCTTAATTCTTGATAAATAACAACACCAATAATAGGTGCATTAGCCTGGACTCGTAGGGATTTCAAGGCAGCAATAGGCGACACATGCCTCCAGGAAGACGAAATTGGAGACATTTGAACTAAGAAGTTGAAGCTTCTGCATCAAATGAATTAACACCTACCGGTGGTCGGAAGGGCCAGACTCTTTCCCTGTGAACAAATGCATGTTAGGAGACTCTACTGTACCTCAGTCGTTCTTGGTTGTCAACCATGTTACCTATAATTAAGCTAGAAAAACCAAAGAAGGAAGAAAAAATCAAACCCAAATCAGAGTTATTTAAAATCAAACCAAACAATATAGATAGACAAAATACAGAAGTGCACTTCTGTATTCCTAGCAAGTAAAATTTAGAAAAAATATGGAAGTGCACTTCCATAGTTTTCTATAACTAAAAAAACATAACAATAACAAAAACACATGAAATAAAAAGTGGGACAAAACACAGAGTTCTATAAACTACCTAACAATGAATGTATCTACCTATATAGTAATGTGGATTACACAATCTAATGTTCATATTTCTTAATGCATATGGAGGAAATAAAAGAAAATGAACTTGGATTGAAAAACTTACCAAATGTGTACTTGAAGTTTAATCACTTGGATTAATTGGACGTTGAGAACCACTTAGATTGAATGGAGTAGAAAAATCACTTGGATTGAATGAATTAGAAAAAAAACACTTAAAAAGAGAATATTGAGAAGTGGTTTTAAGTGTTTTTGTTGGAAATGAGGAGGGGGAAAAGTCTGACGTGTATTTAGTTAAAACCATATCCATAGGTATATTTTCGTAAGTTGTTATAGAGATGCATTTTCATACTAATTTTTAGTAAAATGAGGGTGTGACTCACTTATGAATGGATGAAATATGGACTGAGGTGTGTTCGAAAATTTTTTTCTTCAAATTTTAGAGGCATTTTTGTTTCTTTCACAATGGTAGGTGAAATATATGTTAGTTGAATTGAATGATTGTAATACGCCGATTTAAAGTTCAATCCCTGACAACAATATTTATTTATACTTATGCATTAATGTAAATAAATTATTAAAATTTATAAATCAACAATTTTAAAAAAATTATTTATTTTTTTTATTTTTTTTAATAAAAACTAAAATTGAAACTTCATAACATTTATTAAAAAATGTAATGTATAAAGTATAATACAATATTAAGTATTATATTATTTTTTTTAAATATTATAACATTGTACTTACTAAAAACAAATTACAGATGTGTGACACCCCTATGCTGGTAAGGGTGACCAGAGGCTTTATAATTTTTGGTGGCTTAAAGCAAGCTCACATTGGTGAGAGACCCTGTTTGGAGGTATTTTCTGTGGGGTGAGAGCAAGCTCACAAGAGTGAGAAGCTCTGTATTTTAGGGGTATTTTGCGATGAATTCATAAAATCCTTCTCAACCTCTCAACCCTAAGGTTGAGGTATTTATAGAGGCTTATGGACCAAATTTTAGGGTTTCTTAGGAATCACAATCTTCCACCTAGTAATAGTTGTGGACCGTTGAATCCCTATTTCCTAGGGAGACTGAGTTATTCCCTCGACTCCTTTTCTGCATTATCTCTGACCAAGACATGCCATGTCTTACGTTTCTCTATACCGAGTGAGCGAGATTGTCGTGGGTGATATGATTCTGTCACCCCTTGTTGGTGACATGGTTTTCTTTCCCCATTGTGGGCCCTTCTTAAATATATCGTTACATTATCCCTCAAGCACAATGGCTTGGTAAAGAGCGAATTTCTTAATTGACTTATGTGTCGGGGGAGTTTATCTAATGAAAATCTCATGGAACCATAATTTGCAGGTAATCAATGAAGCTCGCGATAATGAGATTTTGACGATGACAACTAAAAAGAGTGTTGAATGATGCAACCTACCTATGTGGAAACTTGCATAACAACCTTTACAACCCAGAAGGATTCAAGAATGCAAAGCAACTAAAGTTGCAAATAGACAAGTTAGGATTTGGTGATCATTGCAAACATCCTCTTATGATGGTACTCAATTGGAATAAATCTCAAGCCTCATCTTCAGAATGTGAAAGACAGAAACTGCAAAAAAGCTCTCCCTATTGCTTATGAGTGAATCATGTTTTATAAAAAACACAAGATTTTTTTTCCGTAAAGTTATATGGCTAAATCACACACATTAAAACAAATTTTTATGCCTTTATTTCTTAAGAAAATAATCCTTAAAATATTTGGGTTAGTGAAAAAGTTGTCCTTAAATATTTGTAACAACGTCTTAATGAAATTCAATATATTTGTATCTTTTATTTCTTTTTAAAATTTCAAAATCATTTATTTTTGGGGCTTCCAATCGATTGGAGGAAGGTGCCAACTGCATTCAATTCAGGAGGGAGCTTGCAAACCTAACTCTGAAATTCTAAGCTGGAAAATAATTTTAATAGTATAAAATTCAGGGGGAGCTTACAAACCTCACTCTGATATTTTTATATGATTTAACCAATTAAAAATTGGTCACTTAAATACATGGTTTTGTCATCATAAAAAAGGGGGAGATTGTAAGAACAAGATTTGGTTCTGCATCTGGCCTTTAGTTTTGATGATAACAATACATTGACTTTTAGAGAAAAATTTTGTACTCTAATGGTTTTTTCAAGTATGTAGCTTTTGCTAACATGTTCTCACTCTGAAAATTTGGCATGTGACGTCATGAGATTTTGAACTCAACACATTCTAACTTTGAAGAGATACAAAGTGTGCTTCACAAGATTACGCCAAGTTCTGAAATGCTTTTAGACAACGGTTCTGATGAACGTTTATGCTAAAACTTCCGACTGTGACTCTGATAGAAGATCTTTTGAAGAATTTTCAAAGCTCTCTAGATTCTGAAGAACAAGTTCTAAAGACTATGAAGACCAGGTTCTGAGGAACTATGTCCAAAACCTGAAGACTTAGGTTCTGAAGTTTTTTTCAACCAGTCTCTGATCCTTCTAAACATGCTTCAACAACAAATTCTCAGAAGGATCTGGAGATTGGAAGATAAGATCAAAAGGTTTTATGTGAGAAAAATAGTACACAATACAAGATCAAATATTTCTTCCACTATGCTAATTTTTTGGAGTAAGGATCATACTATTGTATCATTTTGTCTCCCACATCTGTAGATCGTTATGCAAGGTGACAACTTATTTATGAAGATGTCCATTCTACCTTCGAACGAATATTTTCATACCTATATAAAGGAGACTTGGAAGAATGAATGAAACTGCTAATTCTGCTAGCTACAATGCTATTCACGCTACAACACTTTTGCTAAACATATTATTTTGTGAATAGAAAATATACATAGAGCTTTTGTTTGTTTTTGTGTGATATTTCATTGTAATTAAACTTTATGTAATCTACTTTCTTGAAGCAACTTTGTAAACCGAACACTTGTATCTAATTGTTTTGAGGTTGTATTCCATGAGAGACTTGGGTTTTAGTCAGAATTCTCGAGAAGAAAAAAATGGATAGTCTTTGTGTGTATGTAATCAGGTCGATTATAGTGGATTAAGTCCTTATTAAGAAGGAAAGATCACCTTGGCATGTGTCTGGATTAACTTCGTTAATAGTGAACCAGTATAAAAATAACCGTGTTTATTTATTTTTACTCTTGGTTCTACTTTAAGTGCTTGGGTACTAAAAAGTTTTAATCTTGGAAACCTAATTCAAACCCCCTTTCTTGTGTTTCTTGCCACTTTCAGTTAGCATCAGAGCTCCGATTCTGATATTAATTGCGTATCAAACACTTAAGTGTGTTAGATAAAAATCGAGCTTGAGAAACACTATGGTGGGTATTCCACCACCTCCACCTATTGTTAATGACATAGATCATTACAACGTTAAACCTCCTGTTTTTTTGAAGAAAGGTTTGATTATTGGAAAGAAAGAATAGAAAACTTCTTTCTTGGTCACGACGTAGATCTATGGGATACGGTAGTTGATGGCTACATACATCCAGTAGATGCTAGCGTTAACAAGATAAAAAGAAGAGTGATGACAAATCAACAAAAGAAAGATTATAAAAATCATTACAAGGCTAGAACCATCTTGCTCAATGCCATTTCATATACTAAATAGAGACTCTACTAAGTCGATACTTTATTCTTTAAGGATGAAACATGAAGGAAACACATAAGTTAAAGAAACCAAAGCACTTGATTTGATTCAAAATTATGAAGTGTTCAAGATGGAAGAGAATGAAACTGTTGAGAGGATGTTCTCAATATTTCAAACTCTTATTGTAGGAATGAAGGTCTTAGACAAAGGGTATTCTACTTCTGATCATGTGAAGAAGACCATCAGAAGTATATCTAAAATATAGAGACCTATGGTAATTATGTTGAAGTTATCAAAGGATCTGAATAACACTTCTCTTGAATAACTTGTTAGTTCTTTAAGAAGTCACGAGATCGATCTTAAAAAAAATGAACCTCAAGAAAGAGCAAGTCAGTTGCTTTAAAGTCTCTGGGAAAGTATGAAAAGACTAAATCTTTTCAAGAAGAATAATAAGAAGAAGGAGAATCTGAAAAAAATTTTAAAAAAATAAGATGAGTCGTCTCTTCTATCCAGACGAGTGAATCAACTCTAGAAGGAAAGACAAGGCAGATTCAGAGTACAAATAAGGATTGACGGTCGTTCTGAGTCAATTTATAGATCTAAGAAAGCTGGAGCCAACAAAGAAGTCATTTGCTTTGAGTGCAAGGAGCAAGGTCATTACAAGAATGATTGTCCCAAACTCAAGAAAGACAGACCTAAGAAGAAAGACTTCTGAGGGAAGAAGAATAGTCTGATGGCTACCTGGGACGATTCAAAATCCTCAAAACATGGCTCTAAGGAAGAGCAAGCCAAGGTGGTGTTGATGGTATGCAAAGAAGCTCTTATTGAGAAAGATTTACCATAATCAAAATCTGAGTTAGACTCAAAAGAAGTATTTACTGAACTCTCTCGTTTTGAACTTGAATCTAGTTTAATAGAAATTATGGATAAGTATAAGAAGCTTCTAAGAAAATACAAGGATCTGAAAAAGGTTCACGTGTCTGAGTCATAAGCATATTATAAGCTTAAGAAAGATTTCTCAAGTTTAAATGAAGAAAAATTTATTTTGAAAAACAAGAATTCTAAACTTAAGAAGGAAAATCCTTCAGAAGCCTCTACAAATTTTGGTGATTTCATAAAGAAGTATGATAAATATTTCCATAAATTTCTTGCTAGAAGACTAAATAGAAGCGTAACGGCTTCAATGATTTATGGCATTAGCAGAAATTGAATAAGAGGAATTGGTTATGATTATGATGAAGAATCTAATTTTGAAAAAGATGATAATCCAAATACTCTCTCTTCTCATTTTGTCCGTTCTGGTAAACAAAATGTTGTTAGGCCTAAAGCTAAAGTTTTTGCAAAACCTAAGGCTAAAGAAAAAGCTCATACCCGTTTTAACTATGCATACACGTATTCATATCCTGCACAGAAACCCAAAATTGTTAGAAACTCTGGGAAGACTAACCCAAAAGGACCTAAAAAGATGTGGGCACCTAAGGATAAGATAAGCTATGTTGTAGATATCCTTAGAAGCGGAGTTAAGAACCCTATCTAGATAAGAGAAACCCATCTTAATTCCTAAATCACATCAGTGATATATAACAGTTACAACCTCTGGTAACTATATCAAACTGTTCAATTAAAAGACAACCCCTTCAATATAATATTCAGTCAATACTCATGACTAACACCAATACTTGAATTTGCTTAAGAGCTTCATCCAAAAACAATATACAATTCTTTACCTACAAGTATATGAAAACTATGTCTACCACAATGTATCAAACCTGATACAAAGGGTGACTTACAATACAAGAAAGCCACACGACTCTCAAAATCCTTATTTTTTTACTTAACAAACATCTTAACAAGGATATACCCTTTTTTTTTTGCTCTAGGTCTTAGTCTTTGTTTTATAATCTTCAGCAGTCCACGGGTTTCGAAATCTATGTCCAATCATTCCTTGATCCATGTACTGATTGCATCTTAAATCTTGGAACAGATCTGTAACAAACCTGCTATATCAGACCAATATGTTGAGTCCTCAAGATAAGACATATTGTCTGACATATTGTTCTTTACAAATTTCTTCGTGTTGGAACATCTTGTTCAACATCATGTTTGACCAAAATTTGGTCAAATCTTAGAGCCTTCAATCTCCCCTTTTTGAAATTTTTTTGGCTAAAACTCCTTTTGTACAATAAACCCAGGAAATCAAGGAATAGAAGGAGTAAAAAGTCATGAAGTCATTTCAGCCAGCCTTTAACGAGTCTAGCAGAAAATAATTTGACCCCTGAAAGCTTTCATTCTTCTTGTACAACATACACCACCTGTTGTATGATGTGTACCCTGAACCCTGGTATGTATGATGAAGAAGATACAAGACACCCCCCGTCAAAACCAGTCCCAATTTACCATCCTCCATTATTTAGATCAGAGCTCAGAGGACCAGACCCCAGTTTTGGATAACTCAGAACACAAGACACAATTGTGTTCATAACTTATATCATAAGACACAAAAAGAAGACTCAGAATAAAAGAAACTGAGGCACAAACAGGATGTTAGAGCATCCTATCTAACATCCTTGCAAAACAACTGCAAGAATAAACTCAAACCCCAAAATAAGATCACTCATATGTTGCAAGGAACAACACACAACTGAGATAGACACACAACCTATCTCCCCCTTTTTAGCCAAAAATTGACAAAGGTATCCAACACAATTCCATACCCAAATAGTACTCACCCAAACCCGAACAAATGCCATAAAGACTTGACACAACAAAAAAACAACCTGAGATAAAAGAAGCAAGGACCCCCTTTAAATAACCGAGCAGTTTCTTTAGGAGTTAACGAGCCATTGATATAACCGAAGGACAATTCAATGAAAGAGTAAATTGAGTAAGATAACTTCAGCATAAAGGAATGTGTATCGACCAACTAAGTTTTGACTGTTTATTCTTTAATGAGAATCGTCCAAAGACTATGCATGAACCGAAAAGAAACATGTTTTGCACGCCCTCTTTAAATCACGTTTTCCACCATCCACATAGAGCCATGAGTCCTAAATAATGTCTTAACACCCAGTCAGTCCTTGTCTACTCTCTCTTGTAAATTTTGAAGCATAGTCACAATGCCTTCCAATGAACTTCAAGCATACTCCTTTCATCCAGAATTAAAAGATCCTAACCATGATGTCAAGACAGTATGTGCGACATCTCCCATTTATCAATAAAAGCTTCCACAAACCTTATTCCAATCTGCAGAGAAAAATAAATTCTCCCAGACAATATCCAATTCTGTTTCTCAGCTCTCTTCTAAGAATCACGAACATAGTTGAAATAATTCAATAGCCTTAACAAGTCATGCTCACAAGCTGAACTTACTAAGTTGAAGTATCAACACACCAAAATGTTAAGACATTTAGTCTGACATCATAATCTCACATGAGTCACATGAACACCTTCATGCTCATAAGAGGAAAAAAACAGGATCACAATTATTGTACCATAACCAATAAGCTCTTGGATTGAGATCAAATAACACCATTGATCACTCTCCCCCTGAACACATCCACACATTGTACAATTCCATCTTGAACCTTACAACCATAGACAACCTTGTTCTTTGAGAAAAAATATCCAATCAAACCTGGAATGCTCACATCCCCGAAAGAGATATACAAATTCTCTTAATTCCTTGGTTAGCCAATATATCATCCATACTTTAAATACATCAAACCCCTTCACCATATGAAGAGAGATGAATCCTTAGCCTGATTCCTTCTCAAGATTCAACCTGATACAATATTTTTTAGAGATACTTCCAGCAGAACCTACTATCTACTCACAAATAAACAGAATCCACACAGACTTGACCATACTAGATAATTCACTTCTGATCCAACTGGTGAGTAACAACTTTCCTTTCTGGATATATAATCAATTAAGATGATGTTTCAAACATTAGTTAAGACATCAACCTCAATCATAGGAACTATCTACTTTGGTTTTGGAGTTAACATCTATAGGAATAACTATTTGCATGGTAATCCATACACTTCCCTTTACAAGGAACACATGAGGATCCCAATAGATCACAACTGCAACAACTTATAGACCATCATAGAAGGAAGAATACCGCAGAGAGAAATAATCTTGACTTCCACCAACATACCTATCCTTAACAAGTTTCTTGGGTAGAGACTTCCTAGACTACAAACCAAAAGACTCTTCAAGACCAATCTGAAGAAGACTCCCAACACTATTGATAAACACACATTTGTTTATCATCTAGAACATATGCCACACACATCCTTTGTCCGAGAAGTTCACTCCTTGGGTCAACAAGATTCTTCACCCACTCTTCTGAAGTGATGTTTCAACATCTGGTTGAACGTCGGTTCCTTTTCCCATGAACAAATCATTGAAATTGGTTTTAAAGTCATTAAAGGATTTACATACCTTGATTAC